>PTEX01000098.1:1664651-1690583 GCA_003342815.1 Eudromia elegans
AATAAAATAAAATAAAATAAAATAAAATAAAATAAAATAAAATAAAATAAAATAAAATAAAATAAAATAAAATAAAATAAAATAAAATAAAATGACAAATCCCTGAAGAAGGTTCTTCCACTCATTTTTCCTCTGAATTGTGTCAGTGCTTCCCAAGCTCTCCCTTTGCTAGGCTGTTTCCACTGCTTTTCACCAGCAAGGTCAGCACATCAGCTTCAGGACTCTCAACCTCCACCCCTGCTGTAGCTGTGATAACTAACCTGCATCATGCTGGGGGAGAGGAGCTCCTGCAAACCACAGGCTCAGGCATAAAGCAAAGATTGGCTCTCAGACCCCTGTTAACCTTGTCTCTGAGAGCTGCCAACATCAAGGCATATAGACAGCTTCTTGGTGTGAGTTATTGGCAGTCTGCAGACTTCACTGAGATGGGACAATTGGATATCACTGGTTCTTTGCTCAAATGGCAACTGATATAACCAGGCCAATGTATTCCCTCTATCCTCCCTTAAGACATCTTCATGCACCTTTGCTGGAAATGCTTCCAGAATATATATATATAAGCCTGGGAGTTTTTTAAATGTCCTGATGTCCTACTCACTGTAGCCTTGGTGCAAGCCAAGCAGCCAGCCAGCCTGAACATGCCAACCAGATAGAGCTCTCAGGCATCTCCTGTTGTATTGCTGGAGGCTTGGAGTGCCCGTGCTGCCACTTTCAACAACCCTTGTGCATGAAGCCCCACTAGGAACCACAAGATGACATGAAACAAGAACACACTGACCTTTGGGATACTTCAAACTCTGGTCAGGACCAGAGAGAAAACATAYTAGTCAAAAACGTGATCTGCTTGGGAGACCTAAGATGAAAATGAGTAAAACGCACCATTTAAGTCTGACAGTTGTTACCAAATCCACACATCTCTCTGTACCTCCTTGACCCTGATTTATGAATCGGATGCCATGTCCTCTGGACAGCAGCACACATGTTTTATATTGACACAGGTTTTCTTTCCCACACATGGCTGCTGTGCAAGGTGACCATTTGAACTCATTAATCTATCACACAAAGCAAGCATGTTCCTAGCGGATGTCCTAGAGAGCTGGACCCCAAGTTATGGGCAGAAGAGAGGAAAAAGACTCTTGGTTCTGGGAAGGACAGGGGRAAAGGGAAGAAAGGACGTGAAAAAGCTATAATCCAACACAAAACAACTTGCCTTTTCTCTAACTATCTGCAGTGTATGGTGTGCACGTGAGTCAAAGGCAGCAAAAATCCCATTACCTCTTGCAAACTGAACTCAGCACCTATGTAACTAACTCTGGCGGGATCCCAAGTCAATCTGATCATGGTGATGCAACGACCTGCGCTTTCCCCTCACTAGAAGCAGCACGTTTCCCTCAGCATCACCATGGTGGTGAGATGCATCACGGCCTCACGAGTGAAGAGCACAACTGGCCAGCCCGCTTCTCACTCCACCCCTGCACATTCCAGCCCTGTTTGCACTTCCTCAACGCACGACCCACTGCCCGTGCAGGTGGGGAGCCTCCCCTGTGCCTCCTGTGCTGCACCTTGGGCGGCCAAGTTTCCTTCCCAATCTAATACTCAACACATTTTTTAAAAATATTAAGGAATTAACTAGGATAGGCTTTGGATCAGGGCTTAAATAGCCAACATGAACAAAGCATGCAAGGAGAAAAACCAATCCTCCTAACAAATGAGATACAGGGTACAACAGGCCAGCTGATTTACCCACATCAGACACACGAGGTCAGTGGCAAGTCTGATTATCTCTGTGTAATCCAGGGACCCTGAGCACAACGTTGCACAAGACTCCTGCCAGCACTTGTGTGCAACAGCAGCAGAAAAGGCAATAACTCCCCAAACCCAGCAGGGCTATAGGGCTCCTATAGCRTGAGTTTGCACTGCATGTGTGAGTTTGCACTGTATAGTTCCACAATTTTACTCATTCAAGAGGCTATAGGACACTCACAGCTTGTGTATGATGTTACCCCTTCCACCTCTGCGTAGAAAACAACTGAAATGTGGCACTGTGCCACATTTAACTTTACTTTAGACTTACCCTCAAACATCTCTAATATTAGAGGTTGACAGGASCGTGTTTGTGACATGCACAGAAAATGAAGGGAGGAAGCAACAAAAATGATTGTTGGGTACAGTGCCTCTAACGAAATAAATACATAGCTAAAACTACCCCAYGGTCAATAAATGAGTTTTTCTAGGAACTTTAGGGGAGAATACCTGCTTATGGTAAATCAGGGAAAGAAAGGAAATGAAAAAGCTTTGTCTTTGTTAAAGTGCCTAATGTGAGCAAGAAGGGAGCCACAGTCTTCCAGGAAATTCAAAGTTCTTTGTAATATTTCACAAAAATCTGTCACCCAAAGTTGGGATGGAAACAAATAACATCCTTTAAGATGCTCTGTGCGCTCACCTCCCACTGACAGCCCCATCCCACTGCCTGAAAACCAGGCCCATAATTAGTAGCCATATACTGTGGATGGAAAAAATCCACGCCAACTATTGCTAGAATGCAGTAACATTATTTCCAAGGGCTTCTGAGATACATCCAGGGAGAGGAAGCCCTGACTCACTTTTTGTTATTTATTTTTTGGCAGAGACAAGTGGGGAAAAGGGTTACACTCAAATTGCCAAAAGAGCAAGAAAATGATAAACCTGCCACGCAGAAGTTGGGCACAGCAGGTCACTCGCTAAGGGCCGCATGGGGAAATCATTTCTGTCCCTTCCCCACACTTCACAATGCCAAACACCTCAGTTCATGTAAATTATCCTTCCCCCTTTGACTTCGGTGGCATCGTGCCAGTTTGCAGCAGCTGAGGATGTGACACAACGGTTTTCATTCTCTGTACATGTGGACAAAGCTAAGCAAAAATTCAGTGAAATGCGCTTGAAAATTAACYAGCTCTGAACTGTGTCCTAATCTGGGAAAAAGATGTCTTAAAACGCCACTTAAGAGCTTGAGGTCCAGCATCCTGCTGGGATAGCGCTGTCGGTGGCAATGGAATTCACACGAGCCTGTAAAATAGGTTTCTTGCTCTTTCTTTCTCCTGACCTTGTGTTTAAGGTGTTACAATGTTGGGTGATAAACAGGCAAATAAATTCTTATGGCCAGCAAGCAGAGGATCATCACTACCACAGCATCTCAGGCAATCAAAACTTTAAAGAGAGACAAAGTCAGCTGCAGCAAAACCACAGGCTGTGGAAACCGCGTATGTCCTTGTGTCCATACGGCCGCAGCATGCAGAAAGGGGAAATGCCTGTAGTCACTGACACCAGCCCACAAGGGGCCACTCCTCCCAGCACAGCACTGAATTAGCAGAAAAGAAATGTGTCCTGCRCAGACCAGAAGTGCTACCTTTGCAAATGAAAATTTGTCTCCCGAGGGAGATAGTTAGGGGCTGATCTGCTGGAAAGCAGCTCCACGGAGAGGGATTTGGGAGTCCAAGTTAACCACGAGGCAGCAATGGCCAAGAAGGCCAATGGGCTCCTGGCTGCATGAGGAGGAGCGTTGCCAGCTGGGCGAGGRAGGGSATCCTGCCCCTCTGCTCAGCCCTGGGGAGGCCGCCYCTGGAGYSYTGGGGRCAGCTCTGGGCTCCCCAGGATGGGAGAGATGTGGAGCTCCTAGAGAGGGTCCAGTGACGGGCAACCAAGATGGTTAAGGGCCTGGAGCATCTATCATATGAGGAAAGACTAAGCAAGCTGGGCCTGGTGTGGAGTCTCCTTCTCTGGAAATCTTCCAAACCTGCCTGGCTGCCACCCTGTGCCATGTTCTCTGKGTGTCCCTGCTGGAGCAGGGCAGGGTTGGACTAGGGGATCTTGAGAGGTCCCTTCCAACCTCAACCATTCTGTGATTCTGTGAGACAATGGTCCTTGTCACCCTGGAGGGTTTCTGAGGAGGACACACTGGCATGATGCYGAGCCAAGGAGGTGCCATCAAGCCCTGTGTCCATTCCTTCTCCTGCAGTTGAGATGCTCTTTCTAAGATGCTCCTGGAGATGCTCCTGCTAAGCTGAGGCAGGCACAAGTTATAAATAACAAGTTGAATCTAGCAAACCTAGTTGAGTCTTGAGTTCAAATCACATGCAAGAACTGAGTAGTATTGACCCCATTTAACATCTCTAAAAATTGTTGGCCTTCTCTGTGTTTCAGTAACACCTGGAGACTTCTGCAATRTGTGACTCATGGCTGTGGGCTCAATACAGACATGAGCAGTGACAGTTCCACCCTACAGAGGCATCTGCTACTCCAGAGACAGAGGAATGGGGCGCAATAGCCTATTCCTGGAGCTGGTCTAAAACACTGACTTTCTACATTTTTCCTCATAAAACACGTATCAGAAGGGGGAAAAAAAGACTCTTTCAGTGAATAGCCAAAGACTTAGACTAAAGACGTCTGGTTCTTTCCTCTAATATTCCACTAATGCAAAGCCTTTAACTGCCTGCAAGTGAGTGCACTCTCACTGCTATCCACAATTTTGAGTCATTTCACTGGCCCTAAAGCTAGCTGTGAACATCACAAACTTTTCTGGACAGCGGCAGGCTGGGACATGAGCACTGGCCAGACAACACAAATAGTCCTTGTCCTGCTATCCCACCAGTCTGGTCTGCTTCCTGCAGCCTCACAGCACTAAACAAATCCCCATTTTAGGGATAGATTGTTAAGTAGAAACACAAAGACATTTAGCAACACAACCAAGATAACATTAAAAGTCTAAAACAAATAAACCCCGGGAGCCTGGCCTGCCCACCACCAGCAGAAGAGGATTTTTTWTGGTCCAGATTCTTCTTTTATACCTCTGCAGCGTCCTGCAGTGCCTGCAAAGCATCCTACACGCCACACAAAGCATCCTACAGGAAGCAAATCTACACGCCATTTATGTAGGAGAAATATGAAAATCTATGATAATTTGTCCTACCAAACATCCCCTGAGACTTCTATTAAAACCGTGAAGGTGTCCTAGTGCTTTATCTCCTTAGATCCCAAATGGAGTCAGAGAAGAAGGTCAGCAGGGTCCATCTGTGAATGARGAACATCAACAGCCAATGCTGCCATTGTGGGAGGCTAGAGGGTCCAAATGACCTACAAAGAACCAGGTAGAAGCTCAATGCACCTCCAAGGAGACACTAATTCAGGCTTAGCCTGCAATAAAAGCTGTGCCTCTGCAGGCTCTGCCATCTTGCAATTTCTCTTCTCTCYATTTTCTTGTACAGCATTTAACATCAGTGCCAAACTCCTTCTCCAAAATCTGTCCGACAGAGCCACAATACTTRCCAGATGTCTGGGGGATCATCTGAYTTCATACTGTGAATGCATAGAAATGTCCTGTCTTTTCAAAATACTGTTTAATTTCCTCAGAATTCTCCCCAACAGAAACAATTGTCAGCTACATGATATCTCRGCTGGACGAAAATCAGACAAATGGGACAAAACGTATGGCCATGTGAATTTTATGTGCAAGAACGAAACATGGAGGGTCAACAAAATGTGGGATCTGGCGGGATGGGGCGGTCRTTGGATCTGCGGGTTTTGTGTTTGCAATTACATGTCTTCGTCTCGTCTCCCAAGTTGGAATCCTCAGCCAGCAGATGCTTATTTAACTCGCATCAAGATCTTGGCAGGCAGTCTGACATTTTCAGAAGATAACTGCACTTAATAGCATAGATCTACTTAATCACTTCAGTCAGGACAGAACGACCTAGTGTCATCTTCCGATATGATTTACGAAATGATGGCAATCAAACGTAACACAATGTTCCTGTGCTCGGGCATATGGGTTTGGGGGGATGCAGGAGCTACATACTAAGGCTGCAGGGGCAGAGCTGCATCTTCCTCAAGGGTCCCCAAAGCACAGGGCAACATCTAAAGGGACAAAACAATATTTTAACAAGGCAAAATTTGTCCTCAGAGTATTACTGTCTCACTCTTCCCATGTCAGTATGTCCGATCTGGCTTTTAATTCCTCTTCGCTACCGCCCTTCTCTTCCAAGGGGTGGACATGGCCACCTCTGCTCTGCTCAGCACGTTGCCACCCCACGGAAAGCTAATAAATGCTGTCRACTCCTTACATCAGTGCCCACACAATCTGCTTTGCTTATTCAGAGTGACCTCATCCATTCTTTTGTAGGATCAGAGATCTGCCTGCCATGAGATGCATAGGTCCAGATCCCCAAACATCCTCTAAATCAGTAGTTTAGAGYCTGTAACATGTGGATCAAATGATGACAAGCTCAGAGGAAGTTTAAAATGGTCCTCAAAATGCTTTGAGGAAAAAAAAATCATAAAAGGACTTTCCATTAATCTACATGTGTTTGACAATGTCTGTGGAGGATGCAGATGACTATGATCAATAACTCACTGACCAAGTCCGCTCTCAGCCTTCTCTTCTGCAGGCTGAAGAGGCCCAGCTCTCTCAGCCTTTSCWCAYAGGGCAGATGTTCCAGGCCCCTAATCATCTTYGTGGCCCTGCGCTGGACTCTCTCTAGCAGCTCCACATCCCTCCTGCACTGGGGAGCCCAGAACTGCACACAGGACTCGAGGTGCRGCCTCACCAGGGCTGAGTAGAGRGGCAGAATCACCTCCCTCGACCTGCTGGAGACGCTCTGCTTAATGCACCCCARGATCCCATTGGCCKYCTTGGCCACGAGGGCACACTGCTGCCTCATGGTCAACTTGTCGTCCACCATGACGCCCAGGTCCCTCTCTGCGGGGCTGCTCTCCAGGAGGTCGGTCCCCAGCCTGTAGGCATGTCTAGGGTTATTCCTCCCCAGGTGCAGGACCCTGCACTTGCCCTTGTTGAACTTCATGAGGTTACTCATCGTCCAGTCTGTCCAGGTCCCTYTGGATGGCAGCGCAGTCTTCAGGGTTATCAGCTGGTCCTCCCAGTTTCGTATCATCAGCAAACTTGCTGAGGGARCACTCCATYCCTTCATCCGGGTTGTTAATGAGTAAGTCAAACAGGACGGACCGAGGACTGACCCCTGGGGGACACCTCATCACCTGCATCACCAACCTCTGAGCCCTACTGTCTAGCCAGTTCTCAATACACATCACCATCTGCTCACCTAACCCACACTTCGGGACCTTGCCCAGGARGATGTTGAGGGAGGTGTCAAAAGTCTAGCTGAAGTCAAGATAGATGATGTTCAACTCACTGAAAACTGGCACTTTAAGGAAACAGACTTCCCAGTTATCCCATTCGCCTTGTCAGTAGCCAACAAGTTTCAAATCTGTTCAAGTCTATTACCATTTATGACTCTTTCTCTCTGTTTTTGTCTCCTGCTAACCAGAAGGGCACTCTGCCAAGCGAGGTTTTGTGTGTGKGTGGGGAGTCCTGGTCTCAGGGCAGCCCAGAAAGTGATGGTACGAAGAGTCTTCAGCTGCTATTTATATTTCTGACCTTCCACCCCAGTTATGCCATCAATCATTTACTCAGGACTTCAAGGAACTACTTTAAGGGGAATGATAGAGAACAAGGACTGGRAACATAAATCCCTATCTCAGATCAGGAAGACATTTGAACACRTGCTTAAATTAACTCAAGGTCCAAGTGAATTGAGCTAAGTTTTTTTATATTTTATTTATTTATTCTTTCCCCTGTATTGAAGTCATTTCCAAGGAGCACATTACACCTGCTCAGGGAAAAGAAATGGGAAGTTTTCTAAGGGAGAAAGATGTTGTGCAAACTTGGGCATCAGSTAACGTGCAGAGTGTAGGGAGTGTAGGGAAACCAGAGAGCGCTATTCTTTGAGGYAGCCTTCAGAAAAAGGCAGTAATACAAACCAGGATTCATCTCACATAGCTTGAAACATCTAATAAATAAACATGGCCAGCTAGGTTCTCTCTGTAATCATAGGGAAAGGGAGGGACACCTCCGGGAAGACATTAATCGCATCTGCCTAAGCATCATAGGACAGGACGAATCAGTCCGGAGAAATCCCCGTCTCTTCATTCTCTACAGAGAAAGCTTAGATGAGACTGCTAATCTTTACATGGTTAAAGTAGGCCTAGTTAGTTCAACACAGCAAGACCTAACAAAATGCTGTGAAGAGATGCTAGGGGCACATTATCCTGCTGGTCCCTCTGTCTTCATCTCCTAAGCAGGCAGTTCCTTTCTGTGCTCTTGGAACTACCCAAAAGCATCCAAGGGCACAAGGAGCATGAGACAAGGTCCAACCTCAGTCAGGCTGCCTCCCTTCACACTGCTCTGGCCAGAGGAAAGAGTCCCGTTGATTTCATCAGGTGTTGCATCAGGCCTTCTATCAGCAACAGCCAAGAAGGAAGACTTGAGAATTAGGGATGTATCTCATTTTTCCAGCACATCATTTTGCAGAACATTCCCTCACACATAGCCCTTTCTTAGAATCATGATAATTTTAACTGGCTTTTTTCCTCAAGGAAAGCTAGCTGCTTGTTCTACATGCACTCATGACTTCCAAGTCTGGAGTCTAAATTATGTGAATGAAGTCCTGAAGAACAAAGGTCATATTGTTTCAGTTACTGACTGTTGGTGAAATGAAAAACAGAGGAAAAAGTGTTAGTGTTTCCCTCCCAGGCAAAATTAATGGGGATGATCCTTTGTGCTCTTGTTGATGAATTTCATATCATGGAAAACCATGAGATAAGGTCCCTGCACAAAATGCCAGACGTTTCCAGGCAAACCCTACAGACCGCAGCATCATTAATTTAATCTTCCACTACTCCACTCTTCTCTTGACTGAAAAATCAATGCTAATAAGGAGCTTTGGGAAAAGAGCGTGTTGATGGCTGATCTTGTACGGACTAATTTTAACCTGCTATCAAATGACTAAGTGGCTTTAAAGAACCTATAAACCCAACAAAGAGATTTTTAAATGTCTCTTTCCCAGACTTCTCTGCTGATGAAGGCATCTAAATGCATGAGGATGGGTTTATTTGCTATCTCAGCCTCTCTGTCAAGAATGCTGGGGACGGAGGCCAAAATCTATCTGTATTTTAACAGCATCAGCCACTAGGCTAAAGATTAGGAAAAAACAAGGCAATGCATTTTGCAAAGAGCAATTTCAAGCGGTTAGTACAAAACAGAATCCCAAATCAGCTGCAACTAAAAGAAAAAGTCTTGGTACTGTTTGTGCATTCAGGTAACTTGTCTGCTTGAGCAATAAGCAAAGCCTGAAGAACAAATGTGATTTTAAGCGACAGTTAAAATGGGATGAAGAACAACATCCTCAGGAATCACGTTGTCACTCTTGAGCATCCCTCTCCAGCACTACTCACTGTGTCTACCTGTTCAAGATCTTCGGGGACACAGCCCAGGGGACCACAAGTTATCTCTGAGATCGTTCTCCACCTCTGTAATACCCAGTCTTTGAATCTGTTTTCCTCTACTTTGGGTGAACTTCCCACTAAAATTTGCAAAATTACGGTCATGTTTACCCTACTTTAATCCCAATACAAAGCCTGTTTCACGTAGAGGCCACTAAGTCTTTCCCAGAAGACAGCAGTTACATGTATTAGGATATCATCTTTTCTGAATAACTTAGTTTTATGGCTAGCCAGTTCTTCCCATTTGTTTCTTTCTGCTATTCCACGTTCTCCTCTCAACTAATGGTGTTGATCTGGCCACCAGAGCAGCTGCTGTCCTATTCCTTATTTCATCCCACAACTTCCAGCACTATGTTGGCTTGATCTTTAAATCAAAGGTCCCTCTTGAATACAAATAATCACACTGATAGTGTTGGATATTTAGAAAGGAACAGTCTGCTTTGCTTTCTGAATGTCTACCCTTTGGTACTGTTAACATAGGAAAGYAGTCATGAATTTTTCAAGCAAATGCAAGGTCTCCCCTACAGTGCATGGATTATCCACTGAATATTCACTGAACTTCTTGTAACATCATACGTAATTTCTTTTCTATTCTGCAGCTTTGGCCATGGAGGCAGATACAGGTAAGGACAGACTCAGTTTCAAATATTCACTCAGCCTGAGAAAGACCTTTATCTCCCCCTACCCTTGCACAATTCCCTTCCAAACACTTCTATTTCCTACTACTAATAAACATATTTTTTTAAAAAAAAAGGAAAAAAAAAAAAGCAAGGCTGTGGAATACAGCAGAATTTATCCCAGCTAAACATCACTGCCTTATCACCGTGACAAGAGAGTGAGAAGGAGACCGAGCTCCACTTCATCAATTCATCAAGCCAACCTTTAACACTGAGATCTAAACCGATACTATCGCAGCAAACAGTTTATCAGCAGGATCTCTTATGTTATTAACTTCAAACAGGGAGTCCATTAGGGCGAGTTCTCCTCACTGAAACCACACTTCACTTTCTCAGTTTCACAAACTGCTGTGCCTGACAGAGGGACCAGCCCAGACCCCACCAGGGTCCCTCAGAGGAGCTCTGCAGGCTATAGGGCTACTAATTGTGGTTCCTCATGTGTGCAATCAACACCACGTTGCATCTTGGCACTACTAACCCTTGGCTGCCCTTGGGAACCTCTTGTTGGGGAAACAGACTTATGGGTCAGGACCGACTGGTTGYTCTGCACCCAGTGCTCCCAGATGCTGCTCCCCAATTGCTGCTCRCTCCATGTGGCAGCTCAGCCCATGAGAGACCCTCCATAAAGCTCCAGGGCTGCAAGGAAAAGGGAAGGACAAGATCTGATCCAGCAGCTCCCAGCAGGAAGGCCCCAGGCTATGCAGGGACTTCAGGATTTCCACCTATATGGAGCTGTCAGGGTAGGAAACAACCCCGGGGCTCCAGATGCAGTATCATCTGAGTGGTGCTTTTTTGYTCCTCCTGCAGTGAGTTACGTTAAATGGACAAATAGCTGCATGTAAGAAATCTTTGTTGTTTTTCAGTGGTTTCCCCAAACCCTTACTGCTCTTTTTGGTCATTCTACAAATCACTTCTTTCACCCATCCTCAAATCTTCGTGCTTAAGGACGATGGGATGAAGCTGAACCATAATAAAAACTGCTGGCAAGGCGCCAAASGCGATTAGACAATCCCATGAGTAACGAGCACGAGCGGGGTTACAGCAGTAAATATTTAAAGTTATTTTTGAAATAAAGTCTGAGGAAAGATATAAACTCTCATGATCTGAGGCATTAGCTAACCTCTAATTACAGCRGGAAGGAGAGGGGAATGGAAACTTTTCGGAGATAAGGGATAACCTCACTTCTCATTGCAGGGTTTCTTGGAACACCCTCCGACCGCCCAGCTCTGGTCACTGTCAGAACACCGGACTAGGAGGTCTCCACCAGGGGATCCACCAGCTTRGCAGCTCCAGAGTTCCTAGAAAAGCAGCCGTAACTTATACTTTGCTTGCGACAAGCATCTGATTTTCTATATAAAAAAAAAATCAGAAATATATTATTACATAAAATCAAATGTTGCATTGCAGGCAAACCATTGCCATAGTTGAATTCTTTTTTCCCTAGGAGCTGCAATTAATAGTTCAGCAGCTACAAACATCTGCTTTTATTTATAGAATGTGTACATTATATGCATATACGCAAAATCAGACATCGCAGACTGTTTGCTAAAGTGAATCTGGTCGTGGAAACACAAGCCAGGTTTGGTGGTGAGGCCTGTCCAAGGAAAAATGTGGGGAATACCAGGGTAAGCAGCGAAGGTCAGAGAGCAGCAGGATGGGGAAACACAAGGACTCTGGATGCACCAAGGCACAGCGAGAACAAAGTCAAAGCTCAGCTGGACACTGAGCAAAGGCTGCAGGTGAATCAAGAAGGTTTTGATAAGCAGATGCAGGAGCTCTGCAAGAGGCCACAAGGAGCCAGGAGCGAGCRGAGACGCCGCTTCCATCGCCGGTTGTGGGTCCTACCAAGGCTGCCTGGCAGGACCTTCTACATCCTGCTCTTTCAATGACTTCTCTTAGTGTCTGGTCCCTTTCCAGCCCAGCTTTGCACACCCAGGTCTTGCCTGTGTCCTGCTTTGAGCCAGTCTGAGGCAGGAACACACACGGAGGAACTGCTTGTTGTGAAAGTGTCCGGGGTTGGATGCCTTTTCCTGATTGTTTTTAATACACTCTGGCTCTTGCATGCTTGCTCAGTGACAAAGAGGACACAAAAATAAACTGTTCCTTAAAGCTGGATGGTTCACAGTGCTCCTCAGATCCCCAGCTTTAACCCAAGGACGTGTCACCTCTTGCCCAGACGTGTTTTCCCTTGCTGCATCAGGTCGCCAAAGGAATTCAACAGCCAATGACAAACTCCAGGTCTCAACTTCAAGCTGGATGTGTGCATGGGGAAAAAAAAAAAAGGTTTTCCTGCCTTTCCATGGAAAAGTCTTCCTCAGCAAGACAGTTGGCCAGCAGGACCAGCAGGCTCCTGCCGGGAGGGAAGCAGTGTTTGCATTGAGGCTTAATAGGTGACAACCTTCCAGTGATGCMACTAGAGACATATCAGCCCTCTCTCATGGCCTGAACCAGCCCCAGTGTYTGTCATACTTGGCTCAGTGGGCCGTGCTGCTGCTCAGGTGCATCTCTATGCCCCTGCTGAGGAATGGGCATTTTGGCAACGGGTTGTTGGGTAGAAGAAGTGACAAGATTGCCAGATGGTTGCATGGTTGCTGAAGAAGGGAGGAAGGACCTTTGGGACAGCTTTGATTAGCATCCCCAGGAGCTATTGCAATGCAAGGTATCATAGGTATCATCTTTCCCCATTTATAGCCATTGTGTGCTTCTCAGCCTGCAAAAATCAGCTTCAAAAGGTGCCCCAGTCATCAGAGAGGGGGGCATAGGGCTGTCACTTGTGCTATGAAGCTCTGCTCAATGCTCATGCATTGCTAATTTTTTGATCAGAGYACCTGAATCGGCTGCTCTGCCTTGCTGCTCCCCGGTCCCGCTCTGCAGCAGCCTCCATGCCCAGCACCGAGCAGCCCATGCTTCCAAGCGTCTGGAATCGTCATTGGGAACAGGAAGCAGCCCAGACCGAGCAAATTCCAATGCGCTGATCCAGCCCCGCGGAGCCGCTCGCTGGGGCGCCGGGGACGCTGCAGGGCGAGCGGCGCCCGGGACGCCCCGTACAGGGATGGGAGGCAGGGATGGGAGGCAGGGATGGGAGGCAAGGATGGGCAGCACACACCGTGCACAAGGTAGCGCCTCGCTCAGYGGCTGCAGAGATTGACTGCAAACACAGAGCGCCTGCGATGCTGGCACTGCAGGTGAGCTCAAACATTGATCTAGACGGGTCTCGCTCAGAGCCRTCCTCAGAGCCAGAGCTGGGAAGGCTGATCCAGACGGCAGGGGCTTCTTTTCCTCTGCTGCCCAGCTCCCCTGGAATCCTCCCCGTCGCGGGCAGGACGGGCTCGGTCTCCATTCAGATCCTCCCTTGTGGATCTGCACTTGCCAACCACTAACRGTGGCAACGGGTAGTAAATCTGAGTCAAAACATCACAAAAATATCAGCCAGGTGCACGAAGAGGCCCCGTTCTCCAAGCACTATCTTCACCAAGCAGTCCCTTTGCAATTAGCTTTCATCAGCAGTGTATCCCAAGCTTATTTATACACTTGTAAATCGTCAGAAACAGAGCTTTGGAGCTCAGGATTGTTTGATTTTTAGACAAGTCCCTTGCCACGGAGCAGACTGCACTGGTTGTTCCCGCTTTGCAAACCCAGGGCACGAAGCAAGTTGTGTTAATGCGTTGAAATGAGGGGAGAAAAAAAGAGAGCGATGGATCACTGCGTCTTTGAAGGGAAAAGTAATATTGCAGTAATTTATAGAAGGGAGAGTTTGTGGGAGGGACAGTCACTCTCAAAGAACGGCGGCGTTTGGCCGGGAAATGCAGCTCSTTTCCAAAGGGCGTCACTGCCACCTTCAGGACAAGCAGTTTCTCTTCCCGAGGCACGGCAGCGTTCCTGGGAGGGGTTTTCGGGTTTAAGCAGCACAAAAAGTGTTTTCCACAACTCCATCCAAAGTTACAGTTCTCAGTTTTTGCTGATTGCTGCTGTTCTGTGGATCGGGTTTTGGCTCAACACCTCCCCGGTTCTGAATTTTGACACTTCCATCTGCGTGCATGGGAACTTTTCCTAATCATCGTTTCCAGGGATTTGTTTCAGTTTAAGATGGAAAAGACTGGTCACCCAGCATGCTTCAGAGCAGGAAGATTGCCTAAAACTCCCCCCTGGCCCTTTATTCCGCCTCAGGAGTCTCCAAGGAGGCGGCGTCTTCCACTTCTCTTGCAAGATGTTGATGTTGGTTTAAGAGATCTGCTGGGAAGCTCCTCAGGACATCAGCCAACTTTCCTTCCCTTAGAATTAAATCACCCTTTTCCTAGCCTGAATAGAGTCAATCAGCTGATAAACATGGAGAGCACCTCCAGTCCAGGTGGGGACGTGGCATCTCACCTGTTAGTCACTGCAAACGTTACAAAGGTGCAGAGTGCTGGATTCAGAACATATTTTGAATACATAGAAGATAATTGCTTACAACCTAGGAAACAGCACAATTTTTACTCTCGTMTTAYGTAAGTCAAYGYTTTYGGYGAATTCACTCCCATGYGGATTTTAGTTACAGCAGCGTTGATCGGGGTCGCGTGGCTGGTTAGGGAGACGTCAGCCCTGCTCTGCACTGTCCCCCCTCTGCCCCGCGGTCCCTCACGTGTCCGCCCTCGCCCTCGGCACCCCGGGGGTTTCCAGCCGTACGCGGTGAGCTGGACACACGACCCTCTCCTTTCCAGCCCRGGCCTCGACACACGGTTTGGCCAACGCTCCGGCGTCGCTTTGACGCAATGGGCACGCGTGGAGTTACCCAGCAGAGGATGGGGAGCCAGGGTGAAATAACAAGGTCACAGTCTCCTCCGGGTCCACATCCAAGRGRRGGYCGGGCCACAGCTCAGCCCTGACGTRCGGCTCCTTCCAASGCCAKCTCCRGYCCRGGGCTSTCTTTGGAAGGAGCTTTGGAGCTCCCTGCTCCTTCTCTCTGCTCCAGTCGGTTTGCAGAGCGCATTGCAACCACCAAGGAGGAGGCGGGTGACCCCRTGTGGATTTTCATCTTATTTGCTATGAAACTCCCAGCCCTATTCAGCCTCCATCCCAATATTGAACAGACATCACCCTAGGCTTTTACACAGCGCTCACCAGCTGTTCCTCTCTTCCTTCTTTTGAAACCCCTTACAAAGTGAGTAATGAGCTTTCCTGTCCGACACGTAGCAAAGACCAGCCCAGAACAGCATCAGAACTGCCCATTAACACTGTGGGAGGATCAGCCTAAGGTGTCTCCTTTGGAAAAAAAAAAAAAATAAATCAAGCCACGAAGGACGCACTGGAAATGGCACCAGCAGCAGGAGCTCTCCAGGCTTCAGTAGATGGTGGTTCCCACTGGATAGTGAGGAAGCGCGTAGAGGGGGGCATGAGGAGACACCACTAGTGGACACCTTGCTATGAGAGCAGTTGGCTGCCACTACCAAGGAGGGGTACAGCTCGCCAGCGTCCTGCCCCATCATCGTTGGTCACCATCCGTTGGTAACTCTCTGCTCCGTTTCTCAGTCACTTCTCCCCTCTGCAGGATCATGGGGATCTTCTGGACAGAGCAACATGGAGATGGCCTGAACATGAGCAGAGCACACGTGTGCTGCGGGCGGGAGCTGCAGCGGGGAGCACGCTGATGGTGTTCTCTGCCGAGGGTGGAGAAGACAAACAAACCTAAACCTCTCCAGCTCCGGCTTGGACGTGTTGGGGCCCTGGGCACACAACTCCCAACTTTGGTGCCACTTGGAAGGTGATGAACAAGATCAAAGCAGTAACTGGAGACTTCTCATCAGGAGGAAGAGTGAGGGTCTAGTGCRAAGCAGCAGCTGTAACTGAGGATGAGGTAGATACTGCAGAGCAGAGCGGTGACACGAAACCGCCCGCTGGACGTAGATCTCCAGAGAGGAGAGCTCTGGAACCCTCCGCATACAYGGGGAATCTCAGATAACCACAAAGTGCTGCAAAGGTCAGATTTACTTTCATCGTAAGTTCTTCTCTAGCACAARGGACAAGTTGGAAGACCATCTCCAGGAATGAAGGCTAAAACTTGTGCACTCAAGGGAATACTCTGACCAAAGAAGTGAAAAAATGCACTTTGGTTCCAGACAAGGCCTTAACAGGCAGTGGATTTTTTAAACTGTGTAGCATTTCCAGAAAATAAAGACTAATTGTGAGGTGACATAAACTAAAGGCATCACCTGAGTTCATATTGCAATGCCTTTTTTACAAAGCTGTCATTGTGACAACTCAAGACCATTTTGTTTTGAATTATACCTTTACTCTTGAAATACCTCTGCTCTGGAACCGACCCYAGCAGCAGCTTTCAGTAAACAGCAGAATTCTTTGACAGGAAAAATAATTGTAAAGTGCTTTCCGGTCACAGGCGAGGTTGTGCAYCAGACAGGTCCTCGTGGGGTTGCTGCAGAAGGAAACAAAACCTTCGGAGTCTGTTTCACATCTTCACAAATGCTCACATTAGAGAACATTTTCAGATATAATCAGTTGAATAAGGGGATGGATAGCGTTTACTTTTTTAGATTTATAATCCCATGAGATAGATCCCTGTCTAGATGCGTAGAGAGAGAAAATTGAGAAGAAATTGATCTGGATAACAGAGAACTATGACGAAGCTGAGAAGTCCTAAAACTTAAAAGCCTTTTATAAAGCATACACAGTTAATTCTTATGATTTTTGAATACACACCCTTGAGTATCTTCACTTGACGGGGCAAAGCCAATAGAGCCTATAAAATGTCTAACACGGTGCAAGAAAGCAGAGCAGGACAGCTCGCTGCCCATCGTCCTTACTGCACACCCCTTTGCTGTGGGCAGAGCCTCAGAACAGACCCCGCTCTGCGCCCCAGCACCTTCCTACAGCCGAACTCCCAGCAKAAAACCCCACACAACGTCTGCTACCGGACTGCCACAGTGTCAAGTACTGACCAGCGAGGTGACTACCAGAGCAGAGCTACCGCTTGGCCTAAGCCCTGTACAGTACAAGGTAACTTCACCTCTCCCCCATGCAAGCTGAAATCCCAAATGTCAGTTGAAGGGTCTCACTCACTTCAACTATGACAAAAGTGCAGCAGAACATTGCTGCTTGTTCAGATTCAAAACGGTGTCATATTTTAACCTTCTGGATTTGATCATCGAGTACCACCTTCTTGTGCTTCAGCTCTTCATGGAGGCACCAAGTTTTCATGGAGGTACCAGGCACCCTTATTTCTCAACAGCTTAATAAAGCAGGAGGATAGAATCAAGGAGATCATTAGTACTGGAGTAAGGGAAAGCAAAGCAGGGCTGCAGGTCCTTGGCACTGAATTGGATGCAACAGCCCTGTCCTGATTATCGCAAGGGATGACAACATGTTACACAAGTCACATGGGAATTGAGAAAATTAACTTGATACCAGAACCTCTGCACTTCTGGCTTCACTGCTAGCCCCCTGGAGACCCACGACCAGTGGGCAGCACCCGTTTAAGACCAAGGCAGAGCCTCCAACCCGGTCTTAGGGATTAAAATGATCTGGTGTAAKGAGGTGCTTAGGATGTAGGCATTGYTTCTGGCACTTTGAAATGCTGATGGGSTTTTTAAGCAGCGGCCTACACAGAATAGATAGTTTAGTACAGAAATTTCTACAGACCCAAACCAGGGAGATGGAGGTTGATAAGAGGGATGGGAAGAAGAGGCATTGGGGCGATAAGTCCAGGGCAGCTCCAGGTGGGCAGCACGAGCAGAGGATGCCCCACTCAGCCCCACGCTCAGTCCCTTGTTCGCTTTGTGCAGCTGCAGCGCAGCCCTCCTTCGTCTTAGGCCACAGGAAGATCCACATTTAAAACCACAATCATTGCCAGAGCGGGAACAAAGCGCTCACCAGAMTGGATAGTGGAGGTGCTGGGTTGCTGCAGTCATGAACCATCAAGGCGAGTGAAGAGAAGGAACCCGGATCCTTCCGGGTCTTCAGGAATGGCACCCTCCTGCAKCTACTGCTTTGAGCTTTCTTTAAAGGAGATCTGAGTAACAGCTGATAATGACCCGACCTGTGCTTAAAATGGGTACTCTGCAAAATATATTTCCTCGAGGAACCTTTATTTCCTAAAAATATAGTACAGGAGGAAAACCACTGCTGCTCCTCTGGCTTTCATTCAGTGGTATTTACTCTGACAAAGCTGAGAGAAAATTGATTTTCTCCTGTGGGTAGAGAGCACAGGAGGTCAGCTAAACTTCGAGATATGCACAGAACAGGTGACATGTTTCAGAACAATATCTTAAAAAACAAACTTTTAGTTTTCTAATGTTTAAATTTGTCCATTCTCAGTTGCATTCATCTGTGACACTGCCAGGACTAGAGAGCARTACAAGGTTTAAGTTACAGTGTTCTATTTCTGCAGACACCACAGCATATGGTTTGCTTTCTTCCTAGTTTGGATCATTACTAAGCAGCCTTGATAGAAAGAAAAAGCAAAAAACAAAAACACAAAACAAAAGCTCCCAAAACTCTAGGGTAACATCAACAACGTCAGATGATCTGACCTCAGTTCAKCTCCAACTTCTAGTTACAGATAACAAAAGGAAATACCATCTTGTAAAGAACAAGCAGTTGTACCAGTGGTACTTGTATGCCTTCTTCAAAGCCTTCCTTAAACRTCATTATTTATTCAAAATTATGCAGACCTTGATGTTATCCAACAACCAAGGAGAGACGAGGAGAAATCTCTTCTGATGGTGCAYGAGAAGGGTGTCCACAAGACGCTGAGGAGCGCCATCCTGGTATGTTCTATTTGGAGCTAGCGCTCTGTACTAACGTTTGTCCAGCAAATAAATCTCAAGGTGTTCAGGCTTGTCTGGAAATTTCAAATCCCCTTTCCCAAACGTTATGATTTGGGGCATAATCACACAGAGAAATAAGCAGCACATTAATGCTTGTCCACTATGCCACCTTCAAAAGATGTCCTGATTCTGTTCTTCTCCTTCAATTCTCATCCCCTCAAAAGCTTTCTCATTCACCTATCAATCRCAGCTTAAAATCTGTTCCAGTAAAAAGTCAATGAGCACAAGAGCATTATTTAAGACGCTAAAATTCAGATCTCGCACACATTTTAAAATACTTGGTTTTAGAAGAGGATACACTGATAAAACACACAGAAGTTCATCTCCCAGACATGGACACTGGAAGAATCCAAAAGCAGCTACACCTGGAATGTCATTTCTGATGACCCTGCAAGATCCAGGTTCTTCAGCAACATCCACAAGGAGCAATAAGGACTGGAAAAAGTTCTGCCCCCAAAGCCCAATAGGAGTAATATTTGTGGGGACAGGAAAGCAACAGAAAGCAGAGAGCTAGAACCCTGAAACGTGGTAGGTGTAAATTCAGTGGATTAGATTCTAGTGGTTATTGGTAATGAAAAAGCRAAATTTTCACTATATAAAATTTATAAATTTATTTTTTGTAAAAATCCAAAAAGCACGAAGACATCTCACTCAAAATACTGGTAAATCAAACCACACTTAGAAAAATGAAAGCTGATTTTATTATCTTATCCACAGCCAATCATTTGACATGAACATGCATACGTAATTTGCTACGCACACACCACAGTTTAACGTTAGTTATTAAAGGTTAAACATACAACATACATCCTTACAAAAATGAGTCAAAATGCAAACGTAACTTTTAAACAAAACAGTTTTTACTCATTTAAAAAAACCTTTGTGTTGGGTACCATTTTGTACAAACACAGTTAATTTAAACAAATCTGCTTTTAGTTTCCTCATGGTTGCACATGAAAAGCTGCAATAGAAAATGAAGTCATCAAGGTATTTTTAAATAGCAGAAGTAGGCAGTCTCGCCATGCAGAAGAAGCAATATTAAATATTAGTTTTTCAAAAAAAGAAAAAACCACAAGTTTAAAAATATTTAGTTCAAGTCACAAATCTTTCCCCAGTACAGAGAAATCCAAATGCAACGCATAATTAGCTGCCACTTAGGATGGCTATTCTGGAAAGTAGAATACCTTCCAGAATTGATAATTTTCATTGATTTGGCACAGAAAAGAAGTCTGAGCTTATTTAAGAACAAGAAAGTGATTAAAAAAAGGGTAAACAGGAAGACAGAAGAGAAAAAAAAAGCAAGAATGAATGAGATAGTAGTTGCAATCACTAAAAAAAAAAAATCTGTGCATCTCAGTCATTGCAGAATACTGTCTGTCTACAGCAGATGTTAATTCCAGGTAATTGTTATTGCAACATGGATTTAATTTGCTTGGAGGTAGTCTCATCATTCAAATGCTTTGTTGTGTACCTAAAAACAAACCAAAAACCACAAGTTATCAAGTTTACAAGAACATAATTACAGTCTTACTTCAACAGATAGTCTGACACGGTGTAAGAAGCAGTTTCACGTTTAAGTTGGAATAAAATCTTCACCYAGTGCTCAACATCCACTCAACTGTTACACCAGGAAGTCCACAAGACAGGGGCTCTCTTCAGAAAATGCTTTCATTAATCAAAACTATACCCTAGTCTTWAAAAAGTGCACAACAGCTGGTTTTTGGCACTCATGCTCACAGTCCACTCACAGTGAACTCACGTTACCACCTTCAAAGAGAAGAGTGTTTCAGAAGCTTTTCCTTAAATCTTTCAAGATGATCTCTTAATGACAATGAAGTCAACAGCTTTTTCAGCCTAATTTCCTGTTTATTTAAAAGTAACTACACTCCTAAACTCTCTCTGCAGCCTTCAAAATTCTCGGGGCTATTAGATATTTTCCATCACTACAAATCACTTAGTCATCTATTTTTAAATAGAAAGGACTATACAGCCTCAGTGTTGTGATTTCTTCACTGATATTTCTCTTCTGACTGTAAACAAAAGGTAAACAAAAAAATTATTCCTGTAATTAAATGTATCATGTTAATTTAGCACTTTAAGATTTGCAGTTGCAATGATATTTTATTATTTGTTCGCTATGAAAATATACAATAGCTACTTAAAATATATAAATATATTTCTTGTATTATATTTATATAGGTTTTTTTGCTATTTGTATTTTTCACAAACAAGAGGCCTACTGTCCTCCAAAACCTAGAACAGCTATTGCATTTGGTACTTTGCCCATGTGAAAAAGCTGAMTGTGATTAAAATATCTGTATGAATTTCAAATTATAAACAGCTGATTCCCCTCCAAATCTATACCACCTTCCACTGCCTTTTAAGGCAGATTATGTATCCCTTGAGAGAACATGAGAACTTCCAACYCTCATCCACAACCATAGACTCAGATCTGAACTTAATTTCTCATTACATCATCTTGCACCCCTCTCTGCCATCCATCCAAAAAACGGTTCATCAAATTCTCCCACTTCTGCAGCTCTTGCTAGCAATTCCAAATTTGATTTTAAACAGTTTTAAGTATSATAACCAAGCAAGAATCAATTATATGAAATACCAGGATTGCCAAGATAAAAAAAAAACATGAAATGGGTTAGTGAAGGATCACAGCATTAGAGTACAGCCTAAGATTCATACCATAAACTACGAAAGTAACGTACAGCGAAGTGAGAACCTGAACTGCAATTTTCTGTATTCTTTGTCAACAGTGTCAACTATGAGGGCTAAGAGTGAAGATTTATCCAGTTACTTTCAGAATAGGTTAGAAAGAGAATAAATGTAGGAGAAAAGAGAATAAATTCTCTGAAAGCTTGGATTTTCAYTAATCACTATCTCAAAGAATTGCTGACTTGAAGGACGGTCAKGGATGATCAATAAAATGATTTGTGTATGGAAACACTCATATAAATTCTCAGATTATCATCTCAAGCATGTATATATATATTTTTTGCTTTAGCTAACAATCTGAAAGAAAAATCCAAGTGAAACCTTGTATAAAATAATGCWTTATTTCACTTACCATAACACATAAAAGGGGGAAATGAAATCAAAGCAGTTTCACTACTAGTAAGGAAAAGAAAGCATAACYGCACACCAGAGTTTCCACATGCTTTGAAGTGAATGAACAACAATACCAAGTTATAATCAAAAATCACTGAAGTGGTATGAGGGGTTTTTTCAAGTAAGGAGGAGAAAGAAGCTTTCATCAGCCTACTATAGCCCTTTTTGCCACTTCTGACACTGAATATTGATTTTATAAAGAGCAAGTCACTAGCTAGAGACAGCTATATGCATCCATTAGAAATTTTTATGTTTCTGCAAGAGARTTATTCACTTTTATAACATCTCCAATCAATGTTATCTTCTTGTCTTGGATATTCACAGACATTCTGTTGCTTCAAGTAACTCTCAAATAGCTTGAAAATGAGAACGAGTTTCTAGTTACAGCCAATGGAAACTAAMCCAGCCATTTCTAGGGTAGGCAGGCACACTGTGCACACTGCAGCTTGTTTAACAGTTCAGTCTCAACAAATGTGATCACAAAACTACAAAAACCTGCACCCTAGTTAGCTTCTATTATGTATTATACTTTGCCATCAGTTCTTTCTTTAGTTGGAACAGCTTTTCAGTCACAAATACTTCTGCAGAGTCATCCTACAGGCAGTTAAAATTTGCAGTTGTTACCCTAAGATAACTTTTTCTAAGTTTGCAACCTTGCTTTTAAAGCTCAGTAGCTTCTTCACGTATGTCCACATACTGGAGGAGAACCTCACAAAAAGAAAACAGAATTTTTATCCAGTAAAACAACTGAACTCCTTATACCTGAAGCAAAGGCTGTGGACAATTTCTGCAAATTCAATTAGATTATTTCAAGAAAAAGAATAAAGAATACCTGAGAGCATTTAGAAGGCCTTCTACGCTGTTAGGAGGCTGGTCTTTAAGAACTTTGATGCATCCTTTCATCTAGGATTTAAGAAAAACAGAAAAAAGAAAACTTTTTTTTTAAATGTAAATACCATAGGAGCTTACAGAAATGTTCTATATTCAGCTTCTCAGATTCAAAAAAAGGCTTAAAAACTGCAGCAGTGTAAAGACATCTTCTTGATACTGGAAAGGAAGTAGCTTTCAGTATTCCCACAATAACAAGAGAATGACTTAGCTGCTTAGAGTGCTGCATATCTACAGGCAAAACAACATGGATGTCAAACTGCTGTATCAGATTTAAAAAATAACCCAAATCTTTGTTTATTATAAATACATTATGAAGAATTACATTCAGCCAGGGAAATAATGACAAACTAACAAAATGGAATAACTGTTAGTTCAAAACAACCAGTAAWCTGCAACTGTTAACAGCACGTATTCCATAGATGATTACCATGACCAAAAGGAGAAACCTAAAAGATTTGAAAACTATTTGGAGGACAATGAAACTAGTGAAAGCAAAGAAAAAGTGAGATTCCACTTGCATGTCCAGTCATTCTAATTTTGRTTTTTCAACATAARCAATATTATTATATATACTTACAAACATTTCAAGACACTGRCTGAATTCCATAAAAACAGACTTTYCAGATCCTAAYAATCATTTATGCACTGGAAGGTCTATTAWGTAATTCTCACTYCATACRTATRTGRTATACTGACTGTAAATGTCATCCATTTAATATTAAACTAAAGTATAAATCTGTTATTAGCACCTGGAGAAAGAAAAGCAGCCTACGTACAATTTAAACACTAAAAAGTGTTAGTAACAGTAAACTCACATCAATTTTTGAAGTTTTGGCAAAAGCGCCCACCGGATGCACGTGGTCATAGAGTATGATGACACCCACCATTACCCTCAGACAGAATGACACTGTGTCCTCATTTGTAAACCTGCTTCTATATTCACTGGAATTGAAAAAAAAAAGGATCATCTTACAAATGCAAGATTAGCGTGTTCAATTGTAAAGAGAAAAGATCAAAGAGATAAATCTTGCCATAAATYCTTAGAGGAAAGAAAGTTTTGAGGTTTTTCTTTTCCCTATTAATAAGCTGACCACAACAGTCAGACAACTCCTTCAGAAGAATTAGCTGGAGGTTAACAAAGARAAACTGTCAGCTCTAAAACATCAGCTGTTACATGACTGTAGATACTACTTGTAACTTTGACTTCTTTATCGAGACAGATTAATTTTGCTTTCAATGCTTCCTTATCGTTTCCCTCTCCAACTGCTTTCTTAAATGGGATAGACCATAGTAAGATTATCAACATAAAGAAGCTCAAAATCAAATGTACTGTGGCAATCAGTCTGAAACTTTAAATAGTTTATTAATGGGAAAGTATTTAAATCCCAGAAGAAACAGGGGAAAAAAAACAATAATTTGACATTCTGTTTATACTCCCAGAACTGCACAAATTTACAGTGGTCAAACACTGTCTTCTTGCCTAAAGTCACTTCATAATTCCCCAGACAGGGGCACTATAATTTGGTGGCAGTCAAATTCACAAGGAGGTACCATTCCCTGCATTGCCCTGATCCCCTCTTTCAGGAGGCTCTAGGCAATCATGCTCTAAAAGTGTATTTTCCTGAATTATATATGAGAAAGCCATTTGTAAAAAGTGCCAAGAGGCTGTCTAGCTTTCATAGCTATTCTACTTTAAAATATTAATTTGCTCAGAAAAGTAGACTGCACGATTTGCATGGCTACCAAAAAAAGACAAGTTAGGCCCATGTCAAAGGTAACAACTAAGTGGGTAAAAAGCAAACACCATTCTYCCTAGTTTCCCAGTGTATTTTTCATTCACTTTATGCATCACAAGTTGCATTTAAAAATATCAAGGATGATTCATAAGACAAACACTTTTCATACTTACGGGGTTTCCAGCATGACCCTGCACACACTAGCCATGGTGCTTAAACAGTCTGTAGTATTCTCTATTGGTAAATTTTTATTCTGCAGAAAAAGATAAATAGTTTGCAATTAATTACGGTACAAGATTAGGCTATAAAATTTAAATCAAATCAGTGATCGGATGACAAGTCAATAGGGAGAAAGTAAAAACACCAATACAACTATGGTAGATTATTAAAGTGGCACTAGTTTTAAAAGTGTTACAATACGAAACAGTGGCTTAAGAACCAGGTCCACACTACTGAAGAAGTGTGTTGTATATTTTTTTTTTTTGCTTATTTGATTTTAATTAGAGAAATGCACTATCAATATTATTGACTTTTGGAAAAGGCTTAAGAAAAATCTAATCTGTTCTTTAAAGACAGAAATTTCTATAGACGCTTTGCAATACTATGAGTTACATACAAACATCTCAAAAGTCTCTTGGAAAAGAGAAGGAAGCTGCATTTCAATTTCTTATTTCAAGCACACAAAATCAAGCTGCTTCCCTTTCAGCTTTCTGAGACACAAATATCAACCAAACTACCACCAAAACACCGGCAGCTCCACTGCACCCCCCTCCATTTCCTCCTGGAGGGAAGAGGTGTTGGAATGTTAAATACACAATACATCCACAAGGTGGCTAGCTGGGGTTATTCTAACCCCTGTAGYATTGAGCAAAGACACTTGTTTCTTTAAGCCCAAAAATGTAAGTTCAACTTCTGGATGACAGGTTAGGCCAGAAAAATTCTGTGTTTTTTCCTTCCCCTCCCCATCCCCCCAAAATTATGCCCCAATCTGCAGGAAAAAGCCCTGCATTTACATTCATACCTCTGACACAAACTTTGTTGTGGCATCGCTTAAGGTTTTCAACATTGGCGTTGCTTCAGCGTAAAATAAAGACATTCTGTTTGCCARCTCGTTATTTACTTCATTTTCTCCCTCTGCCTATTAAACAAAAATAAAAAATAAGTAATTCTGTACACAAAAAAAATATGTAGTTGTACAGCATTACACATGTAGCAGTACAAGATGACATTTTATCTCATCTGAGGGTTACCTACCGGGACATTGTTAATCCTCATACGGCTCAAAGTTCTTCTGTAGTAGCTGAAGTCATTCTGTATAGCAGGATTTGTCATCTATATAGACATGAAAGCAAAACAAAA
>PTEX01000098.1:1691048-1713152 GCA_003342815.1 Eudromia elegans
ACAGGTCAGAGCCCAGGCTGCTTCAGTGAACAGCCCTGTTTTCTTTCTCCCTGTCTTTAGGCTTATGAATTATACTGAGTTCTTACCTTAAGCTCATCAAATCTGAGTGTAAAGTGAAGAATTTCTGCAAACTGCTTAGCAAGAGCCTGCTCTCGCTCCAGGTGTTGCGTTGGTGAATATGGAGTGCTTGTCAAGGCTCCCAGAAGACCTCGCAATCCCGCCTCTTAAACGAGAGGAGACTGTTTTTCAATATAMAACTGCACCTGCTTCTCCTATTTGTATGCACTGACACTCTGCATGCTAGATTTAACATATCTATCTGCCAAAAGAAACTGTAATTAATAATGCAAAAAAAGCTTGAAAAATTGGGTTTTTGTGCCACTGTTACTACAAACTGCTTTATTCAAATCTTTGCCTGCAAGGCTTAAAATATACTTGAGTAATCTGTGTTAATGGACTGCAAAGTCTTCAAGGCAACGGGAGACAAATTCGAGAGACGTACACCTACCTGCAGAAGCAAAGTAACACTTTAAGATAAGCTGATAATCCAGGTTCTTAACCTTGAAGGAAAGTACCTCAATTCTTCATCTAGGGAAGGAAAACTCCTGAAAAAGCTACTTTTTGGACAGCAAATACATCATCTTTATGAGCTAAGCTAGTAACTCTACCTAAAAGTTGTGAAGAATCTAATGAAGTCCAATGATTCATCAGTCTGGACACAGTCAAGTTGCTGTTGTAAAACGTGTGAGGGGTCTCTTTACACAGCACTGAACCTGCACGGAGCAAGCTCAGGCATTTCCACAGAGCAGGGAATTCCCAGAGTTCACAAAGAAGCCAGTTATTTTAAATACTCTTTGTATTAGAAAAGTTTTTGCACATAAAAAATTCATACTCAATGACTGAAGTCTTAGCAACTTTCAACACAATCAGCTGGTTAGTGCTCTGCACAGCTACTAGAGCAACAGGAAAGACAACCACAAGTCTACTCCTCTCATCCTCTCAGGTTCCTACCGAAACAAATTGCTTTCACAAGCAAGGAGGCTTGTAAATACAGGATCTTAAATCCAATACCTGAAAAGAACCTGTAAAATAAGGGTTTGTATCTACTAACAAGTGGCAGACCTAGATATGATGTGTCTGATTACACAGAGGTGGGTGTGGAGGGAAAAGAGAAAGAAATAGCATTCAACTTACCTAGTCTTTGAGAAAATTCATAGAATTTCTTTAGTTTGCCTACTAGTGGAACAACTGCACCCCATGCCTTCTCTTGCAGCTTCTCATCACTGGGATGTTGTATTGCCTTAAAATAACAGGAATTAAAAGCATGTGAAATTAATAATGACTGCGACTTTATTGAAAAATCTACCTGGAATGACTGCTTGAAGAAACAGAAAGTAACAAAAGTGGCCATTCCCTCTCAAGAGGCACAAGGTTCTCTAGTATCTGCAGTTCTACCTATTGAGATGCTCCCAGTTAAGAGAGACAGCCTGCACTAATCCAAGCCTGTTCCAAATGCTCTGAATGCTTAAATGGAACATAAGTATCTTGAATAGACAACAGCTTTGACAGAGGGAAAAATAAATTGTTAAAAATAAAGTTGCTCAAAATAACGGAAGTTACATAATCACATCTAATTGAAACCAATGACTTTATTGGGGCATCTCTGAGCAAAATTGTTTATGGATCAAAAGAGGCTAGTTCTAAAGTCATTACCTACCACCAATTCCTGAAATTGGGAAGAAAGATCAAATACATTCAATTATGAATTTGGGCTAAAAATCAGAAACATTCAGGCCCAACATCAAGACCCATCACGTCTCAATCTATTCCAGAGTTGAGGTAAAAATGCCTACATCCTGTAAGTGCCTAGACCTTTACAGTAAGTATCCCAGAAAAAAAGAAGTCTTAAACTAAAACCCTGCACGTCTAAAATGTAAGTCAGACTAAACAGACTACACTCAATTTACTAAGAAAATAGAAATAAAAATACTCCTAACGACTCTCTTGCTGCATCTCTACAGCCATATCCTCGCTTTCAGGATCTGTTTCAGCCAAATCTGCGCTCTGGTAGTAGCACATTCCTTCCTCCCTGCCTTGGCTACACCTCTGCCTCCTCTTCCTCCTCCTTCTCCTCCTCCTCCTCCTCTCAGGGCTCTTTTCTTTCTCTGTGGGAGCTTCAGGCTGTTGTGGTGACAGACGCTCCTGCCGGACCCTACAGCCTCTCCCCGAACACTCTCCTTCCTTGAAGGACAAATGAGCTCTCTCCCCTCCTGAGGGTCTTGCATGACCCAGTTTTGCTTCTTAAACTTCATGTATTAATTCAACAGAGACAGACTGAGGAAAAACTCAGAATACTTATTAAAGTGGAATGACTACAAGTATCTAAAATCCATCTGGAGACAGCAGAGGCTCATCTAGTAGCAATGTAACCTCCTCACTTTGAGAGCCCCTGATGCTCCATTTGTTGCAGAAGGGAAGGAGCTTTGAAGAGGATTGGATCCACCCCTGCCTGAAGGTAAAGGACAAGTAGAGTGAGGTGTTATGCAGAAACCTTGCTTCCATTTCAAACACTTACTTTTAAATACATACTAAATAAAAGTTAATTAAAGGGGTATGAAAATAAAGTGTCTTTTGTCTTAAGACTTGCATACATTGGATTTCCCAAGTTATCATGCAAAATGAAGGCATCTGACTGTAGCCACACCATGTTCTTCCCAAGCCAGTCAACTCAAAAAGAGGTTCTTTGGCTTAGGCAGAAATGTAAGGAATGCCCCAAGGGTAACAGATCTTGACAACTCTTGTTCCTCTTGTTGAGAAACATCTTTCAATATTACATATGTGCATTATTATTATTCAAACAAGTGACATCTGTTCTATTATAAGGGAATATTCCAGAGCAGAGCTCCCTTTAAGATAATATACTGAATAGCCACAATGTTCCTGCAAGAGAAGTTACACCCCATAGTGCTGGGAAAGGATCCCACATGAGCAATGACTCCCCCGGGTCAGGCAGAATGACAAGGTCCTTTCTCACCTCTCGGATTTCGTGGCCAGCTCCTCTATATGACTGCAAATCTTCCAGTATTCCTTCTGCATCCTTTAATACTACATTCACCTGATTATAAATTTCCTTTTCAGACTCTGTAGGTTGGGCATCTAAACAGTAGAACATATTAAATATATACATATTTAACAAAAAACATGGAGTTCATAAGTATCATCTAAGGGAAAATTCTTCCTAGAAATAATTTAACACTTTTGTCCTCCAAAGAGCTACTACAATACATAAGGATCTACAGGAAAGTCATTACATTTTTGTAATCTTTTAGCCTTATTAGCATTCTAAATATCAATCTGGAATCTATCCTTCCCCACTGATTTAAAATTAAATTGGGAAAGGAAATCCTGACAATTTTTCTTTTTAATTCTATAACACCATAATAAGCAATCCCCATCTTTAGATGAGGACTTAGGTGAGTATTTGAAAAACACCCTCAACTACAGACATACTAACTTTTACAGGAGGCATTCATTTAGACTAAACCTTTATACTTAAATCACTGCATTAAATTTAACTATTTTACTTCTCTCTTGCCTTTCAACTGAAAGGTTGAGAATGGAGCTATATCTCTCTACTTCTAAATATTTAGTTCTCAAAGCATGTTCTTTATTGACCTAATTACAAAACCAGACTTTAGAACAGAAAGATCTAGTGTCATCAAGTTTTTCTATAACATGCTAAATACTTATCAGAAGGGTATTTGAACATCAGTTCAGAAAGTTGCACATACCTGTTTAAATAACATTCACAAAGAGAAAGTATACTTTGGGGAAAAAATATTCACCCAAGAAACAGTTATAACACTTAGAAATAATCAATTATACAAGTATCTCAAACCAGATTTACCTGGTAGGAGATCAATTTAAAATATATATATATATGAAAAAAAAACTTTATGAAAGCTATGAGGTAGCTTCTTTTACCTCAATCTAAAAGAAATTTAGTTAGGAAGTTTAGTTAGACCATTATTGAAAAACTTTCAAAAAAGCTTCCTCCATTTACATGGGTAAAATAAGTTAGGCAAGTCAATAGTATTAGTAAAAAGTCTTAAAAAAAATCTATGGACAATTTATTCTCAGAATTTTGTGCAGTTTAAAGAGTTCAGATTTTTTTTTTTTTCTTTTTTTAAACAGGACTTTTTTTCCCATGATCTGTATGTATGTTACTCCAAGTAAGGCTGATGGAAGTTAGGCATGGATGAAAAACAAAGACAATATCCTAGTGCTATAAACTAGGAAAACATTATGAAACAAAGTCTGTGTTAGGAGAAAAAAGAAATTTCACATGCATTGCTTGTTTGGATTTTGCAGTAATTTTTTTTGCATAATACTTTTTTTCCTGGTTTAATGTATAGATAGTGGGTATTAGTAGCAAATATGCTTATATAGACCTTGCAACAGTTATTTTAAACTGAATTATTTTGAGAACCATTGAGGATGGTTCTCAAGGACGATTTTCACACGTTGCAGTGTGAAAAGTTTGTTGCTCCTAAAAAAAAAAAAAAATAAGAGCACCACATTGATTAGGCATCGAGTAAAAGTGGCCAGTGCTTTCTAGACCATCATAAGAGTCACATTTATAATTTTGAAAGCTGCTGAAGACTGCTGTAAGAAATGAAGACAAAATAATGAGGGAAGATAGCAGACAGGTAAGCACCAGTTGACTGGCAGCAGTTCATGCACCAACATGAAATGCTATAGTGGMATACAGAATAAAAGGTGAAGCTCTGTAGCATTCCAGATTGTGCTGTTAAATAATGCAATCAAGACTTGCCACTTGGATTGTCTCACGCCAAGTACATCTCCTGCCTCTTGAATTTTTCAAGCCCTTTTTCCTTCATCCTCTCTACTAAGCAGGGCTCATTTTTCAAGCATGGTTGGGGACAGCAGAAGGGCCCATGAATATTCCTCCTGTCCTCTTGATTTCAAAACCCACAGGCAAGTAAAACAGATAAAACTGCACTCTAAGTTTAAAATGAAAACCAGCTTTCTGATACAAAGTGGGGCATGAATAGCTGGCCATGCAAGTAAAGCCCTTCCACCCCTGATAGCTCATTTTGCTTAGGATATAGTCAGCTAATTATCTCACTTGACTAAAGTAAATTCCTTAAGATTTCTAGAAACACTTTTAAAAAATATATATTATTAAAAACTTCCAAATACGTCTCTTTAAAATTCAGTGAGCAGTCCGATTATTTCTTTGCTATGAATTTCATTTTGATTGCAACTAACCTCCAATTGAAAAAAACTGTAAATCTGATTTGCCCCAATTAGATTCCTCTTCTATTTGTAATTCTACACCCCTAAGGGTTACCCCTTTTTATTATTATTATTAACATCATCTAGCAGAGGACACAAATTAAGAAAGCAATGTACTTCCCCAACACTCTTTTTCTTTTTTTGTTTAAGAATGTTTAACATTCCTTTTAGATTCACTTCACAATCCATCCTGGATGGATTTATAGGACAATGTGGGAAGTGTTCAAGCCTCACTAGAGATTATTTGCTTCTCTGTGCTGGTTTAGGGCACTGTGTTCTTGAAGCCCACCAAAGCTGGAGAAAAGGGGAATGGCTTTCCAAGCTGTGGTGGAAGCTTAAATAAATGGAGGTACATTCCCGTAGCAGTATTTGTGCATCTAGGCTACGGGACTGTCATTTATGAATCACTACATCCGGAGCTCATGTCTCCTATGCTTAGGGAATTCATTTTGGCAACCAAGGAAAAGCAACTAGCAATGCCAGGCATTCAAAGGGAAGGACTAAGGATGCCTACAATCTCAGGCACATGTCTTGCCCCTTACATGAAGGCAAGTTCCTATTACAACTGTGTAAGGTTTTGTATTTACCTGGCAACATTTCCCATCAACAAAAACATCAGACATACACACACAAAACACAAACAGCAAGCGCAGCACTGCTCACATGTTCAGAGGTTTGACATTGTTGCCACGGGGGCCAACTCTCAGCTATTTAATCCAACCTTCCTGTATTCAGTCCGATACTAAGGGAAGGTTGAGGTACCTGAGGCTGGGGTGAGTTTTACTTCTTTCCTTCAGTGGATTTTAAATTGGATGGGAATGTGACTGCCCTAGATACAACATAGATCTGGAGCTGGGAAAGCTCACACTGTCATGTATTAAAGACAAAAGAGGAGGACTGGAACGATACACAGGTGCTGCTAGGCGCACTAAGTGTTAGGAAGGTATGAGAACACACTGCATGCTAGGAACACAGGCTTAGTGACAAAAAGTCTGGACAGGGACAGAACTAGTAAGGACAGAAATTTGGAATTAGAAGTTTATTCTGCAGAGCAAACACTATTTAAATCACTATTTATTTATTTATCCAGAGAAGAACAAATCAAGTCATTTAAAAATGGTTGGGACTAAAAAATTCCAGGCTGCTACGGACTAAGGGGTTTAACTATCTTTAGATTCATTATTACAGCGAGCACTATTGTCGTGGTTGTTCTGAAATGGGGCCACCTTCTCTGCAGGCACTGCAGAACGCTGCTAGCACTTGCAGCTTGAAGTTCTCTGCATTTCAGCTACTGTTCATGAATTTGGAAAGCATTCACACTATCACAGTAATGACACCAATGTCGAGCTGCAAGGCTCTCAAGTTCTATGTGCTCATTTGTCATTTAACAATAATGTTAAAAAGCTGAGCACTTTCCTCTGGTCATGGTATAAGTGGTACTGCACAGACATTAGCAGAAAATTTAAGTCACCTATTTGTTTGAACTAGCTAAGCAAAAAACTGAGGAAAACATAAACGTATCCAGCATTAGGGTGAGGAAAACAGCCCATTATAGCATTTATCAAAAAATGAAATTTAACTATTCTGACAGTAGCTCACACAAAATCACTGGAATCTAAGGCCAGATAAAATATCTGAGGATCTTAGAAACTTATTTAAAACATTTTTCACATTCAGTGTCTGTATCCCTATAAAGCTTTACAGATATTAGATTTTGACTACGCAAGATATTGTGCAAGAATCTTTTAATTAGCAGGCTCACACCAAAGAACTATATGGATTTACAGAAGAGAAGATTTAAAAATGCCTATTACTGGGCCAAGCATAACATTGCATGGGCAAATTTGCTTTTAATATGGAGCTTCTTTGCTTATCCACATAAAAACATAACATTGAGAATCACAAGATTAAGTGCCAAGTCTTGAAGAAAGATCTTGACTGTGTCAAAGCCAAGATTCTGTCAAGGCAAATTATCTGAAACAGAGTAGAAAGAAGCAGGGATACACCGAATAGCAGCAGAAACAAATGCAGGACAGAGTTCAGAATGAATAAAGAACAGTCTAACAAGTCAGCCATAATATCAGTAACTTCATTTGACTGCATGTATAAACACTTCATGTCAGCAACCTGCTTACTCTCATGCCAAATCTTGTTCATGCTCAAAACATGCACTTTAAAACAAAGTTGACAGCTAAAGAATCAATACACTAAAATAAATAAAATCAACAATTATTGCAATTGATTTTTAGAAGTATGCCTCTTGCATCCAGCTAAGTTGAATTGAATTTAGTCCTAGTAAATGGTCTAGTATTTACAGAGCAATTTAAGCCCTACGACTCCAACTTTCTCCCACATCAGTTCTCCCTTCGTCACTAAGTTATATCTGTTCTGATAATACAATATGCTAGATGTAAATTGTTTTTAGACAGTTCTGTTTTCGGATTTTTGAATAAGGGACTTGAACATGTTCCTTTTACAACTAATTTGTATGCCTTGCAGTAAAAGCATATTTGAAAAAGACAACTGAGAGTCAACAGTACAGGACAAGGATTTAGAAATCTTAAAGGCCATTAAAACATAAGCCTAATTCTCCAAGCTCTCTCTTTTGCATTAGAACTAATATAATCAATTGCCACTGTTTCATCAGACACAACTAAAAAGAAAGTTTGGAATTAAAAAATTACAATGCATCTCAAATTATCAATATTCAAATACCTCTTTTTTTTGTTATACTATTCCACTGCATGTTATTTCATGGGCAAAACACACTTGAATGTTAGTTTAGTTATTTTACACTTGCTGGTGCACAGCTGGGTAAAGCAATAGCATATCCAAAACCAGTAACAGAACATGCATAGCAACAGCCATCCCCACTTACCTGCCATTCTCTGGCTCTATTATTTCATGCAACCAAAACAAAAGCAGAAACAGTAATATGTGAAACTTCCAGAACGCTTGGCATTGATCACACAAGCGTTTCTTCTCTTCAAAAGAAATTTGGTCTATGCATTTTCTGAGTCCCGCCACCCCCCTTAAGAAGGTATGAAGCTCATTGCCAAATTTCAAAGCCAAATCAAGCAAGCTGCACATATATACCTTTAACAGGATGATGTTAGAGAGCTATGAATAGCTTTGGTGAGGCAGTCGGTACTCTCAGCACTATTCAAGAACATAGTAACACACTGGAAGTGTGCAAATTAGAATTAGGCTCCATGTTCAGTCCTTAATGATGCGTATCTCCTTGCAATTTTAACAGGTCTTCAGTAACTCAAATTCTTTTTGAAGTTTTTGGTCTTAAAACAAGAACCATATCAGACTCCGTAAGTTAAATGTAATCTGAAAGCTCTGCCCAAAATAAATGCTTTACATTTTAGAAGTTGCAATTACTTTAAAGCAGACTATTTTCTGCGAGCACTCACTGAACTGTTCATAGCTCAAGCATGCAAAGCTGTTAGAAGAACGGCAAAGTGAAAACATACATTTAGTACATGACAAATGCAGTCTACTGCAGGCAAAGAGTAATAGATATATAAAATCATCTTCTCACTTTCAAAATCAAGGAAAAAATTTGGCCCCTGCTCAAGGTCTGTGCATGTCAAAACTTTAAGAAGGTTCCCCATGTTAAGGTACCTGCCAAGACAAGAATGAGAGAGAAGAAAATTTCCCTTTACAAGGAGAACAGCCCAATTGCAGTCGAATGCAGTGGTGAGGGGAGCTCGTGGAGCAGCCCCGCGAGGCAGGAGCGCGTCCTCCAGGCTCCCGCTGCGGCCCCGGCCGCCTCGGGGACATGCGGCTGCTGCTCCCGGGGTGCCCCGCAGCTCTCCTGGAAGAGGTGGCCTGTGTCACACGAGGGTCTTCGGGGCCGCCCCGCGGAGCCCAGTGCCAGCTCTGCGCTGGTGTGTCCCGAGCGGAGGTACCACGCGGAGGGCCAAGCGCCCTCTTGGCGAGCACCCACATGGGAGCCGTGCTGCACGTTTGAACCTGATGGGACAACAGAGGCGACGAGCTTGGATTTTTTTTAAAAAACCCTGATCATTGAGTCAGAAAGCCATCAGAGGAAGCTCTAGCAGGACGCAGCGTCTCAAGCGCTACCCTAGGTAGCCATGGATCTTTTACACAAGATGCCTAAAACATGTGTGAGACCCAGGTGGGCACAATTCTTTTTTGGACTTTTGGATGTCAACATACACGTTACGTGAAGCATGAACCAAGAAACCAGGATCAGGCACGATTTAGTACTCACTCTCATGTAGGACAGAGTCACAGTGAACAACTGCTCAGCACAGGCTACTGGGGCATACTGACACAATTCTTTTTATGATTACTTGATTTGCAGGCACATGAGTAGACATCACTGAGCACAGAGACCCAAAATGACCAAGCACGAGAAAATAAAATTAACATGGTAGCATGATGGTGGCTTGGCGACTACTTGAGAAAAATAAGAAAATCATAAAAAAACACCCACACATGCAACCCTTCCTCAAATTGCACATTTGAGAGCGAGTCCCCCTCGCCTTCACTGCAGCGGGTATAAGCAAACCTCTTGTCACCATTTTAAACGCACCAGCTGTGAAGGGCTAAAAGACTTACTTTCAAAATCCAAGAAAAAATGTGCTGCATTGTGGTCTATGTCCCTGGTTAGCACCTTAATGAGATTACCCATGCCAGCAAACCTAAAAATAAAAATGGCAAGATAATTTAGTTCCAGCGCTCGTTTCCCAGTTTCAGTCCATGCCTGGGGCTTGGCTGGAGCAGGGCTCCCATCCACTTCTGCACACGGCGGTGGGAGGCAGCAAATGTGCCCTTTGCAGGCACCTCTTCTCCCCTTCTTCTGAGGGAGGAGCAGTGATTCGAAACCGAAGAGTTATCATGTTCACAAAATAAATTCTTGGATTACTGTTCCCTCTTCATCTGCAGTTTAATACAATTAAAGAATTACGGTTCTTTATGAAGTCTGAGCAATTGTTTTGTGTAACTGCAGCAACTCACAGCCAATAAAATATTATTGCTTGGAACCAGAGCCACCTCAGATGAGCCTGGTGTCACTATAAACCTGCTTTTGAACATCTCTCCATAATTCAAAACAAATGTAATTTCAGAAAGTCTCTTAAGCAGTAGTCAGCTGTGGCCAATGAACAGTTTTCCCCATCAAATCAAGTAAAATGACAAGCGATTTAAAACTTTTCCAAGACAAGGAGATAATCAAGTTTCAATTTGATTCTTCTCATGTTTGCTGGGACATCCTAGCTAAAAGAAAAGCAGAAGAAAACATAAATAGCAATCAATCTAGCTCAGATACATTCACGAAGCAATTGCAAACGTTAYCTATATTTCAGAAATCAGTGTCTTCAGTAGGACTATGAAAAAAGCATGTCATGAAAAGTCAACCTTTTCAAAGACCCTCCCAATGCTTTGGAGACTTTAGGATTCTGAAAACAAATTTTAAGAATAATTATCCTGGAGCACCAGTAAGTCAGGGGGTGCTGCTGCACAACAAACTCATGATACTGTCTTGCAGAATTACCCCATTCCAATGTCTAAAATATTCATTCTCATGTTTCAACTTAGTGCAACTCCATCAGCCTATTCACGTCTGCTCTTCAGAGCAATGTTTATTTGGAGGGAAGCGTCATAATACTGAGAATCACGATGAATAAAGAAAACTGAAGTAACGTGGAGTTTTCCAATCCGTGCTGCCAGCAAGGAAGACATTCACAACCTGGGAAGTGCTCAAATACACAGGCATTCTTGAATAAAACCATTCAGTGGGGCAATAAAAAGGCGATGGACAAGTTGCCTAATGCCTGTATAGATCCAGAGTTTAGAAAACAACATGCCCATCTCAGAGCAGTGGCTTAAGTGTATCAATTCTACTAACAGGCAAATAGCAAATTAAAAGCCATGTGTTAAATGCCCAAAGAGAATTTTATGTGCAATTACTGACAAGCATTCACTCCTCAGATGCATCCTTCCTTTCCATACAAATATTTTCACTCTCTCAAGCAAAGCCTGGGTAATTTTGCCTTTGTTTGGCCAGCAACACAGTAATTTACAGGACCATGCAAGTAGTTTAAATATTTTGAGGCTTAGCTTAGCAAACAGTAGTCAGTAACTGCAGAGAGACTGCTTAATAGATTTCTAATCGTTTCCTAGAAAAGCTGAGATAGGGGCTCAGTTTTGCAATACAAATACCTTCTTATAGGTATTTGTATTCATTGTCTTCCAAAATTTGCAAATATTGATATATAGTTACTTTCTGGGAAGTGAGGTTAACAAGCAGTAAAGAACAATAAGATGTTTAAGACTAAGGTGAAACACGAAGTATGTAACAGGTTCAAACATAAGATACACTAACCTAGAGGTAACACTTCTGCAAACTCCCTTTCCAAAAAGGGGGGAAACTGAAGGTGGAATTAATTCTGAGAGAAACCATCAAAAGGGACAGGCAGAGATGAACACAGGGCTATACGTTCTCTTCTTAGTAAAAATAAAAAAAAGTTAGTGGCAGTTTTCTATTTTAAGCATGTCATTAAAAAAAAAAATTACAATTTTAGCCACAACACAGTGCTTTAGAAGAGATTGCTCTTGTTTTTTTTGGTGGAAAAACTTTTGTTACTTAGATAGCAGTGAAATCAGGAAATCTGACAGAAGTTGGACAGGCACGATACTACTTTATGAAGATGATTCTAATACTTACTCAGAATCTCAAGGCTTTTTCTCTGCTTTATGTTCTGAGTTCCTGAATTTACAATTAGGAGTCATTCAGCAAACCAAGAAAATTATATAATTTGACTGCAAACTCAAACTGTAACATGTCATCATCATTTCATGGGATGGGCCTTTTCTGAAGGAACTTTACTAAATCAAATCTTACATCCCATACCTGTGCAAGAATTAATAACAATATATAATTTGCATGTTTATACACTTCTGTCAACTCTGATTCCTACCACCATGCCACTGCAGGTGGTTTTAGTTAGACACCACGCAGAGTTCTCACAGAGGAGTCATCAGCTCTTAAGGCAGTTGTTGTGGTTCAGGAGGGCTCCTTTAGTGTGTAGGACCCTATGCAATGTGCAGTACTGGGTATATACCCTGTAAATCCGTATCAGGAAGACCCCATAAGGACAACGCAGCCGGCTAGGCAGACACCTCCATGTGCTATTTCACCATTACTATTTGGTATCCCTGGTAGAACTACACAGTTAATCTTCACCTTATGACTCCACGGGGTCTGGACCACAGAATTTTCTGCTATCAGTGTTGCCTTACCCGTTAGTGCTTAGGAAGCTCTCACTGCACAGAGCAATTTCTGTTAAGGTCACACAAAAAGAGTTGCTGGAGACCGGGGAGAGAAAGTGAGTTAGAAGAGAGGCTGCTACACCAGCAGAGCGCCTGGATGAATCCCTCTTTGAGCAAACTAGCTCCAGATGGTCCCCAGCGGCTGATGGGCTCTGATCCAAGCCAGGGTTACCATGGATTCCTGTTGTGTTGGGCCCAAAATACATGAAAGGGATGATGGCTTATGGCTTTAGGATGAGAGGAAAGGCATCTTCATGCAAAAATGACAACGATCTGCATGTAGCAAAATGTAAGAGCCTACAAGTGGACAAGGCACAGCTGTCTTTGGGGCCATCTTCTGCTACCTGATGTTCTGTAAAGATATCAGCATAGAAGACTTTGATAGTTTTATAAAGACGTATCTTGGTAATCAACCACCCTGGTTGCACGCATGGTTAGCCTTGGTCTATCAAGCACTCCTCTGACTTCCCCAAAGGTCTCCCCCCTTCAGCTGAAACAAGCAGAATTACTTGTTTAGAAAGCGAGATCTGGTTCCACTCAACTAGCTCTGACATCTGTTAGTGTCTACTTGAGGACACCTTCTAGTAGCAACAGGTCCTCCTTGAGCACTGTGCCACTCCAGTCAGCTCCAATTCAAGAAGTATTTAATTGCCTGGGGAAAGGCCAAAGACAACACAAAGCTACTACTGCCTATTGCAGTTTCTATTGTGGAGTCTGACCTTGTCTCACGGCTCAACTACCACTTACTGACTCAGAGTCATCTTCAGCTGAAGATGACTCGTTGGGGTGGCAGAATGTTTTGATCCACAATTGCTCAAGTGCAACTGTAATGAAATCCACAACAAAAATCATAACTCTTATCAAGAAGAACTCTGCACACTACAATCACCAATGCCAGAAGTACTTGCTTTCCTGTTAAAAGAACAGCTTAGATTGCTACCTACTCGATCTCTCAATAACTTCAGAGCAGTCATCTCTGTCCATTTTCTTTTTTTTTTTGGTATTCTCATTGAGAAAGGCAGACTATTATTTGCAGCACTTTAAAACTGGAAATATTTTATCCTCAGGGAAGATTCACTGATTTCAGGATTTTTATAGTACAGTTTCCAAAGGTAAAATGACAGTGCAAGGGATTCAGAAAAATACACACTTTGGAACATGCTTTGTGGCATGAATCCATTACCATAAGTCAGACCAGGGGAAAAAATATATATATTATTAGCCTCTTTACAAAAACTACTGGTCCCTGTGAAGCTGCCCAGAATCCTTCGTGGCACACACTGCATTCCAGCACAACACATGGGTCACGTGGAACAGGTTGTGGGAAATGGAAGGGCTGGCCAAGAACACAGCTTCAAACTTGACCTACTTCCACGGAATAAGACATACGGAATGCCACACTGGATTACCCTCATTTGGCCCATTTCAGCCTTATGGGGTTGTATGATGTTGCGTGCAGTGTCATGATCAGACAAGCGGAAAGCAGAGGCATATTTTCAAAACAAATCTTGCACGCATGCCCTTCATGCTGAAAATATCCCTGACACATTTACTTTTTTTTCCCCKTTTTCTTCCTTAAGCAAAGACCAGAGAAAATTTAATAGAAACATATGATGCAATCAAATTCAACCAAGCACTAAAGACATTTTCTCTACCTCTCAAGGGGAACTGAGTGAAACAGCTGGAAAAAAATACTCCTGGTGAAAGAAGAAACACCAGCATCACATTTGAAAGTGACACATCTTGAATTTTGCTTCGATCTATTGGAAGACTAGCATACTTTCAAAATATTTTAGAACAGCTATATAATAGATGTAAGACATTTGTGATCTTGAAGAAAATATCTGCTTAAAGAACGTTTAGCCCACCTTTTTGAAGGTTGTATTTACAACATGCCCGTGGCTACTTTTAACAAAGCTCGGGACAGCTGAGCAGAACGCCCCGAGTGTGAAGACTGCTCTATCATCACCTCTCACCCAAGTGCTGGAGGTAATTCAGCATCACACTAAAAGAGGAGCACACACAGTTAAAGAGCAAATCCTTTCTTTGACAGGAGCAGAAATTGCATTTTTGATTTTCAACTGGTCAGGTGTGTGTGGCACAAATCCCTCACCTAGAAAATATAATTTTGTCAGAAAGTGAAAAGAACATAAACCCTGCATAAACAGACATCAAGCTGAATGTCTCTCCATAATGTTTTTTCTAGCTTGACAGTCTTACAATCCTGGCAATTGTTTCAAGGCTTACTGAATATTTTCTGCCTACAGCATCTTGCTGCAAGCAGCAAAAGGCAGTGAAGATGTGGCTGCCCACATTCGCTGGATCAAAGAAAGACCTTAGCAACACACAGTATCCAAAGCACAAGCCAATTGGATTCAGAGCTGTTTTCTACCCTGAAGAAATCGCTAAGCTTCTCAGCCCATGACAGTATTTCTGTGCTCAACCTCAAAAACTATAAGCCATAGAGACAGGAATAGGTTTGGGAATAACACTGCAGGAATTAGTCCTTTCAAAATATCTTAAGATTTCCCTTGGATCACATGTTTTTTTTCTATCTTATTTGTCACCTAAGTAGCAAAGAAACCCTCTAAAATATCCTAACCAGCACTACTGATACTACTAACAAGGCCGAGAGTAATTAAAGAAACAAAGTTAAATCAAGTCAAAAAAGAGCAGTATTGCACAGTGGTCAGATGAGAAATAATTTTCTGAAAAACGGAGGAGAAATAAGTAGCTATCAGTCAATTTGGAAAAAAAGCCCAACAAGTGAGGTTGGTCTCATTTTCAGGAATGACATTAGTAGCTGTAATGTTATTAGAACAAGAGATATCAACTTGGATACTAACACTCAAATCAAAGTCATATCTTTGATTAAATGAATACAGGAAGTGCCACATTTATCACTTCCATAGAACACTTTACAGCAATAAATGGATAAATTTCATTCACTAATAGATCAGATTCATCAGTTTGCTTGTCTGCTCTTACAGGGCTTCACTGTCTAAACCCAAGCAAGGACCCAGCTCTACTGTTTTCCACTGCTGACATCTAGTGGGTAACTCTTCCACCTGCCACTGATGAGGAAGAATTCACCATAATCTCTTTCCCTGAAAAAATAAATGCAAGCCAAAAYATTACCATTGAATGCAGGAGATTAAGTCAGCAATATCTCACCTCAATAGTGGAAAAGAGCTATTGCCATGCAGAAAATATTTCTGTATATAAAAATATTCAGGCTACTCACTAAAATTGGTCCTAAAAACCTACGTAATGCCACCTCTGTTGATGTCAGTGACTGAATTTGATGCAACAGACTGATTTAGTCAGAACTGAAGTTACTTTTTGTGTGTGGGTGATCGCAGCAGGTCTCCTTACTGCAGAAAATGATGGGTTGGAAGCCTGATATATCAGGCAGAGAGCTCTGCCCAGCACATGGTGAAGAACAGACTCGCAGTCCTTCAACCCAGAACTGCAAAATGTGGTTGGTGTTCATTCATTCCCTTTTCTCTCTTTCAGGGAATGAAGGAAAAGACATCAAAGAATCCACCTTTTAGAGAAGAAATCCTAAAGCCCTGTGGATCCTGCTTCTCTTAAGAGGCTCTATGTGCTTTCTATCCGAATTTTGCATAATGCTTTGTATTTAATTCAATTGAATGGTATTTAATTCAATTCAAACGTCAGARAACTCCTCTGTCTAGGTCAGAGACACTTGCATCCTGATGCAATTGGTACTTGGCCTTCTATGGAACAGCAGGAAGCCTCGCGTCCTTGCAGTGCTGCAGCTCCTCCAGAGGAGGTCACTGCTTCACCACGGCATCTTCCAGGTGCCACCAAGCTCCAACAGTCCCCTCGGTACCATCTCACCGCTGGCCAGGCTGACAGCAGGCAATTTCCTTCCAGCCCAAACACCGTGTTTCACCAACTGTGACACCATCACGGAAACATGCTAGCAGATCTGTCTTTTTTAAGCAAGCTGAGCGCCTTCCATTTCCTTGTATTGCAAGGAAAAAAAGGCAGGAAGGGAACATAAAGAACCCCAAATTACTTCATTTTACAGGAGAAAAAAAACTCACAAGTTGCAATTACTGAGAATACTACCACACATTCCCCTGGCAGATGAGTGCTTTTCATGACAGAACTGTGATTTCAGCCTGGTCTGGGCTGGTGCTGCTCATTTCTCAACTCAACGCTAAGGATTCAGGGTGGTACATGACGATGGCGTGTTTGAAGGAAACTGCTGCAGCACACTTTTCTTTCTCTGTTTCATGATTGCTGTAGATAAGTTTTTTGTAAAGCAGTAAAAAAGCAATTTGAAAACCTGCCTTTTTTCCCTTCAAAACTTGTGTTTAAAATTTTTTTATTCTTTTTAAAAAAAACAGAAAATTTACAATATATACAAACCAGACAAAAACTTTTATAAAAGTTTTTTGTAACTCTATAAAAAAGCTGACACGCCTCCTGAAACCGTGTTACACAGTCCGAAGAAGGTTTCATGCTACAAGGATGTCAGTGTGATTTAACAGCTGGCAAGTTTCCCTCCTGGGGAAGGAGGAAAGGAAAAAAAACTTACAGTAAGTTCTCCTCCTGCTAGATCTTCCAAAACAATCTCAAAATTTAAAGTCTTATCTAAATGCTGTCTAGAAAGAAAATGTCTTAAATCCCTAACTTGACTATGGGAAAAAMAGAAACTTCTTCCCTTTGCCAGTCTAATTTTATTTGGAAAAGTTTTTTTCCCCAAAATACCTATATTCTCACCCATATGAACCTGACTCTTATAGGCTTCAGTCCTTAAGCTGATCAAYGGCCCCTGAGGTTTTGTGCATTACCCCAGTGCTAGCACATTTGAGAAGTCACTTCAGTGATGCATCAGCCCTGAGGTGCTGAGGGGCAGAGGAGGCCCTCTGGTTTCCCAATCACATCCCTGGACGGGCTGACTTCTGCATTTCAGGAAAGTTTGCTGAATATCCCACAGGGTTGTCTCTTTCCAAGTACAGCAGTTGCCTGAGGTATGTCTGCAGAAGGGAGGAAGCCAATGAAACACATCAAGTTSCTGATGGAACAGCAGAAGATGGTAAATAAAGTGATATTCCTTCCCATCCCATTTGCTTTCAAAAGCAGTATCAAAACGGGGTAGACATTAAACTAGGGGAGGAAAAGAAAAAAAAAATCCATTTCTACATGGGGAGAACCATAGAGCAAACCAGAAGATAAAAACTAAGAACAACCAAAGGAGAAGCAAAATTCCTAAATAAACTGCCAAAAGGACAGAAACAGGAACCACGCAAGTTACCCACAGTAAGTGACTGCTGAAGTTACACAGAGGTGTTAACAGAATCCCGGAATGGTTGAGGTTGGAAGTGACCTCTAGAGATCATCTAGTCCAACTCCCCCTGCTCCAGCAGGGACACCSAGAGCACAGGGAACAGAGTGGCAGCCAGGCAGGTTTGGAAAATCTGCAGAGAAGGAGACTCCACAGCCTCTCTGGGCAGCCTGTTCCAGGGCTCCGGCACCCTCACAGCAAAGATGTTCCTCCTCACACAGAGATGGAACTGCCTGTGGTTCAACTTGCACCCATTACCCCCTTTCCTGTCACTGGCCATCACTAAGAAGAGTTTGGTCCCCTCCTCCCTACATTCTCCCCTCAGGTACTTATATACATATTGATCAGATCCCCTCTCAGTGTTCTCTTCTCCAGGTTAAACAGGCTCAACTYGGTCTTTCCTCRTGAGAYAGAAGCTCCAGTCCCTTAATCATCTTTGTTCCTCTACGATGGACTCTTGTGGTCAATGTACACGATCCAGGACGGCCCAGAGCYGCATGATGAGAAAGTCTTTGGTAACACTGATGGTGAGGGTAGAAGGAGACAGGAGAATTGTGGAAGAAGCTCAGACTAACATGGCTTGATAGTAAAATTTAATACAGGAAACTGTAAGGTGATGAATCAGGGAAAAAATCGTCCCAACTTCACACTGAAGATTACAGGTTCCAAGCTACCCATTACGTTTCTGGATAAAGATCTTTGATTCATGTTAATTCTGGCTCAGGTGTGCARGTAATTCTGCTCATTAACAGTTTAACTTAGTGATTCAGTTTGAAAACACTGATTTTTACAAGGAAATTGTGGTTCTTTCATCTCAAAAATAATATGGAAGAAACAGGAAAAGTCAGAGAACCACTGTCTGTATGATCAAAGGTCTAGAACAACTTCTGCACACATAACAACTTATCACTACAGAATATCAAACATATACAGTGATACCATTGGGATAAGACAAACACAAGCTGAAAATATTTCTGCACTAAAAACACTAGTATGGGCTCTGCCCATTCCTGGTCTTTCCTATTAAATGAACATGTTGGTGTGTGGAGGTGGGAAGGAGGAGCACAACCAAGTGCACACATCTAGAAGGAAGCAGGACACTGCAGGCTTGTCAGGACAGAGCCAGGACTGACTCACTAGGGCGGCTCTTGCACCAAATCTTTCCTAAACGTAGTGAGCTGTAAAGATCTGCACTGGTTCAAACTAACTTTGTACCYTCCACAGTCACACAAGTGACTCAAGAGCCATCAAATCAAAGTGCTACCCCCTCTCTAGTACTATTTTCCACTGCAGTTTGTTACAGACCAGGAAAACATCATTATGTGTTTGTTTTGCTCCTAGACTCCTCCTAAAAACTCACATAGACACAACACTGGGTAAACACATTGTTCACCTGAACCTGCAAGCTCTAAGAATTACAATAAAAATCTGAAATAAATCTCAAAACCATTGATTTTTGTCCCCAAAATATTTTAATATATTGATCATATACTGTAATTCATGGGGCAATTATTCAAGTTACACATTTGTAATGCCACATCATTCTTCAATAGGGTGTTCACACACCCTATTGCTTTTCTACTCAGGAATGTTTCCTACTATTGCCAACCAAACTGATGACAAATAATTCATCAGCTCCCTGGAATTCAAAGGGCTTTCTGATGACTTACCAGATTTGGAAGAAAGAAATAAATCCTACCTCATATTTAGTACCATTTCCTTCACAACCTGACAGATGAAACACAGCTATGAGGGCACAGCACAGTAAGCATGAAGTCTAACACACCAAATACGCTGTCTGGTAGTTCACACGTCAAGCAGTGGGTTTTGAAACTAGAAGGCAGAGCCATCACAWAAGCACGTGTCCCATTTCACCTTACAGGCTGGTACAAAATATWGGTTCCTGGCTTAAGGCACCTGATYCAGAAAAAGATGAGAARTCCTTACSTAACTCCAGTAAAGACAAAAGAGTAATTAAATAAATYCTGAAAAAATAATAAAGCAACATTCTCTCTTCATTCCAATCTCCTAAGTTTAAACAATCTTTCAAGATAAGCTCTTAAATGCTGCCAAATTAGTATGCTTTGTACACACTGAAAATGCCTKTTACTTCAAATAACAGAATTTCTTCACATTGCTGCAGTGAAAATCCTTCAAAGCGCCTGCTGTATTGTCTGTCACACACTGCTGTGCAACCTTGTTTATCATCTTTAACTGAAGAGAAATGGATTTGGTTATAGATCAAATTACTTATTGCAAAGGGTAGATATTTCAGAAAACATAACAGCAAAGGGGGAACAGGAATTCTTGAGGAACAAATTGGTCATGTTCAGCATAATCCGTTTTTGCCTTTTAAGAGATTAGGGGAGATTATAAGCAGGGTAAATTTCACTTCTTACCTACAGCCAGTGCTGCTCTCTGTTCTTGGCCTCCAGTCTGTTTAAAAGATAAACAAGATTATGAAAATACATTCTTTTGCACCAAGTCTTCAATTTAATGTTACGTGACCTTGTAAAAACAAACACACATTTCTGTTCTAGGCAGTTCTCAATCTACTTTATAAAGGTAGCACTGCATCTATTTTGAATTTTGGAAAATGGGTTGCAAACAACTAGTACACAGAATTGTGTTTCTTCTCTAGGCACGTGCATAAACAGAGAACGCAGTTTGACTTTTTGGCAAAAAAATTGTCTCTAGGGAAAAGGTTCTTACAGATCCTATCTGCAAGAACACACATAAACACACCAGCAGGTCAAAGCTGAAATAAAACATCAATGGCAAAGTTTTTTGCTTGCAGCAAGAGACAAACTTTGGGAAGTCAGATAGTAGTAACATGATATCCCTGATCCAGCCACACAAACCAGCTCTTGAGAACCCACGGCCTGGACGCCGACCTCCCAAGGACACGTGCACCAAGCAAGCATTCGCAAGGCATCACTAGAAAGCAACCAATCAATAAGGAAAACCAACACTACACTGTAAAAGAGAAAATCTGGAGTAGAACATAAGCTAATAAAACTTCAGCAGCAGTATACAGCAATGCAAAAACCGTCATGCAATATTAGCTAAGGGGGCTCTAAGACCTGCAGCCCCACGGGCAAGTGCAGGGCGGGAGTCTGGGCCACAGACYGAGCACAGGCAAAGAGCGAGTGCCTGACACTGCTGGGAGGCAACATTTATTTCCCTGCTCCCTCTGTACAGCCCCTACTGTGACTTCTTTCTATCTGGGCAGCACCTGCTGCTTCCCTCACCAACTGGCTCCGCTTCCTTATCTTCATTCGAGCAGCAAGAGCCAAAGGGGTTTCAGGACAAGAAGAGCTGACAGCGCTATCTTTGTAAGAGCTGTTGGGTTCCCGTAAATCCCATCTACTCTCACTAGGCTCATTTAAAATATGTTTTCTTCCTCCTTACAACTGCCCGATTCATGCGCTGAGACAAACAACAAAAACGAAACACTGACTGGAAAATGCTGGGYGCTCGGAGGCCGGTGGTGACCACAGCTCATGTCTTGAGCAGACGCACAGAAACCGAAGTCAGGCAAACCAAAACCTCATTTCCCAAGAAGAAAACAAAATAATGACAAAACAGGTAAGAATATAACATTTTCTAACTAAAAAAAGATTTTGGAGTAGCTAAGAGCTCTGATTAAGGTAATTTTGGCTGAGAGTCCAAGTTAATTCACTGAGCTRCTCCCAGACGAGGAAAGCTCAAATTCATGACAACCAGATTCTCTCTCTCTATGCGTATATAAAATAGTATTGAAATAGTATGGGGGGGTTGCTGGGAAATCTGTACTAGCAAGGCGGGGGAACTTCTTTTTTTGGAAAATGTGCTTAGTAACAGTGTTAGCTTGCTCCCATATAAAGATGCTTAGATTTCCTATGGATAGGATTATTAGGAAAAAAAATAGAACAGCTAGAATTGCTGGCTCTTCTCTCCAGCCAGAACACTGCATTTGTAAACACAAGSAGCGAACACTTGAAGGAGAAGGGGGCTGGCGCTTGTCCTAAAGACTTTTAAGGAATTAAATTTAACATTAACATTTAACATTAAGTCTTGCAGAGCTCTCATGATAACTGCAGAACAAGGAGACGAAGAGGACTAGCACAAAGTCATTAGAGGWACGAGAAGCAAGCACAAAAACTGAAAATTATATWSAT
>PTEX01000098.1:1713165-1858911 GCA_003342815.1 Eudromia elegans
ATSWATAAGGCAACCAGCTGCCAGCATAGGAACCCCTTGACCAGACTCCCACCTTTCACGTCATCATGCAGAATAGCTCACACTGAGCACATTCGATGCTACCAGTTCTCTTTACGCAGCCAAGCTGACAGATATTTGATTTTTGCACAGTTGTAACTTCATATCAAGGGCCATTTTAAATTCAGATGGTAGCACTAGGCTGTGCAATAGAGCACAGGCCAAAGGSCTGGGGAACTGACTCGGATGTCTCTAGCAGTCCATGGGAAGTAACCATGGAATAGCCATTAAAAGGGGCCAGATACCAAGTTAGTGGTGTGACTGGTTCTCCATGTGATTCATTTCTGGGAGATGCACCTCAATTCAGACACAGAAAAGCATGTGAACAAACAGATTCCTCTCCTCAGCACATTACTTGTGTTGTCCCAGTTAACACACAGGATCCGCACTTTATCTGAGCTCCCTTCTGCCTTGGCTTCCTTATGTCTGCATCTGCGGAATAATAGCTTCCTGTATCATCTACAGGCACAAGAAGAGACACGTAGACTATACAACTGAACAGGTAGTTTGAAACAACTGCCTCAGAATCGAGCATTTTTCCTATCATTTGTCATTCTGAGGCAGACAAGCATTTAACTTATGCTATGAAGAGCATTTAACTTATGAAGAGAAACAGTTCTGGGCAGAAAAGTTACTTTTTCTCCACGGGTTAAAAAGTGCTGGCTGGTATGTTTGTATGCATACATATATGCATATACACACACATACACACACAGAGCCCAATCTTTCCTTCCTTATCTATGACTTGCAGCCGAACTTCTCTGCAACACACACAGGCCAAAGCCAAAGTTAAACTCCTCTACARCAGGAATTTAAAGAGCTGTGGTAGCAGTTGGAGAAGAGCCGTCTACAGCCATTAGTGAGGAGCACTGAATCATCTCAACTGCAGCGACCCATTTTTTTCAGAAGAAATCAGCACCAAGTATCATTCAGTTTGCCAGAAGAAAAGCTTAAAGCTGATAGAAATCAAATGTCATCCAAACACAAGACTCGCTGAGTAAACTTGCCACCCCTGTGGATAAGGAAGTTGGAAAAGATTTGGATCATGCTAACCACTGAGTAAGTCCTGTGCTTCGTGTATCCATCTCAGGCTGGAGCTGCTCCCTCTCAACTCAGTGGCAGGTGGAAGCAGACTTGGGAAGAGCACAAACTAGCCGGTAGCTTCCAACATGGAACGGGTACCTTCTGCCTAACCCCGACCGACCTGCAAAGCCTCCACAAAAGCACAGACTCGGATTGAGGACCGCTGACAAGATCTGCTTACAAGGAAGGCGATTGTGCAGCCAACATTCAGGTTTTACAGGTTGTTTGGAAGTGATAAGATGAGCAGACAGCAGCTTTTAAAGAGACACTAGATTGATTGATCCRGTGTAATAGATTGGAGTTGCCCTCAAGTTTTCTGCTGAGCTGCTAAGTACTCCATCCAACTAGCAAGCTTATAATGCTGCTAAAAGAAAATATAGGATTGCTTTTGTAGGTTAAGTATTAGGTACAAAGACCTCACTCCTCCTCAGAAAAGAAACCAATTTACTACTTTCCAAAGCACRTAGAATTACTTCCCTGAAGTTGTAGATTGCCCTAAACTTTCCCTTGGTCAGTGCCATCAGCGTGAGAGGAGTCTTAGTGGCTCTCAATCCACAAATCTTAACCATCTTCTCCTCATAACACCAAGTAAAACAGAACCTGGTTCATACACTGTAGTGCTCAGGGCTATTTCAAGACACTCCTGCTCTCTTCTCCCTTAGGCACAAGCTGGAAAATTAAATTCAAAGAAGCCTCYCCAAAACCTAGGTCCTCCTAGAACTAGAAGCAAACATTAACACATACAACAAGGACAGGACAAAACACCAATCGTAAGTCACATGCATCCCAGACCTTGGAGGTAGTGAAAGAGCAATAAAATTCATATTTTATGTGAGTAATCACAGCTGGTGGCTAATCCAAAGCAAATCCAACCTAACGTCAAGACCACGTTTCAAAGAGTTTTGGGGCATCTGCAGAGGAACCCCTGCTTAGTGCTAGGTGGAAATCAGTTCCCAGACTAACCCTGGTGACTCTAAAAGAAAATTCTGCTGTATATCCCATCCAGAGGGACCTGGACAGACTGGACAGCTGGGCGGCGAGTAACCTCATGAAGTTCAACAAGGGCAAATGTAGGGTCCTGCACCTGGGGAGGAATAATCCTAGACATGCTGGGGACCGACCTCCTGGAGAGCAGCCCTGCAGAGAGGGACCTGGGCGTCATGGTGGACGACAAGTTGACCATGAGGCAGCAGTGTGCCCTCGTGGCCAAGAAGGCCAATGGGATCTTGGGGTGCATTAGGCAGAGCGTCTCCAGCAGGTGGAGGGAGGTGATTCTTCCCCTCTACTCAGCCCTGGTGAGGCCGCACCTCGAGTACTGTGTGCAGTTCTGGGCTCCCCAGTGCAGGAGGGATGTGGAGCTGCTAGAGWGAGTCCAGYRYAGGGCCACAAAGATGATTAGGGGCCTGGAACATCTGCCCTATGAGGAAAGGCTGAGAGAGCTGGGCCTCTTCAGCCTGGAGAAGAGAAGACTGAGAGGGGATCTGATCAATGTATATAAAGATCTCAAGACAGGGAGTGAGGAGGAAGGGGCTGGCCTCTTCTCAGTGGTGGCCAGTGACAGAACTAGGGGAAACGGCCACAAATTGAGGCACCAAAAGTTCCACAGGAACTTGAGGAAGAATTTCTTAACAGTGAGGGTGACAGAGCCCTGGAACAGGCTGCCCAGAGAGGTGGTGGAGTCTCCTTCTCTGGAGATCTTCAAAACCCGCCTGGACACCACCCTGTGCCACATGCTCTAGGGGACCCTGCGTGTGCAGGGGGGTTGGACTAGATGACCTCTACAGGTCCCTTCCAACCCTAGCCATTCTATGATTCTATGATTCTATCATAAGTGAAGCTATCAAATGCTCATTAAGTCTACATAATCGCAGTAAGTACATTCGTTACTAGTAAAATTTTGGTTCATATAAAATAGCTCATCTTATCTACTCTGTTCATTTCCTGGTCATCCCTCTAAAGCTAAGTGGGATCCTTGAAGTTTGTGTGTTACATTGAGTCTTCCCCTGTATCCTACACTCTCTTTCTCAAGGCTGTTTTATGGTCTCTCACGTTGATTTCTACACTAAAAATTGTTTTAAAGGCTTTATAATTTGATGATGGAATGACAGTCCAAATTATAACTTTCTCAGGAATTTGGGTCCTGCACTAGACATTTGCCAAGAGCACAGATGTTTTATTTCTGTCTTCTGTTCACAGCCTAAAATGCAATGCAACTGATGTGAGCTCTTCAAATCGTCCAAATGTCTACTGGTGTATGTGGCTCCAGGTGCTAAATTTAGTGCCAGTGGCTCTTCAGCTGTACTGCAGACAAAGCCCACAAAGCACTTTTGCAGTTTCTSTGTAACTTACTCTGAATACTTGGTTTCAAAGTAAAGTTGCAATGAGCTATATTCARGTTTGCTTTGAAGTAAATATTTAAAGGAAGTTTAGATAATGCACTACAGATTTAACAACAAGGAGACTGGGTTATACTCTATTCAGGAAAAAAGAAAAAAAAGGAAGAAAAGGCAGAAGAAACCTTGTATGGTATAAAAAGACATTCACAGATCTACATGCCAACATTCTGCATAAAAATTTGTATTACTTCTACCTCCACTGGGATTTTAATTCATCGGAATGGGCAAACACTGACAAGTTCTTCAGAAAGAAAACAGTATAACACATCTAAGAGTCTTCATTTGTCAAAAATATTCTAAAAAAAAACATGATTTCCATAACATGAACCATAAGGCAAATTCCAGGATTTATAGAAAGTTACAGTTAAGATCCTTAAAGCACAAGCTACTTAGAACTCTGTTTTCTGAAGCACCCCATAGATAATTAGTTAGAATTTGGGCAGCAAACGATGCTAGTCAAAGCTCAGAGGCTTAGTGGAAATAGCAAGAGGAACCATCATAATCCTGCTTTTTGCATACTGTCAAAGCTTTACATAGGAAAAAATGTACAAGTTGAAGCAGAAAGCATTTTTCACCAAATCAGAAAGTTCATTTGAATATTTCCAGGTAATCCTTATTGATTTCTCAAAGCGTGACACTAGCTAAGAAGAAAAATGAGGAATTTCAGGCAAATAAAGAAGGTGGGAGGGGAGAGGGAAGCAGAACTGATGAGTYGGGGCAAGGCAGCTTCCTCTTTTGCTGTGAACTGCAAAAAAATTACTGTCTCACAGTAAAATATTCAAACTACTGAACTTGCTAATTCTGAGAGCACATTGCCTCCTGTATTCCTTTTGAACTGTCACAAATCTATATCCTGAAGTGATTTAGCACTGCACATATTACACAAGCAGAATCCTGAAGAATTTTGAAGATCAGCCAGGTTTTCCGTACTCAAAAAGTACTCCAACATTCCTAGTTCAGGAATAGGTGTTGAACATCCTTGTGACACTGGGCGATACTGCAGTTTGCCATTTATTGCACGTGCACCTCCCCTCTGACTACCTAACATCGCTATTTGTCAGCAGTTGCTGCTTCCTCTGATGCTCTGCTGTTAACTCCCATTTGTGAAGTGTTCCTGGATACCAAAGGGGTGATTCAAGTCGTCCTCATCCGAGCCATACGTAGGGTATCACGACGCCTTAAGACTGTGACGAAGTTTAAGATGGAMAGTTCAGGGTGACTCATTAACAACAGCGTCACAGAGACAAAACAGTAGCCTGGCCCAGAAAGCCTGCAGGGAGACTAGCCAACTCATATAGGGCAAGTAGGAAGGTCTTTCCCAGGTTTATTACCAGCTCTGAGCAAGCCTAATGAAGGTCCATGGCTCTATATAGTAACACTTACGCAGAGGAGTCCTTATTTCACAATTTTTGCACTCAAGAGTAAACACCGAGACCTTCCTTCAGGACTACATTAGGTTGAGCAGAAAAAGGTATCCCTGAAGGGAAAAGGAAATAAGAAAATAGAGTAACCTGCCACCTAGAACACATTTTTGCTGTTTTTAGTGAATTCTATGAATCCGTTTCCCAATGGTATCAGAAAATGAGATGAACTGGTAAAAAGCCTTAGTTAAYGCTCAAATCAACAAAACTGTAAGATGAACCTGGACCTAAAAAAATAAGGTCAGAGCTTCATTAGTGCTGCAGACAGCATCTCTGCAGCTCAGAGGCAACAAGGCTGGTTTYGTCCAGGCTGCAGACTAAAACCAGGCTGTTTAGGAAGCTTGGGAAGGTCTTCCTAATGACAGCAGCCTCGGTCAGCTCTGCCACACACTTCCCAGCCCAGACGGCTCAGCAGGTTAGAGGGGACAGGTTTTAACTTGGAAACACGCACAAAAAGCAGTTATGTATGAGAATACAGGGCCAAAAACCTAAATATGGGAAGACAAATTTTGCCCAAGGTCCTTACTCAACAGCGATGGCCCAAGAAAGAGGTCTGATTCCTCCAGTTACAGCCCCTGGGCTGCCAGGGATGCCCCCAGAGCAGCCATCCCAACAGGCTGAAAACCAGATCTACAGAATTAAGTATTGTTATCTACTGAAAACAGGGCTCAAATAAGAAAGAAAGAAAACACTAGAAATTTCCTTTAATAAGCATTTAAAAGTCCTTCTGTACGTCAGGAAGTGAGATAAGCAACATTTGGCATTAACTTGATGGAGGAGGCCCCATAAACTCAAATGTGAAAGCCCAGTCACCTACTCACTGAGCACAGATTTTTAGGTCAAATGTCTTCCTCATGAGGAAAAAAAAGTTTACATATTTTGCAGGTCTGTTTAAAAGTGACTTTTAGAAAGTCAAAACAATCCTTGAATTAATGTGTGTGATTTGAAGGCTCATTGAGCAAACAGAACTAAACAYTTCATGTTGTCCTGAGCAATTATTTACAGGTGAAGAACAAACAGCAGCTTTCCTTCATAAACAGCACGACACAGCTAAAGGCCCAAGCAGAACACAGCGTTACTACACAGGTCATTAAGGCAGAAAAAAACCCCTTTTATAAAATAAAAACCTTCAAGTGTTGCAGTTGGACTACTGCATTTAAAGAGAAGGTATTTTGGAAGGATTTTGCACTAACCATTCAGCTGCTTTGCAGTTTAGAGCATCCCTCGTGGCTTTCAGATCTACGACCATTTTCATTCAACCTGTTAAATAATTTTAAGCCCACCATGGGAGCAGAGATACCACCCTACAGCACACGAGCATGAAGTTTTACTTGGCTACAATGAACATCTGCTATTAAAGTTTAAAGTACCCAAGACTGCCCAGGGGTTTTTTTTAAGCTCCATAATCTATTCCAATGCTATTATGAGCACCTACATTAAATAAGCCCCAAGACACATCACAATAAGAAATAGGAGCTCAGTTTGGTTTAAAGGAAAAAAAAAAAAAGCTTGTCAGCTGTTTCTGTTTCTTGCCTTAGATACTAGCACTAATTCAAAATAAATATCCGCTGGTAAATCACGAGCCAAGTGATCAAGAGTTCTACCAAAATATTTTCTAGGCARTGACAGAAATACAAAGAGGAGCTGTACTCAGCACCCAGCCGCAACGCAGCATTTCAATAGATCTATTATTGCACAGCGGAGACAAATCAATCCCACGAGCTCTGCTGAACTGCAAACAGAATTTATGAACAAACCTACAGCCACATATTTACAATGATACTAGCAAAGGAGATTGGTTTTAACTTGTGGCACAAATGGGAAGTAAGAGTGGTTTCGGTTGTCAGAAAGATGTACATTTTTCTTCATGTGTTTACGTATGTGACCTCATTGTGAATGATTTTCCTTTTACCCTAATGGTTTCATCCCACTATCACTATCTGGCTGGCTCTACAATGGAAGCTTTTCTAGTTGTTCCAGAGCATTTTCACCCTCATTACTTTTGATACTGGTTACGTAACATTTCACAAAACAAGCAGCCTGCTTCTGAAAGCACATCAGAAGCTGCACCTTTTATTTAACACCTATTTCCTTGTATAGAGGAAACATTCGGGTTGAGTAAAACAGAACAGACCCTTGCACTGCGTCTCTTGTCACCCACGTGTTTAACTTGCATATAAACTTCAGAGGCAGCCAAAGCCAAGCAGAAATCCCGAACACTGGCTTTTCTCAACACATGATCTCTAAATAAGATCATTTGCTACGCAGGTATGGGGACAAATAGCGCCTGCCCCAAAGGAAGCTGCCCATTTAAAGGTTTGTCAGGGAAATGCTGCTCTCCGAAGAGCTGCACAAGCCACAACAAAGAGCTCTCATAATTAACAAGATGGTGGCAGGGATGCATTTGCTTCCACTTTGCAAACATAATGCTGAAGGTGTTTTCATATTTGTTCAATTAAAATGCAAAGCCTGTTAATCCACAGGCAGTACAGTACCAATGCTGGAGCACAGACTCCACAAGGCGACAAGCTGTTGACTTACCCTTCTCCCCATCATCATTATAGGGAACTAATTCAAAGCTAAACGGAAAGATTTTTAMATTTTTGGATATGCAGATATGAGATATACAGCTCTGAAATGAATAATTATCTGGGATTATTCTCAAAAGCTGGAGAAAATATTAAAAATCTCCTCTAAATGACTCTGATATTGGGGGAAAATATCTGTACGAGTCTGTTGATGCAAAAGAAATGCTACGACATGAAAAATAGGGAAAGCACTAAAATATCTCGTGTCTGTCAGTGTCTGTGATTAGGGGCAGATGAAACCTCACACCCAGAAGYGACAAGCCTGGACAGAACAGGCACAGCAGCTCCCAATAGCCTTCCGGGCTGCTCTGCACCACACTGAGGTCCTCTGGCTTCACAGTTCCAGCTCAGCAGCAGTAATACACAGAGGCATGAGGGGAACTGGAAGCATGAAAGCAGAAGGATGAATCCTAGCACTCCTCTCAACTGCTACTCTAATTGGTTTTTCAGTTTTCCATATTGGGCAAACTGTGGCAAACATGCACAGTTTGTTCATATCATACACAATCAGAAAGATCCAAAGGATTAAAGTTGACTCTTGGATAATTGCCGTGTGGTGCCAAGCTTGTTTTGATACTGCAATACTCTTATCTCAAACTGTGATGCACCATATGTCACAGGTTCCTTCTTTAGCAAGTTGAGGACCATGCACTTACAGACTTGGGATCTGGGAAGGAGTCCCAGACACATCTTAATATCAGGAACCACCATCTTACAGAGTCAGGCACCAAAATTCTTAAATTAGTACCTCCAAATAGCTGTATCATACAAACCATCTCTATATAAGAAAGGCTACATGAAGTCAGACATACTTTTCACTATGCTATTTCTGACAGACACATGTGATTAAGCACTTTGAGCCTTCAAACCTTTGCTGCAGTTGACAAGTTTCGCCAAGCAATCAAAAATGTTTTAACATTCTTTCTCTATAGCAAATGCTACCCTGTCCAACTTTATAAAGCTATCCTCAGTGCTGCCTATAAAACTCAGGCAAGTAAATTAGCACAGGAAACTTCATAAAGCATCTGTAAATATTTGGGTCTTGAAAGGTTARTGCTTCCTTACTGGTGAGGATACCTCTTCTGTCCACGTTTAACCCTGGAGCCAGCTGTTTGTCTCATTTAGAGGAAGAACCTTCCCCAACACTAGTTTACTTAGTTCTGTAGCTCAAGGGTAACAGTAATAAAAGTTTACGTTTTGTAAGCAGTATTTAGCAAGGGATAATCACAGAGGAAAACTGAATATATGTTTAATTCACCACTCTGTGGAGGTGTTCCCCTCCATTGAAGGATATTATTTCATTTAGCTGAYAATTCAGTACCTCCTGTTGGTGCACTCTTATTTTGACTATGTCAATTTGTATTCCAAATMCCAAATTCTTCTCATATTTCCCTATGATCAGTTTGTAGAYATTTGTTTGCTCAACCTCTTACTTGCAGCTTGGTAAACTGCTAGGAAGAGGTCATAGATATCCACTTTAGAAAGCCCTCATACTTTTCTAAATCTAAAGACAATCTACAGATGAATTTTTAACATGTGTGATCTTAAGATACACTCTTATTTATATTTTCACATAAAATTAAAGTCTAAAATTAAGTTAAAGTTAAAATGTTCTCATCCAGCACTCAGAAAAAAAAGAGCAACTCAAAGCACATTAATGACACCTTCTAAAGCATCTGAGATGAGCAGGCTTAGCCATGTTCTATTCCTAACCTCTATTTTTAAGGTTTCCTTTTTCTCTCCATGTTTACACTGCTACACTTGAAATAGATAGCCTTTGTTTAGTAAGGAACACAGACACACTATTTTAGGCAGAGTAGAAAATATGAATACATTTCTTCTAGTGGGAKATGAGAAATTCACATCATTTTATATTCTGACTTTAATATCTCTATATTAAACACTAGTACTCTGACTYTTCTGACATTAAACTGCAACTAATGGACAAGAAATACTCCTACACTAACTACTGTGTAAACTACTCCTTGCTTTCAACAGACTAAGTTAATGGAAAACACAAACATCCTACAAGCAAAGACACCTAAACAAGTGTTTACCAGTTGGCAGAATTTTCTCGCAGTCTTAGCAGAGAACTCCTCTTCCTCAGTTTGCTGGTGCAGTAGTTTGTCTCTTCAGAACCTGAGCAAACAGGAGAACAACAGTAAGAATAAGTGGTATTCAGAACTGACGTTAGCTGGGATAAGACAAAGTTAATCCCCTGTCACTGTGATGCCATCGAACATAGCTAAGAATCCAAATAAAAATGCTGATTTCAGAAACAGTTGGGATTTTACAGAAGCGACAGGGGAAGCTAATGGAACAGCGTCCTTACGGACACCTCTGAGTCAGAGAGGCAATTAGCTCTCCATGATCACAAGCACCAGAAATAGAGCACTGCAGCTCAGCACTGCTGAGCAAAGATGTAAGTAATTGCAGCACCAAAAAATAGAGCATTACATCTCTGCCTCAGTGAGCTCAGTTACAAATAGTTGCGATAGGGAAAATGAGGAAAAAGAAACTACCCTCTCTGTTTTACTTGCAATGTCATACACATTTTCTACCGAGGGGGGGAAAAAAATCCCACATGCTTCATTTCTACAGCTTTCACCAGGTAAAAATAACATGGTCAACAACAGCTTTTACTGTTCTGAGTTTACTCTAAAATTACTTACATTTCCCTCCCACAAAGTCTYTGCTTTACGAGTTTTGTTCTTGCACAGTCAGACCAGAAGAGTGTTTCCGATGGAAACTCTCCACTGAGCTCTGGTCACACCGTCCTCAGCACTGTTCATTTGCAGTGGTTCTTGCATGGAAAAGACATTCTACCCTTTTTTTTTTTAGTATTGTAATTGGATGATGGTTTAGTAGCTTTTCATTTTGACCACCTTAAATACTTCTGAGTGTTCCCAGCTAAACGTGCTGCAGCAAAACCATTGCAGTTCTTCCTTCTCCCTGTATCAGACCTATCCTGTCAGTATTCAGGATTTCAGGTTTCTTTCAAAGAGCAATATTCCCATTTCTACTAGAGAATCACAACAATCTTCCTGATATATTCTGCAAAGAAGCTGCTTTTATTAAAAACTTGTGTATTTCATCAGCCAAGAAACACTCCTAATATTACCTAATCCTGATTAACGAGTATTTAACACAAAAACATGCCACAGTGATGTAAAATTAACCACAAGGGCCAAAGGATCGGTGAAAAGGGAGGTTGTGATTTTAGTTACAGTGAGAGCTATCAACAGAAGTTGCTCCCTGAGGCTTTTCCTGCACAGCACCAGCCTGCAACCTAAGCTAGGGGTGCAGTGGGAAGAGGCAAATTAAGGTTTTTATACTGCAGATGTCATTGCATGAAGCACCAGCTCTCTCTGCACAAGAGAGATTCTAGAAAAGTCCCAAGACCCCGGGTCAGACTTGGCTTGTAAGCATCTGCTCTGCTCCTTTTTCAGCATCGCTGACCATCTGATCAAACAGAAAACTTCTTCAAATTTCTGCTGGACCAACTCACATATGACCAAACAGCCAGTTCTGCACATCCAGACTTCGTTACAATCACCTGAAGGAGCACACAGGGCTTTGTTTTACTGACCTAATGATCAGTGACAAAGAAGCTCCATTCCTGAGCTTCATCCTGCCCTAGACCCATATGACCCACGTGCTGCTCAGATTTGCTCCTTTGTACAAAGGTTCAATATTGCTGTGAACGGCAGTTTGTACCTAGGGGCTTAAAGCTACATAGAAATCTTTTTTTCAGGCTCAGCCATCACTAAAGGAAGGCTCTGTAGTGACCTCCCTGTCAAGAGCTGCCTGAGAATCTCTGCAGAGGGACATCAGAAACTAATCAGGACCGATATGCAGGAGACCTGAGCTCAAAGCCTCTCCTCAACTTCCTATCTAAGAAAATTTCCTGCCAAACTGAAAACTTGCACTCGAGTTCTTTTCCTTACTCCCGGGAAGTACTCCGAAGTATTCCAACTATCCACTTCCCATAGGTACTACTGGACAGGCTGAGGCAATTGGAGAGATGACGTTTCACTCCTTCAACTATTGACAAACTACTCTTCAAAATCCAGAGAAATCTGCATTTTCACAGCTTAATATAGCAAGTTACTTCACCAACGAAACACTAAAAAGCTCTGTCTGGTGCCTATTTAGGAATGACTCCAGCCAGTACTGGCCTGTAACACCAAACACTACTGGATAGACACAGTCCACATTTAAAAATCACATACCACGCACAGCGCCTTAGCCTGTGTGTGTGTATATATATATATGTTCTCAAAGATTCTTAAAGATAAGGAAGTATCAGACAGTGTCAGACAGCTTATGGCAGCTGATAAATAGTTTTGTTTTCAAACATAAGAGACTACGCTGAGCAGTCAAAATAATTGCTGCAGAGCTTCTTACGGATGCTCAAGACCACTGACCCAGGCTCCTACAAAGGTAACAAAACCCATAAACACTAGAATTCACATGGATTGCTTCATGGAAAACACAACTTGTTAGAGAAGCTCATCCATCACTACTGCATTTTTTTTTAAGCCCTCTTAAAAATATATTGCCAAAACTTTAATTCCAAGTTAAAAGAGGGAATTCTCCTGTGATTTGAGGAATTGGCAGAAGGAGAATTATTAAGATATTCCCAGGAGTTCACTCCTATGCAGCGGAAAGAGGACTAATTTATCATCTGCTTATTTTCAGGAGAGCAATGAAACCGAATATTTGAGATCAAAAGAATTACACTCAAATTCAAGTTTAAGCTTCCACTGTGCATCTCTGATAATCAGTAATGATTATGTTACAGCACATTACAAATAACAAATTCAAGAGAAGACTTTGGTTTTGTTCCAGAAAGTTGCCCAGCTCCACTTCCACCTGACACACCAGAGCACATACAAGATGCACAAGAGATTTCCAACCCCCCCCAACTCTTCTTCATTCACTAGAAGAGTTTCAGAGTTACAGAGAAGCTAATTTTGTTTGATTTGAACAGACCACAATATTCTTTATAGTTTTTATCTGGAAAACATCAAAACACTTTCAGGTTTCAGAAGTTAGTTTTGTACATCAGGTGAAGATTATCCCATTGAATTTAAGAGTTACAGTGACAGAGACACTGGATGTTGATACTTCATCTTCACTTTTCCCCCCCACCATTTGATACAGGTTTAAAGCACCACCAATCTTTTTTTTTTTTTTTTTTTTTTTTTTGGCAACTACTTAAGGGAAATGTCACTTACCAGAAAGAGTGACTTATTTTTTTCCTGTTAATTACTTCAAAATCATGGAAATTACTTCTAATTTTAAGCACTTGTCCCTCTTTCAGTTATATTTGCCAGTTTTCAAATACTGGACTTCAGAACCCAGCAGAGTTGCATGACTTGGTTCAGTCACTTAAAAACACCAGTTTTCAAACCTACTCTAAGGCATTAYGGAAAGTCTGAAGTGGAAGACAACCCTTATCAGGTGCTTTGCTCCTATGGGGAATACTGTGTGCCTGTCCTCACTTCAGGAGTTTTCACTATCCTAAGACTGTTTCTCATTTTTGTAAGCTCTGGCCTTCCCCAGTGCTGCGAATCCCCTCCCTGTGTCACCCTAAACACAGCAGCAGCAAGAAGGCAACTCTTGGGTTAAACCAAACTGAAGAGGCTGAACACCGCTGCCATTTAACCAAACCCCGACTGCGTCTCTCTGGTTTCAAGGACAAATGCATCAGTGCATTTGTACTGATGGGAACCATCTTAATACACTGAGGAGGCAGACTGGGTGACTCCAGGCAGTCAAAATATAAAGCCAAGACATGACAGATACAATCAAACCAGTATTTTCTTCAGGCAGTTACTCCTTATGTGCTCATCTCCTACTCCTGCTAAAGGATGGATGGTCAACTTCCCCTTAATAATAGTTTTAACTTCTGCTATATAGACTCAGCAGGCAAGAAATAAAAACAGTAAGGAAAAAACAACATGGTTGAACATTCAGGAGGAGAAAACTGCAAAGCAGGGGGATGAGGGCACACAACAGACCTGTAAATGTGGCTGTCACAAACTAGGTCTGGGACCCCAAGGAAAGGGCATGAGGGAAGGTTACAGAGCTAGGTGAAAAGCTACAAGACCCTGCTGAGAAAGTTGACTTGAAGTAAGTAAATGAGAGAGCATGACCCTCCTTGCCAAAGTGCTCAGGTACTTGGTAGTTTGATRTCCAGAGCAAGTTATTGGCTTTCTGCTTTGATTTACAGAGTTTTGGTCCCATGGGAGGACAGAGCTTGGAAGACTCCGTCMTCCTGACAGCCCTTAAGCACAGGCAGCACATTCTCTGAGCCCCCAGCTTCAATTAATATGTATATTGCTCCTTGGACATACTACATCTGGCCAAGGGAAACCCCACATGTAAAATGGGAAAGAATCCATGAAGAGAACATAGCATTTGTTCTGCTTCTGTTCATTCTCAATAGAGGATGTGATAGAAAGGCCTATTTGTAACAGGAGGCAGCAGAGCAGTAAAACTACTAGCAAAGAAAGGAGTTTTAGGGGCAACACAGACCAATCTTTAGAGGTGAGGCCTGAGAGACTGGAGGCTACACAGCTCTGCTGTCAGGACAGGTCTTAACTTTGCCACTGGACAAAACTCTGCCCTTCACCCTGGGAGAGAGAACTGAAACCCAGGATTTTCCCATCACCTTCTGCACCAGGTTTCACTGCATTGTGACATCTTGAATGTGGTCTTTGCTCCACAGAGCATTTTTCCCCACAAGTTTCACATCCGCTGGCTTTAGACAGGCTAGTTCGTGGAGGGGCAGGCAGCACCTCCAGTCCTTATCCATGTTACAGCTTTATCAGGTATGTAAATGATTTAAGCTCCTAGCTTAAACACTCTCAAACAGTGTTTCAGAATCCAATACTTACCTTTTTTGGGGTTGTTTTTGAAGGTGCTGCAGTGCCCACGTTTAAGACCTTGAACAGGACATCCTACCCTTAAAAGCTCATCTRCAAACCCATATTTTTACATCCGTTTTTCACTACAGAAATGCTGCTAAAACGCTAGTGGCCTCCTACTTCTGCACAGGAAACCTGTGAACTTTAAGCCCTTCTTCCACTCCCACATCCTCCCAATATTCAGTTCTCTCTTGATACACCATAAGACYGGTGCTGAAAGGGTCATTGGAGATGCCCTTATCTCCAGGGGCTTTAATCCATTTTTGCAACATTTAACATAGTAAAAGCTAAAGCAATTAGTAAATAAAATAAATCAATGGAGGCATTGAACTTTTTTTTCTAGCATACCCTTTACTCAGGGTAATGGAAGAAGCATTTAAGGACAAGTCTTTCCTGGGAATTTCTGCTGAAGTGAGAGCACAAACACCATCATTCAAAGGCTCAYATACACGTTCTAGAGAAAGCACCAAGAGCCAGTTCACCATTTTCAATTCAAACATTTTTCTCAAAGAACAGACAAAGCAGGAAAAAAAAGCAACTATTTTTACTGACACACTGCCCAGATTTCAAAGCTTTCCACAGCCAAAGGCTAGAAATCCTTATCTCAAGATTAACAGGTTCTGCAGTGCAGTTTTTTATTAAGGGCAGCATACAAAAGTGAAGTTAAGCACACACATAAATCAAAGGCACTGCATTACAGAGAATTCACATTAAAACAGAAAACTGGTGTTCTAGAGCCACGTCCAGCACAAATGCGGGTTAAAACAGAGTTGCCAGAACTACATGTGCAYGTTTAAGAGCTTTCCTTCCTCTTCTACGATCAAGTCTGGGTGGATGAAGCACATGCAACAAGAGTGTCACTGGCACAACGGCTGCACAAACCTGCTGCCAAYGAGACACAGCTCTGGGAGCAGAGATTTCAGGAGTAAGAGAACAACAGGGAGAGTAGATACTAACAAAGCGCAGTCAGACTTGAGATTAAGGTTTCCACCTCCGCAGCAGGGAACTCAGCTGCTTTCCAGCCCTGTGGCAGGGAGTTGTTCTACAGGTGTAGCTGGCTCCTGGCTGTTCCTTTAGCAGAACCCCACAGGGCCCCTGACCACATCACGAGGCCAGTACGCCAGCAAATGCCACAGAAGAGATTAACATGCAATAAAACGAGAGGCAGGGACTACTGAGCTCTTCAGAATCGTGGTGTAGGGTACGGCAGGAATTGTGCAAGAGTCCTGGAAGAAGCTCCAGCTTGGCAGGAGGTGTAGGAGGAAGTGTACTGCATGGGCACCATACATGTGTGCCTCCTGCAGAGGAGCTGCATTTACCTTCTGCCACCATAACAAGAGTGGTAAAACCCTCCCTGGCCTCAGTTTCAGCCAGTGCAGCTCTGGAGATCTTCTGTATCCCTTCTGTAAGGAGTCTTAGGATAGACAAAGTTCATTAGGACATGATTTAGTCCAAGGCTTGTCATGCCTAGCAGGGGCTAGAACAAACATTACCTACTATGGAGTTATTTGCATTGCCATTCATGAGCTTATGTAATTTAYTGCAGACATCTCATGTGGCAAAGACTTTGCCAAAGTGGTGGATGATTTATTGGTGTTTTTTAGGCGAACTTCCTATAGCAGGAGCTTTCCAACACAGCAGGCAACTTCTGCCAGCAATCTCTGAGCACTGGAACAGGACACGAGGCAAGACAGAAGCAAGGAGACTTGCAGACTATAAATCGTGTTAATGCACGTTGTGTTTGTCACTGGAAAAACTAAAAGATGATTTTAGCTTAATGATACTGTCATGAAYATTGCAGAAAGCACTGAAATGGGCTAGTCAGGGTTTTAAAGGCCAAGCAAACCTTCTTCTGCCAATGGTGTGGCTTTCTGTGGGTCTACTTTGGTCTTTCAGTAGAAGTGAATCCCTTTTCAAAAAGATGCACTAACAAAACAGGCATTACACTTAACTAACTGTTTCATTACCCAAATTCAGAAAGAGATATCAACTTTCTGAGCCCTTTTTACCTACGTTTTTCTGGAAATTCAAACGCCTGCTTAAAAAATTATATAAAAATATTTTTGAAATAAAAGCAACGGTGGTATCAAAAGCGACAAAGATTTATATGATCTAAGAGAATCAAAGCTTTTTTCAATGTCTTTTCTTTAAAGTCTCTGCAAGTACACATTGACTGAAAGGAGTTTTACACAGATTTATTCATCTTGCAAACACCTTGTTAGGAGATACTTACTTACTGAAATTCCATCTAATGTTTCAGTAAATAAGGAAACATGCATTTAAGACCAGCTTTTCCTCCAGACTTCCTACATGCTTTCAGGTAATTAACATTGCTGTATCTAGGTTTCTCATCTGTAATGAGGCTAAATGCAGGTTTAGCATAACAGGACTTCAGCCAAGCCTGCAGACTTTGAATTCTGCTGCAGCAGGAATTGATCAAGATAGAGTCAGGTGAAGCTTGAAGGGGATAAACTACAGAGAGGTGGTTAATCACCTTCAAGACAGTAACTGAGAAGATGTAAAGCATAAATGCAGGATGCCTCTAAAGGCTCTGCACTGCTGCACATTAAAAACAGAAGTTACCGAAACAGAGCAGACCTAGAACACAGACGCTGCATTCTTCCCTGGCAAAGATGCTGAAGTCTGAGGTCTTGGCCTCAATATTGCTGGAAAGAGTTGTTTTCTTACTGAAAATTTAAGCACCTTAATTTCATCCTATCTGGAAAGCACAAATAATCATTTGAGACAGGATGTCACATCCTGGACATAACAGACAGTAATTCCACTTCCCTATGCACAATAATATTGCAGCAGGAAGATCCATTATTACAACTATTTTTAATTAACTAACCAGCCTGCAGGTGCCCCAAACTGCTGATCAAGCCATCCTTTCTTGGAGATTACAAACATAATAAAAGAAGAAAGAACACAGTATAGCGTGCATGGAGAGAAAGAACTTTAATCCAGGTCAATCTTGGGCAAGCCTTAACTATTAGCACTGTTTTCCAATTGCAACGTTGCTGGTTGCTGTTCATTGCAGAGAAACAGCTAAGATGCAGAATGCACTTGCTAAAAGCAAAACACAAAAACAGTTTACTGAGCTAACACCAGGACAGCTGCCTGAAACCAAAAGCCTTAATGGAAACGTGAAAGTCTCAGATTCGGAGTAGTGAAGAAACCAGAGAGGGAACTCAGCCTAGTTTGGAAAAGAAGCAGCTCTGTAACCCTGGGCTCCCTATCACATTCCCGATACCTCACAGAGGCCTTTGGTAGCTGCAGTTTCATCGCCAGTTCTGAAGCTCACAGCTAAAACACACCATTCCCAACAGAATGGGCTCCAAAAGTAGCAATTTAAGGCATTTAGTTTTGCCTAGACAATATCATATCTTACTGGTACTGAAAAATGCCACAAACCACCGAGTACATCCATGAGGAAATCCCCTTGCAAAATAAAGTTAAGTCACATTTACACAGAATGAATTTGAAGTTCAAAAGACTTAGTGCAAAAAGAAGGGAACTCAGTGACCTTAGACTGAGGAGACCTTGGACTCCCACAGAGCTGCTGCCACAGACTAGTCCTGACCTGGGAAATTCCTGGTTGACATGGAGTGGCTTTCAACTCTGAATGTGTTCAAGGTTGCCTAGTGGGGCACATAATTGGATCCAAAAAAGATAGGCATTTCATATCCTATTTCAGGAATCTTTACTGGAAGAGGTGACAGTCCTGAACAGCTCAATCTGTTCCGAGACACACATTACTCTAATTTTCACTCACTGCAATCAGAGAGAGCTGATGGGCAGAGATGTGACCTGCAGGAACAACGTAGCAGACAGGCGTCTCCATCAGACTTTATCACTGCATTTCATCAGGGCTCAGACTTACCACAGGTTTTTACAATAATATGTTTTGAATGTGCAAGGCTTAGCAATCCTTTCAGGTAAAGGAAATCAGTTTTAGCCATATTCATGAAGCTTGCTTTGGTTGAATTAGTCATGCACCATCAAGCCACACATTTACACACCCTCTCCGTGCCTTGCTGGTGTGCAAGCACTGTTGTTATCTCAAGTATAAGGAAGGCAGGAAGACATTCACAAGTGTTGCAACACAGCTCAAAGTCACTGCTACAAACATAAATCCCAGTATGCAAATTTGTGGTTTTCAGCCTTTCCTTACCCTGGAGCCCTGTGTTGCAGAGTGAAAACTTATTTCTGACCTCTTTAGTCTTAAAATTCCCATCTGGACACTGGAATGAAAATGAGTACTTCTGATCTGACTGACCTTTAACACCTTTATTTGGGCTTTCAAAAGCTCCAAGGCTCCTCCTCCCTATTCACAAAGCAGACACTCAGAGAGACTGCAAAAGACACTACTTGAATTAAAAGAAGCCCAAATCCATCCATATTCTTTTTTTGGATTTTTTTATTCCATTTTTCCCCCACATTTTTCCATTTCAGTCAAAGTGGAAGCAGATCCAGATGCACACTAATGCACAGGATTTAAGCAAGTAACAGAATTAACTCTTCTCTGGCCATTTTCCTTCACGTCACTTGGAATCAATAGGTATAAATAAAGCTGTCAAGAATGCCAAGCCCTTGTTTAATCTAGGGAAAATCAGCAAGACTGCCCCCAAATTATTAGTAGGAAAAATGAATGGGGAAAATAAAAAGAAAAAAAGACTTATGAGAGTAATCCGAGTATATGGAAGTTCAACCTGATATCAAGGCCTTGTCCTAGGTCTCGCTGGTAAGTTATTCAAACAAACTAAGAGGCTCACTTGGAGCTTGCCTGAAATGCTTGGTCAGAAGGAAAGATAACTGGAGCTTCAGGCCTTTTCCCCCACAACTCTCCAAACACAGAACTATTCAAAACATTAAGATATTCAGTTGTGTTGTATTAAGACTAAATGCAGGCAGGCTTTCAGCCTACTGCTCTTACTTGACTAAAAGGGGAAGCTGAGCAAGACCCTGTATCTGCTCCTCCAGTCTAGAAGAATCTACTTCTGGTTTTAGAACATTTTCTATTCACACTGTCTTTATTTAGCTTTATTCATAAGAGTTCACAGAAGTATTCTTCACTGGTAGAGAAATCTTGGTAGCTAGTTCCTTTTCACAGCAGACTAGAGATGAAAAAATTGAATGGAGGATGTCTGCTAAAAGGTACTTGCAAAACAGTATGTGGTTCCTAGCTTAAAGGTTGCTATGCCATTTTTGGACCTGAAATTTTGCCTGGCGCTGCCCCCCTGCCCCTTCAGGAAGATGAGGTGGCCTAAGTGACCACCTTTCCTTAAAAACTCTGTAGAACTAGCAAGGTTGCTAGATTTTCTTAAGACAGTAATGGAAAGGCAGGACACAGCTCCCTAACTGTAAAACTTCCCACAAGTAACTTGAGACAGTGTCAATAGTTTAGCAAAGTTGGATTAAGGAACAAGAACTATTGTCTGCTCTACACAAGACATGGAGATTAATATAATTAAAGCTGAGAAAAATTGTTATGAATTTATTTAAGCTTAGAAGGGGCAATTAGACAAAGTGCTGCAAGGGAATGGTAACCACTTAATCACTTGCCCCCAAATCTCTCAGGAGGGCAGGGGAAGATGGTACCTTGTTGCTATCAAATACAAATGGTTAGCTGGAAGAAACAGCAGGAAATTAAAACAATTACATTATAGAAATGTGGAGAGGGAGGTGGTGGTTGTACCAGGAACACTATTAAAGCCAAACTGTGAACAGAATTGTAACTAGTTCCATTTTATTATCTTATCTCTTTTTACTGACGTCAGGCTTTCATCAGGCTCTCAGGCTCTGCTTTATGACACTGTTCGAGAAGTCCCATCTACCAAGTATACTTGCAGATTCAGTGTCCATACATATATATTTGTGTATATATATCTTTGTAGATATATATCTACGGAGATAATGTATACACATACATAGCATTTCTGCAATTACATAGCATTCCTCCATCTAATCATCAAAAACTAACCATTAAAAATAGAGGGAGAATTTAAACAAATTTACATGTCAATTTTCTTACTTGCTGCCAACTTTCATCACACCTTCTTTTCTAAAGGTTTTGACATTTAGAGATAGTCACACTTACAAGTAACTTAAAACCCCAAAACATATAGCCACCAACTGGAAACATATGATATTTGCCAATTAACACATCACGCTGACATACTTTGAGATCAAAGTTTTATTTATTCAACACTCAGTTCCTCGCAACTCCCCCAAAACCCTCAAAGATTTCATTCTGATTTGCTTTACCCTATAAAGAACGTAACAGCAGAGGCCTTTAAGCAAACAGAATGCCCAGAAGTTAAAAGTTAAATACCACATTTATGCCATTGAAACTGTATCCCATCTTCTAAGTTTTGGGACTAGAGATTTATTCTCACTTGATATTCACTTTTTTCTTCTTGTTCTATTTCCTCCCTATCTTGTATAAAACAGTCAAGCCCTTCTACATAAGATTCATTTATATCATGGCAAGGAAAATATTGCTCACTCTTGTGAGATGATTTTAAACATAGCCAATCTAAAGTCAGACCTAATCAAATGATACTTAACAATTAAAGATTTTTACCAATGTACAACTGAGGTGAAAGCAAAAATTTGCTGGAATACATAAAAATTCCCTCAAATTTTATACAATTTATTGGAATGGTAGTTAAAATAATTCGCTCTATAGTTGAACTGCATTAGTTCCTTATAACCTTTATAGACCTGCATGACAAGTTGATACTCAGATATGAGCGTGTTTTGTTTTGTCTTTTTTAAACAATTTAGTCACTAACAAATATTTCTTCTGCCAAATCATTGTTTTAAGTTGCATACATAGTACGCATTTGTGTTATGCTAGAAGATAGTTTAGACTTTTGGTTTGTTTTTCTTAAGAATATGAAGCCACTACAAAGATAAGCTGCCCAATCCATCTTTAAACAAAACACGTTTTGTGCAAACTATCCAGGGAGTCCAGCATTCTCTTCAAGTTTGCTTTGAGAGAACAGGTTATTAAAATAAGGTCTTAACTAATAACAACAGTCCAGGAGCGAGTCAGGAGTCCGGTTGGAACACATTTTAGTAGCAATGAGAAGAGCAGCGTTATTCTGAAACGGCTCTGAATTTGAAAGAACAACTGTTATCTGGATGTATGTTGATGACTTTTGGATTAGGGTAAGCCACTCTCAATCTTTAGGCAGAAAGAAAAATATAGTTTACTCCCAATGTCCTTGTTAAAGCATGCTTATACAACTCACTTCTACCTCACTGAGGCCCAAGGATGCTAGAAACTGCAGTACTGACTAAACTCTCCATGCCCTGAATACAGCCTGCCCACTTCTGAAAGGTGGGTTCTCAATCCTGAAAACTACTCCTGCCTAACAAAACAAGATGAAAAATGTGCCATATGAATAACACGACGCCAACTCAAATCACCAGATCGGAGAAATATCCAAATCCAAGTTTTGCCAACCTACATTCACTGTGGAGAAGCAGGCTAACAGACATAGCGCTATTAAGATCAGAAAAAGGTGAAGCCATCAGAACTGCTAACAAAACAAAATCAGTTTGCATAATATTTGAATAGATGGAATGACTAACTAAACTGAGCCACTCCTATTAGCATGAAAGTGACAGCTTCAAGTCATTTCATGCAGATAGTATCAAGATTCAAGTTCAACAGTTTAGACAAAAGGGAAAAAACACAAAAACAAACAGTAATGTCCAAATCATCTCTCTGCACAGTAAGCACAACGTCATCTGTAAACTAAGCAGGATTTCAGAGTTGCTCGCTAAATAGGACTCTCTGAAAGTGAGAAATTTTAAGTGCAGCTCCCCATTTGGAAGCTGTTGCAGCTGCTAGTGGGCAGGCAGGTTCTCCCTGCTCTCTCAGCACTGCTAACCTCACACAAGCAAAGGGAAGGAGAACRTGTTTCTGTTCTGTTCCAGGTCTACATGTTAACCTGAGCTTCTCCTGCTGACCAGGGAGATACAGGAACTGAAAGGTAGGGTTGTAGAGCACAAGATGATAACTGGGAGCAGTTGACAAGTTATCTAAAGACAAAACTAAAAGAAGCCCTCTSTCAGTACCTGCACAAAGTCATCTTCCACACACACACAACGGTGATAAATGGGCATTCGTTTAGTATCCTTCCTAACGAGCAAGCTGCCACAGGAAGGACACTGCATCCTGATTTAGGACTACTTCAAAAGCAGCTGTCAAGCTACAGGACTTCACATCTTGTACCCYTTAACAGAATAGCAAGACTAATTCCCTACCCCTTGATTTTCATGTCTTGAAGGAATATCACAACCTGTATCAAGATCTGGCACTATCACTACTTTTAAGTACACTGGGAGGAGGAACAAGTAAACACATGTTACAGTGGTAGCAAAAGCACATGTAAAAGGTGAATWCCCTTTTTGTTTTTAAACAGAAGGYTCCATCCTTTTTCTGTCCCCTTTACGTTTCCTAAGAAACTGAAGACAAACAAAAGCTCTRAAACCTTCTCCTTAAAAGTGTATTCTGCTCCAGCATCAAGATTGTTACTGACATTGAATTTAGGCCAACACCTATTGCACTCATAACATTTATTGAGTATTTCTGGTCTTTTTGGCAAGGAAGTAACAGTCAAAATGATTCACACCAGATGKCCACCTATCCCAACAGCAGCTACTTAGGGAAATAGCCTCACTACCACAGGGAGTGCAGAGACTTTTTGAACTAGAAGTTATACCTGCACACTTAATAGCTCTTAAATCGCTTTTCATGATACTTGCATATTTTTACAGCACTTTTCCCTATACGTACACATTCTTTTTCAGCCTTTACAACCATCAGAGCAATAGTTCAATTAGTTATATGCAGAAAAACAGAAGTCTGTTTTAAGGAAATTAAGTTTTTGCCTGAAAAAGGTATGTCTGCTTCAAGTACCTGGAAGAAAAGTTACTCATCCCCTGCTAGTCTGGGTCATCTCATTTATTTCATATATCTGTCACATTACCTCGCAGCTTCCTTCAATCAAAGCACAAGATGCTCTGCCGAGTATCCTGTCTTTTTGTTCCACAGTTCTAATTCATCTTGCAGCTCTTAGGTCTATGATGAGATTTTACAGAAAACAGGTATATTTATTTACTAGCCAAGAGACTGCTCATCTATTTTCTGAACTCTATGCACACTCACTCTCTACCRAGAAAAGCAGAAAAAGGCAATAGGAATATTTCTTACTCTTTGACTTTCCTTTTCATCTACTGTCAAGCAGCTTCATGCACAATTTTTCTTTATTCCCTTTGTAAAGTTTAGTGCTTGAGCAGACTGCTCCCTTTGAAAGCAACATCTGAACGCATCTTTAATCTGACATCAAACCAACACCTGGCTGTTACCTTCAACAAAGTCACTCTTCTGCCACCTGGTCCCTTCCCAGCTCTGCTTTCCTAAAGGTCTCTCCCTTCCTCACTTAGCCTGCTTCTCAAAGACAACACTGGCCAAACAGCATCACAGATCAGGAACAAGCACCGATGACAAATATATCCTGACTTTTTGTTCCTACCCCAAAACCTTGGAAAATTCCACTCTCTGTAGCTGCAACAAATGCCAGGAAACCCGCTTGTATGGCTGTGCAAGCCTCTCCTCAGTTCAGCAATGACCACCTATACTTTAAAAGAGTGGCGTTACTGATGGGTTTAGTGACCTGCTAGTGACAGGTAGCTTCAGCCCAGATAGTTACTGGGCTGCGGTCATGTTTTAAGATCAATACATTGGCATTTGCACGCACCTAATGCACACCATACATCAGCACCTACTTATCCCTTGCCCAAGGAGGGAGCGTGGGACTTGCAGAGGTCCCAATGCCGCCCAGACTCCAGCTGAAGAAGGGAGGAAGCCCACAGAGTATCCCAAAAAACAGGCTGGGAAGGGGGACAGTGTTACTGTCCTCCTGGTCACAGCTCACCCATGAGCAAACTCAAGGCCATCACTTCAAATTGCATCTGATACCAAGATTCACAGTATTCCTCCCCCACATCCGAAGGAGGAGAGCAAGGAGTGCAGCTTCAAACTCCTTTCATTTGGTTTAAATTGGAGAAAGAGGTTGTCCTGTACTATCTGATGTGTCATTAACAGCCATGGTTTACTCAAGTCAAGAGCATTCGCACATAGCTCTGCTTTCCTCGTTTTCCACACACCACACAGCAGTATCACACTTACTTAGCAACAATACCAAGCCCTGCAATGGTTTGCTGCAAGTTCAGAGCATGAGAACAGCCTACATTTCATATTTCCTTCCTTCTGCAAGGTTGAGTCACATCCTTAGCTCTCATTTTAGAAAGTTAACAGACCATGTTAAAAGAAAAAACTCTCTTTAATGGAGAAGCCTGGCATTCAGGAGAATATAAGGCATTGACACAGGCCACAGTTCAATTCCTAGTCTCATTTTTTACAGTGACACAGACAAGGGAACAAGAGACCTTTTTCCCTGTTAGATGCAAAACCTGGTGCTCTTCACAGACAACTTAGGCAAAGGCGTTCACAGATAAATGAGGTTTCAACATTTATGAGAAGTGAATTGGGACAAAAAAATTCCTTGTAGTTAATGAAACTGCATAAACAAAACTCCATGCACGTTGCAGAAAGCAGAAAGTTCAACCACCTTTAAAAACTACAACAGAAAGACTTTCTAAGATTATTACAGAATGAAGATCTGCGCTTGCTTCCTTTAGTTCTTTAAAGCTGTTATTCCCTTATGCATTAAGCTAAGAACACTAGCAGAACAAGCATCTTGGCCTTGCCATTTTTTCTCCAGTCCCAATACAACCACCACAGAGGCAACACAGAGAAGTCCTCAGGTCAGAGCTACTAGAGTCCCACAAGTGGTAGGAGATCCRGCCCAGTTTCCCAGGTCAATTTTGCAATGTCCCATGACGGAAGAGGTAAAACTTCTAGCTTAAAACAACAGAACTGAAYTAAGCCTCAAATAGCTTTTCTCTTAATGCAACTCCAGTCACTGTGCCATGGCGAGGTGGTTGGACCTACTGAAGTCATCCACACCACCCACTCCTACTGTGATCCTCCCTCATCTTGTCAAAAGCAACTCAGCAATTACGATTACAGAATCCTGGCCAACAAAGATGACCAAACAACATCACACATCTGCTGCTACTGGAATAAACTGTATTTGCCAGCACAACTTTCAAGTCTTTCTACCAGATTCTGAAATACTATCAGTCATCTACACATCATAATATTCAATATCATACCTTTTTATTATGTGTATCTTATATGTATTAATAATTATCACACTTATGTGTATGATTACAGTGTATTATGCGTTACTATTAATCTCCTTCAGCCAGTCATCATCAGGGCAAAAAGGCAAGTGCCAACAAAACAATTTTCTTATAAAGGTGATAACTTGACAAAATAATTCCCTGCTACCAGGTGAACAGACTAGTCAACGTATTCCCAAACCTTCCGCCTTGGATAGGCTAAAGGCTCCAAGTTTACTGTTTCAGTCCTCAAAAGCCCCAGTTTCCTATAAACTGCCCAGTTTTATTTAAAAGCGATGCAGGCGGGTCAGTTTTGAGCAGTRCTCAGCAATAGACAGTTCTGGGACTGCAATTTTTAGAATGAATTTCCAAGAGAATTCCTTTGAAGTCTAGCTAGCAATCAAAACAGCAACACAGTGCACTTAAAACACTAGCACACCATTTCTATTTATGGATTAAACTGGTGCCATTTTGCAAGGTACGAAGCAAGTCAATTTTTTTGAGCAGGTGCTACAGCAAAGCAGGAACTCAATGCTAAATTCCAGGCTAAGAACATGGCTGTTGGGTCACCGAAACTTCCCCCATTTTGACCCCAACCTAGAGCCTAAGAAAAGCTGCCTAACATTCAACCTTGTTCAGATGAGCACCAGAAGTCCAGCCAGGTTTTCAGAATTATCTCAAATTAAACCCTACTCAGACCCAAACACAGCAGAGTTGCAGAAACACAGACTGGTACCAGATTATGGAGCCTTGATTACAAGCAGCAAAATCCACAATGTAAAGGAGAAAAAAAAACCCAAACCACACACACATTTCTTGTTCCACAAGCCTCTCCCATTTCCAAAGTACAGTTCAGCTTGGTAGAGTTGAGTACAGGTATTAATGGTTCTAAACAAAGGAAGTATCAGTCTAATACCCAAGCCATCGTGCTGCTGAATTAGCACACCTAGCACCWCTGCTCTAAACAGTTTGGTTTGAGAAGCGCTCAGCAGAAAACAAAGCAGAGAAAAGTGCAGCTGGTYGAAACAAACGCACAGAGAATGTTCTCTATGTCAGACATTTCCTCAAGCAGGATGAGAAAAAGAACATTCTAAATAACTGTCAAATAAAAGAGGATCAGAAAGGACCGAGCAATAAGAGCGAAACCATGCAATTAAACAYGAGACAGAAGCATGATCCCTACCTTCCAGCCTTGCACCAACCACGGGCAGGAAGGACACAGCCTTACTTCTAGTTTCCATTATAAGCCTATCCCATAATAGCAGTCTTGGCCATTTATGAAGAACCCAGCTGACAGTAATAAGGAAAAGATGAGGTTACAGAGAATAAGTGCTYGATAAGGGGACAAACTGTGTTTATTAGGTGCCCTCCTTCAGTGAGGGGCAGCAGGTCAAGTGCAGCAGTCAGCACTTGGGAGACTTACTAACAAAAGGAAAGGGAAAGCAAAAATACCTTAACTAAAGCAGCTCTAAACTAGAGTAAAAAAAAATAATAGAGGAGTGTCACAATATGGGTATAAAATATCCATGAGAAAGATGATGATTCCAACATATCTTAAGGAATTTCACTYRCTAATCTTCATTTTTCTTCCCCTCTTCCACACAGGRGCTGCAATAYCAGTATAAATTAAGATTAAATTGACATTGTCCTTGAAACAAGATATACTTAAGTACCACCAAAAAAACCCCCATTGTCTTATAACTGCATTATTTAAAAGTATCTTAAATTGTTAAATCAAATTTCTGCTTGTTTACAACACATGAGAAAAATGCGGYACTTAGTCATTATGCAAGAAGAATAGTTCACCAAAACTAAAATAGACACTTCTTTAAGCTCCAATTCTGAACCAGGAAATAGAGCAGTTCTGAGTGCAACACTTAYACTTTTCATTTTAAAGCATTTGGCTTCCACAGTTTTTAACATGCAGAAGTYCCAACACTGAAGACTCTGTGTGCTCAGTGCAAGTTATAGTTTTAAAAATGTAAGTTAAACAAATTTCTTGAAGTTCCAATGTGATTTTTAGGGTTGTTTTACCTGAAGCTATCACATATACAGTGACAAAAGTAAACAGCACTGAGTCATCCTGGCAGTGCAGCAAAGCTAACACAATGTGAACACTGAGCTCTAAATGCTGGGTAGGTTCTGCTTCCTGACCAGGGTGGGCAGTGCAGAGCATGTGCTGATGGACATGCATGCTTGCATGCAGTCAAGGGGCCTACACCACTGTACGGTATAGCTAACTAAACCATACAGTTAGYTATACCATGCCATAGTATAGTTAATTATACCATACAGTGTTTGGACAGATATGTTAGTGTTTGAGTGTACAAGAGTACACATATTTGCACAGACACCTATATTGATAAATAGCTCTTTAATCCATAACACACTCAGAGTTACTACAAGCTACTAACTATATCACCTTATTTTGCTTCCATCCTCTGCAGACAGATGGCTGGTGGGACTGGTTCGTGTGGCCTTTTTTTTCTTTAGACAAAGTTTTATCATGACTGTACTTCCTTTTCTTTTCATTGCTGCTACTTCCAGCTCTTGCCTGACTCACCCACACACAGCTCTGCTTCAACACGTTGTGCTTTATGTTCTCTTATAAGTGTCACTACAAATCTTACCTGAACTGAAGATACTCAAATTGCACAAGTCCACCCACAGAGGTAAAAGAAAGGCAGGTAAGAACTGACAGATCACATAACTAGACACACAGAAAGCCTACCTGGTAACACCAGAAAACAGCACCTGAGGCTCTAATTTTTTAAGACTGCGTGTCCTTTTCCAGAAGGAGCACTTCAAGTTTGAACAGTAACATTTAACTTGTTTGCCACATATCCAATATTTGATTGGTAGCCAGCTGTGCTGCTAAGAAACCCGACACGCTGAGCTTTCAGAACAAAACCAATCCTCAGATCATCCTCTTGCCTAAAAGCAGAGGAAAATCTCTCTCAAGGCTTGAAAAAAATATTTCCTACAAATCTTTCAGGAGAAATCAAGTTTGTGCAAAAAAATTAATCTGTAGCAAAAGAGCTGCAGGTCCCACTAGCTGCAAAGATGATCAGCCAAATATTAACTGAACATTAGCCAGCATAGTAGGCCTGGCAAGGAAGCAGCAAAAATAAATAAATAAATAAATAAATAAAAAAGCACAGCCCCATGAGCAGAGGCTGATGTTCTTCTCTTTAGCCAGAAACAAACTCTCTCTTATCCTTTATTTTAAACACTGTACAGTCTTCTAATCAGTATAAGTCACATTCAGGTTGCCTAAAGCAGAAGCTCGCAAATAAAACTGCATGACCCAAATGCAGTAGGAGGATCCAAAAAAAGCAGAGTTGCAAAGGGTTTCTACCCTTCTTTCCAGTAACAGAAGTAACAGCAGCTCTACACTTCTTCCATTGGTTGTTACAGTTTCTCCTCTAAAGAGAAACTTGAGAAGCCACAAAGCTCTACAAAACAGAAGAGAGCTAAAGGTTCCTCCTTCTAGTGGCTAGTTGGACAGAACTATCTGCCAACCTCTTAATTGGAAAAAAAAAAAACTACAAAAAGAAACCCATCAAAAAATCCCAGTTCACGGCTTCTTCCTTCACCATAAAGGAGGAAGGAAAGACTTCTTAGTTCATTACCCAAAAAAGTTGCACCACCATGAGTTTTTTGGTTTTGTTTTTTTTTTAAAAAACATGCAACCAGCAATAGGTGCCTTTTTCCAGTACCTGAAGCTTGGTCCTTTATGCACAAAGAAAAGAACTGTGCAAAAGCCAGAGGACAATCTCTATCAGTTCYTAAAATACCTGAAGAAAATTAATTTTGCGATCACACTGCATTCTGCTCCAGCACATGCACTGGTTTAGAAATAAATTTTGCCTTTTCCCTAGGGAAACAGCTGTATTCTCCTGCCACAATAAACAGAATGACCTCGAGCAGCGCCACCTTCCCCCATCAGTTTATGGTGCCTACAGGTCTGGAGAGACAGTATATGAACACACAGGTAGATGTGAACTCTGAATGAAGTGTTAAAATGGAACTGCAAGATGAGGAAAAAAGTATTTAATGGGGATGTGGCTTCAGTATGTTCAATATGTAAACTAGTCTAAAAGGACGCAGGTTCAGTCATTTCTAACCACACGTGCAAAGTGAGATGAACTTTTCTTCGTGCCTTTGCTCCTCATGTGTAAAATAGGAAGCAACCACTTCCTCATCCCATTCGCACGCTGATAATAAATAATTGCACAGAGCAGTGCAGTACTGTCCGGCAGGAAATTAATTGTCTGGTGCAAATATGTAGCTAAAGCAGAGCAAGATACTAAGCAATGAAGATAAAACAGTAAATATCTGTTCACTAAACGAACATTAGTCACTTCATACTGGTGACRGAGCAAGATTCCTAAAAGAAGAAAAGGTACAGAATTATGTATTCAAAACCCGAGTGTTTAGCCTTCCTTCTGCAGTTTCTTTACTTTTGAGCATCCTAGCCTCACAGAAAAGGCCAAGTATAAGCTCATACCTGAGAGAACAGTCTAGACATTTCATCCTTTTGGCACCAGAGCAGATTAGCAGCTTGGCACAGATGTCTGCCCCTTTGGGACACATATTGGGCTAGAGTGGCGAAGAAGGCACCATGACTGCACGAACGTCAAGAGGCAAGACACAAGCTCTTTTACTTCAYTGTAACCCATTCCCTACAGCTTTCCCAAACCTAATCCTTCCCTACCAACTGCCTTGTCCAAGAGGTCTSTTTAGCTTCCCAAGTTCTGCTCATGCTTCTCCTAGTTTTCTGCYATAGCTCCTTACCTCAGCCACCATCTCTGTTCTAATCTGTTTCCTCCCCATGCTACCTCTTAATTAGAGCATCATCTTTCCTCTGGCTGCAGTTGGATCCAACCAAAGCAACTTCTGTGTTAAGGACAGGAAGGGAAGCAAAACAAGAGGCAAAAACCCTGAAAAAAGAAAAAAAAAAAAACTACTCCAATGTAAAGCAGAGATACACCAGAGTTATTCAAAGAGCTATCAAAAATTTTCAAGAATATAGTTTAAAAATCTCTTCCCAAGTCTCTTCCTTTCAGCAGGTATTGAAATACTTTGAGATTTTTTTTTTGAAAACCTGACACAATATTAACACTAATATTATACAAATTATTTGCTCAAAAGTCTCCGACACTGCCATTTACTAGACTCTCCTGCCAGTGCCATATTCAGTTAAGTTCCCAACTGGGAAAGGAGTCTATACCACATTTATTAAAAAGCCATAGTTACTTAACAGTGACTAGTTTTTAGAGAAAAAGTTTGAACATTACTAAAAATACAAAAAACAGAAAAGATATGGAAAAAAAAAGGGATTTATTAGGGTACTTAAAAAAAAAAAAGAGATACTTAAAAGGAAAAGCTACTGTTAAAAGCATCCCCTGAACTTGGAGACAACAAACTAGGTCATGCTACTCTATTAGAACTACTACACGAATTCAGCTGTGAATTCAAAAGTGCAGAGTCGAGAGGAGGTAAATGATTTCAAGTAACATTTCAGTATCCAGGAGAGTGCAGTCAGTTGTATGGGGGAGCAGGAGGAGAGAGGTCTCCCGCAGTAAGCAAAACACTTCAAACTATCATTACAATTCACTAGGCTGCTGACAAATCCCCATCTCCTCCCACAAAATGTTGCAGAAACAAGAAGGCTAACCCCTAAATCAGTTAAATGAACACTGTCTATAACCGATCTTCACACAGTGCTCTCTTTCAGTTGATCTCCATTTATATAAAAGGAGAGCAAATTTATCTTTAAGATGAAACCTCAAAGTCTGGTGGTTATATATTTCACTTCCACATTAGGAAGGAACAGTTGCAAACAACCATATGCCTCAGCACATAAAAGGTGCAAATCTACCAAACAGAAAGGAACTAGCTTTTCTAGTTCTTGTTCAGAATGCGTTCTGCYGAAAAAGCTTCATTTTCACAGACATAAAATAAGGGGGCTGGTTTAAGAGCTATGAATTAATTTCTTAGTAACTATTCTAAAAACATACTGCCAATGTCTGTGCATAGTCAGTCTAAGATTGAGAAAACCACATTTCTTGCAATAAAAAAGGGTCAAATTAACCTGCTGATCAGCAGGATCTGAAGCAAATACCTTTCTCATCCAACACAGGGTAAAAGAACACCCTCCTCACGTGAGTGTTATGCTCAAGACTTCCATAAATCCAAATAAAAGGAGAATCAATAACCACCCAGAGCCACACTGCAAACATACTCCCTTACCTCCAACTTTTGAAGTTATATAACTGCCAGATCCACTCATCACAGAAACAAGGCTTTCCAGTCAGCTCATTTACAACTAGGACTCCTAGGAACTCATCCATTACCTTGTGTGGTACAGCAGAAAAAGTTGCTCACGCTAACACTCCATTTAATTTAATCATCTCATACCGAAGGAGAACTAGAAGTGCCTCATGGCTGAATTTTAGAGCCTTTTAAGCCACGCCAGTGAAACAGAATTCATTCACAGAACAGCTTCCTGTTACTGGGGCGACTGCTGGGCACGTAGCAGAAAGTGCTGTTAAAAATGCATCTAGGACAGCACTCCATCGCTTTGCCTTCCTTATATAAAGTGATTACTGACACAGAACTTTTTTTGCCTGGTGGTCACTGATTCAGGGGGAAAAAGGAAAAAGTGTGTGCTGATTAAATTCAGCCTTCCAGACAAATGTATTAGCTGCCTAGAAGATCAGGCTTTAGGTTTTGGTGTGGGTGGCAGACAGGAGGCCTGTTTTGCAAGGCTGGCTATTTTCGTTACTGCAGCCACTCTGAAGGCAGCACATTCAATCTCRACAGCTAAGCTGCCCCAGACCCAATTACTATTTGCATGGAGACCACCTGGAAATCCGAGGTGCTGTAGATGTAAGCCAGAGAATCAGCTAAACACTTAGTAAACAAAACCACCCCAACTATAGAGTATTTTCACTGAATAAGAGTCAAAAAAAAAMCCCTCCTACACAAACATCACTTGAAGAGATTAGGAGTTTGAAGGTGGTATTTATTGTTTCAGCTGTTTAGCCTCCTTCTTTTACTGCAGTCCCATGAAGATTTTGTGCAGCAGGAAGAATACTGCATTTGTGTTCACTCAGACATTTCCTAAATGCAACAGTAACACTTCAAGTTACACCAAAAAATGGCGGGCAAGAATTGTGCCCGACATACACAAACTATCCAATACTTTTCCAAGTACTATGGAAGCAGAAATTCTTTTCCTAGGTGCTCAAAAAGCAGTGTTAAAGAATCCTTGAAAAGAGTTAGTCTGGTACCAAGGTGTAACTTCATAGTAGTGTTCCCATTCCTAAATTTAACTAGTAATAGATTATTAAGTATTTAACTGAAAGCATSTAATTCAGCTAGCAGCAACACTGTGTGAAGATGGGCATACAAACGGATGTGGGACTCACTGCACAGGACACTGTCAGCTTCCACTTGACATCTATGACCGTCTCACAACTACCTTGAAATCCAAGTTTCTCCAACTGAGGCGCAAAGGTTCGTTGGGTTTCACTTGGATTTTTCAATACGCTTCTTGTGCACCTTGTTTCACCATTTGCACAGGGAAAGCAATCTCTGCATGCAAAACTTTCACGTGGCAGAAGAGAAAGATACTTCTAAYAAGCAGAATGCAATTAAAGCCACAGGAGATGGGAACACAGGAGAAAGTATTCCTAGCTATTGCACTTTCAGCTTTACTTAATCAGTTCTAAAACTCTTCTTTGTTTGTTCTTGGTTTCCGTTAAGCTCTGCTATTTATATAATTGCAATACTTACTGAAGTAAGCACTAGAATTGCAAATGGAATACAGCCTCCCTATAAAACTGCCTGTTACTCACAGCAAAATTTAGTTTGAAGCATTCTGCCAGCCACAGTAGCCAACTTKTGGCGCTCAGGAGAACATTTCTGCATCACAGGAGAGGGGAAATTGAGGCATAAATCTAAAATGAAATGCAATCAAGCGAGTTTACATACACAAGAAAAAAAAAGCAGACTTCTCCATATTGGGTAGTTAGAGGTGTAAAGATTCCTATAGTCACAAACAAGATGATTCTAACACTTCAAATAAACACCATGCAACCACTGATTAAAGGCAGATTTATCAGCTTTGTAGGAGCACCTTCCATTTATTTGAGTATTCTTTATACATGAAGGGAAATACGAGTAGAAATGCAGCCAAAAAAAAGTGCGTACAACTGATCATCTACTGTAGGAAAAGACTTTGAAATACATCTTATCAGCCCAGCTGATGCGTATATATCACCAGCTAGTAAGAACAGTGTTTCACATTCCCTGGCACTTGCTCTCTTGCAATCCAAGCGCTCTTCCCTTGACACCCCAGCCTGGGGCCCTCACAGCCACTGCCACCACATTCCCTTCACTCACAGCAACTCTGAGGCTGCAGCAACACCTAGAGCKATTCTCCTGCACCAAAACAACAGCCCAGATGAATCTCTGTCTCTGAGCACAGCAGCGTGGTGCTGGCATCCAGGCTTTGCATGGTTTTAACACAAATACTCACTCGGGCCTCATACTGTGCTTGTAGCATGTTTTTTTGACAACTGATAGTCCATAAGATGCAATTTCACACTGCACAAAGTATTTCAGCTTTGAAGAAGCATTTGCCAAAAAAAAAAAAGTATTGAATAAGCCTCATAAAATTGGTTCATGACATACTTTGTGGTAGTTAACATAATGACCTTATGAGAAAGAGGACATTCTTTTCAACTTCGGTCTACCTGCATCAATGACAAGAAGTTCTGGTGTAGCTATATCAGTAAACTTTTAGTTAAAAAAAAAAAAAAAAAAAAAAAAAAAAAAAAAAAAAAGGAAAAGGACTCACACTACTCACACTAGTGACATTTCTTAACAAACATACCTGACTCCTCGCACACTAGTTTTAACCTTGCCTGTCTCTGTTACGGGTTATGGATTAGTACAATTTATGTCCCCAGTTTGGGGGCAATAGCAAACAAATGGCACTGTCRGCTGCTTGTGCATCTGTATTTCCCTGGACAGAAAATGAAGGAAAAACAAAAGCTAAACAAACAAAAAATTGCATTTATATTTACAATGCTTAAACAGCAACATATATCTTAAGTAGCTCCCTACATACTATCTTCCAAAAGATKAAGTCAATTTTTATTATTGTATCACTCAATAATTCAGCAGTTGGCAAAACAAAAATTCCTCAYTCTTCTGTCTCTGCTGTATCGGAACCAGGTGCCTCCTAAGCAATATTAAAATTCTGCAAGCAGACACCTTGAACTTAAGTTGCCCACTTTTCCCCAAACTATTTTGAATACTGCATTCAATGAGTTTCAAAATTAATTATTSTGCAGAAATATAAACTGATTGCCAAGTCATACAAGACACATTTTCCTTCTTCCTTTATGCAGGTGCTACAGGACTGACAAGGCAGCCAAGTAAAGCAACACAACACTTATCTATGCAAGAACAGATCTGTCTATGTTTCTACAGTCAGTGCAGTTCCAGCAGGAAATATTTCACATGAAGATGCAAAGAATTTGAAAAGATAGTCCTTCCAATAATCCTTCACCTCAGATGGCTTCAGCAAAACTGCACACAAGGAGGAAAATTTGGCACACCTGAAGACAAATGCAAGTTATATAACAGCAGGATCAAATTCATTCCTTATAGTCGCATAGCAGAGACACTTAATGACAGGGATATTTTAAAACAGACTCTAGATATAATAGAGCCCCTATTTCCTGGCAGCTTATAGGTGAAGCAACAAATCTCATAGTTTGACTTGGATAAAATGCTGTTTACTCTCTTACCAACAGCTTCTGTTTCAATAATGCAACATGATTTATAAGTCAAACAAAGAGCATTCCTATTCACAGGACAGCATTATTCAACTGCTTTTGGTGTTTGCTACTAGATTTGCCACAGAAGCTGAAGCTATGAATGGCAAAGTGCAACAGAGAGGTACCTTGCTAAGAGCTGAGAGGTGGCATTTATCAGGTAGAACCTGGGAAGTCCRGATTCATGTTCCAACTTCTATCACCATTGCTTCAATTTAAGTTCAATTCCCCTATCTGCCCCAAGTCCCCCACAGAAATGGTGCATTTAAGGTTCAAGTAGACAGAGCACAGAAAAGGGTAAACCCAGCTCTATAAAGACTTAAAAGAGGCTTGAGAAATGCAGACTTCCCATTTTTAACAGCAAAGACAGTAGGGAAGAACGTATCCRAGTCCCTCCAGGAAAGGTTTTACCGGTTTGGGAATTAACATACATGCTAGTCCATCACCTGYGCTCCCACCCTGCCGGGAACCGAGGACGGCTGATTTTTCACGTTAGAGAACCTCTATCATTGGAGCAGACAGAGCGCAGCGGGGTTATCACTGGTGCTTGGATCCAGGGTGCTGATGCAGTGGAGAGGGGCGAGCAAACATGCATCAAGAGCCTCCGCACCACGGGAGCTCCCGATCCCCCTGGAACGCGTTTCCCTTTAGCAACCCGCATTTCAGCGGACACCCCGCGGGCCTGCGGAGCGGCGCGGGAGGAAAAGCCACCCGCGAGGGAGGCCGATGCCCAGGGGCGCCCGGTGACGGGGCCGGTGACGGCGCCTCCCCGCAGGCCGCGGCGCCGCCGCCACCTCGGCGGGCTCTCGGCGGCCGTTGACGCCGGTGCGAGCGGGGCCGGGGACACGCGACACTCACCGGGCTCGGGCAAGTCGCGGYGGCAGCAACAGATGGGAGCCGGGCGGAGGAGGGAGGAAAGAAGGGAGGGGAGAGAAGACGCGACCGCCCCGCGCTGCCGGTGCCGCGCGGGCCTGGGCACCGCTCCGCACTCACCGAGCCGAACCGCGCCGGGCAGCGGTGCCGCGGCCGCCCGCTGTCTCGTGCGGAGGCGGCGGGAGCAGCAGCGCGGCCGGAGCCCCGCGCAGGGCAGGGCCGGGCGCGATGGCGACAGCAGCGGAGCCGCCCGCGCCGCCCGCCGAGGGGAAGGAGCGGGGGGAGGGGCGGCGGCTGCGGGCGCCACGGGGGAGCGGCCAGGCGGGCGGTGACCCGGATGTACCGGCACGGCGGAGGGGGGAGGCGGCCCGCAGGTGACGCACTGCGCAAGCGCGCCGCGCTGCCAGCGCACTGCGCATGCACCTGCTGTGACTCGCGGTATCTCCGGCGGGGGAGGGTGGGGGGAGCCCCTTAAGGGGGCCGCGCGCCGCCATCTTCCCGCCGACCCCGGCCCGGGCGTTGCGTGGGGACGGGGGACCCGCTCTAAGGAACGTCCCTCATGGCGGGGACAGGTCTCAGGGCTGCGGTGCCACCTCACGAGTGCCGCTCCCCGCGGGAAATGGCGCGTTCCTGAAGGGATCAGCACGCCCTGCTCTGGTGCCGTGATGCTGCCGGGTCACTCTGGCAAAGTTAGGGCTGCCGACCCTGCACTCCTCGTACCTCCGGTACAGACTAATCGGCGCAATCAGGAAGATATCAGAGGGGGTGGTTTGGGGCCTGGGTCTTTAGTAAAACCATGTATGTGCCCACAGTGAGGAGCAGAGAAGCCTCCGGAACAGAGATGAAAGAAGAGTCCCCGTGGAGCCTTCGTGGCCTGTGCGCTGGGTGAACCCAAAGGCAGGGAAGGAGGAACCCCTGATGCTGCTGCCCGCCTGGTCCGGATGAAATACCGTGCCTTACCCGTGACAGCACGTCCCCTTCCTTGTCTTATTCATGCCTCTGTGTATGATAACCGAAATGGGTAAGCTTAGTTTCTCACCTGACTTGGTGGGATTTGGGAAATACGGATTCAGTAACCTAGAACCTTCAGAGTGTTACAGATGAGATGGTGTCCTGGGGTAAGAATGTCTCACTGCAGGTGTTTTCGTTGAAGTTGTGTGCTGAGACACCCACATCCCTGTAGTACTGGAAATGTGAAGGGTAAGAAAATACTGCATACGCTAAAGATATTTCATGACAAAAAAAGAAATCACAGAATCACAGCATGGGTGAGGCTGGAAGGGACCTCTCAAGATCATCTAGTCCAACCCCCTGCTCCAGCAGGGACWCTTAGGGCACTTTGCATAGTGTCCTCCCATTTTATATTGCTTTTGCCTTAACTTYTTAATTGATCCKTCTGAATAGGAAGTGATTTTAACTGGTTATTACTGGGATAACGGTAAAAAGTAAAATTAGAGATTACATTTGCCAGTCGGTATCATAAAATCAAGGAGTGCTAATAGCATCTTACAGTGCCAATTGTACCAATGACAAAAGATGACTGTATGTTATAGGTTAAGGTAAATACAAACCCAGAAGCAAACCCTCTGTCCCTACGTGCTGGGGGTTCCGGTACTGCTGCTGCTTAAACCTAGGGGGAGCCTAAGGGAAAACASGAAGAGGAGCGAGGGAAGTCACCTCCTCTCACCTGTGCTCATCACTGTGCAAACAGGGGGAGGAAGAAAAGGGGAAATAAGCATCCCATATCCAGAGCTACGTTTTCCCTCAACAGAGAGACGCGTTTTCTTGCAGTAAAATCTCAAGGCTGAAGAACGGCAGCAGCTTTTGCATTAGCCTTTGTTAGAGCGCAGTGGTTGGCGGCACCTTTCAGTTCCGATAACGCTCACGTCGGGTTTCGCCCTCCCCCRGCAGCTTCTTCCACCTTTTCTCGTGGAAGGGAGACTGCAGCGGTAGTCACATTCACACGACAGTTTTCCTTAGGGCTCTAGCACAAATCCTCTGATATAAACTTATCTCTCCTGAAATAGAAACACTTCCAACAAAATAGGAGTGATRTGCATAAATTTCAAGAAGCACAGACAAAACAGAACACCAAGGTCAAACCATTCTGTGCTTGCAAGGGTGCCTGAAGTGTTTCCAGATACCGTAATAGCAAACAATTACAATGTTTTATACATTACACCCACAATCTCAAAATGCCCTTTCCCCACCCAAAGGTCATTTTGATATCTAGGTGGCAAGTGGGGAAATGGAGGGATTTCAGGAGTTTTTTCACTCCAACAAATACGGAGAAAATTTGTTGCCTCCCAGTCCTCTATCCCAATCACTCCAGGGGATTAATTATGTTAATCATCTCTTTGTCTGACACTACAAAATCTGAGATTATTTCCCATTTCTCATCTATTGATGCAATTGCTCCTAACAAATGCTGTGCACGGCCTCTTGGTATGATACGTCTTAACTAATCTGTGCAGACTTGCCATTAATAAACAGTTCCCTCAAGTGAAATGACACRGAAAGTTCAGTGTTGGACGGTGATCAAAGATAACGGTGATTTTACATCATAAAGCTCTTTTGGTTTTGTATTTTGTTGCCTTTCCTCCACAGTTCTGCCTGCTGATGTGTGACAGAGGAAGTAAAGGGAAATAGAGAGAAAATGGCAGGTGTTAAAACACGCATTAAAAAATGTAGCAAGCATAAGGAAGATGGAAAAAGGAACTGCAGCTTTTATTTTAATCCTATTTTGTCTCAATTAAAAAACMAATTGTAGTAGTAGGCATATTACAGAATAGAACTAAAGGCTGCATTAGCTTCTGAGAACTTTAAGCAGCTAATCGAGCTTTTCTTTTAAAAATTCCTCAGCAACTGGATGTGTGGATCCTGCTGCATTAAGCAGAAGTGCTCAGAGCAAGTGGTAGTTGTGGTTGAAACTACCTGGTTAGTAAACAGGCAAGCAGGGCAGCAAGAAGCCTGTTGAAACAGTCAAGATAATTCAGCACTGTAGAGTTCAGGAGGATATGGCTGCAACTACAGATCCAAATTTATGACTCTCAGATTAGGGAAAAAAAAAGAAAAACAAAGAACTGTGAAGTACTGATTCTTCTGATGCTCCTGAAGCCTCATCCAGGTCACTCAATACAGAGGAAGAGCTACAGTCACCTCTATGGGGTCATCACCACCTTGTACAAAAGCCTTTTTTTTTCAGCAAAACACCTAAATGTCAATGGTTTTATTTACTCTGGGAAGCAGCTGGAGTGTTAAAGAAGAGGCCGCAGAACTGGGGTACAATGCAGACCACCAGGCRCTGCTCTTGTCTCCCCGCAAGCCCTTGGCCAAGGTCACAGAAGTAAGCAAAGCTCCAGGACCACCAGTGCCTTTAAACAATACACTTGGACTGCAGCTTCCTTGCCAGCCTCTCTCCTTTAGTTCTACAAACTGTTTCAAATCAATCAATCAGCAGCTTAGTAGGATTCCAGTTAATGGATGGAATCCATGTTTCAGAGAACAGGCAAGGCAGGATTTGAGAGGGCTGGACTGTTTCATTCCTCTCTGGAACAGAAACTCTCTCTCATATATACATATACATGTGTATATGTATATATGTGTATATATATAAGCACAACCAATCCAGCAGCTCTGGTGGAAATAAATAYTCTTGAAAATATTGCTTGCCTCGGGAGCAYCAGAGTRTTTTRCTTTGATCATCTATAKCCTTTCCAATTATGCACTCATCCTKTTTGTTGTTGTTTGCTTCGACTTTTTGCTTTTTCCCCTCAGTGCTTCATCTATTTGTTAATAGAGCAGCACTTGGGTCCTAAGTGATCATGGGGCTGCTTCTAGTTCTTACCCAGGGACACTGTCAAGAGGCCACTTTGTGCCAGCTGCTCCCTTTGCTACAGCGGCACTTACGGTTTCTTCTTCCCATCACAGGAGATGCTGAACCCTTTCAGTGGTGGAACAGGTAAGTTAATTAAAGCATCTCAGTGAAAGCCTCTGGAGAGCGACCCTGGGGARCCAATTTCAAAATCCACTGAACAAGCTCGGACTCCCCCAAACCAGCAGTATTAGGCGTTGCTCTGCGTGATACAATCAAGGACAATCCAAGGTCTTATTTCCCTTTAGAAAGTAAAACTCAGATCAGCAGCTGGCTGCTTCTGTACTGTTTACTTGAACTACCATCAACCAAATTCATCCTCCCTTGTGATCCAAGTGATGTTGAGTACAAGACAGTTGAATGATGAGGGAAGAATACAAAGACTTACTGTTTGGCTCATCAACCATATCTAACTCTTTAGAATCTGCTAGACTACACTATAGTATACTGCTACCTTCAATACAATTCCAGCAACATGCTCTTAAAAGCAGTAAACATTGAAAGACTTCAGCGCACACAACTGCTGAGGGTAAAGGATGCTGGAGCCCCTCTGCCCATCAATCCACACGGTTCCTTGAAGCACAGCCCATGATCTCATGTGAACTGAGCTGGCAGCTTCCTTTTTTAGTGGGGTAAGTAGTTACCAATCCACCAACACCGGGATGGTACATTTAGTTTCCAAAAGAATTCTTTGAGCGCGATTATTTTAAGCCCAGGGAGCTAGGACAGAGTCCACACTGCTCATGGAAGCAAAAACATTGGTAACTGCAGAGAGGGGWTTGCTAGCAGGCAGAATAGAGAGCGAAGCCTTTTCCACACACTGTGATCCGTGAGGGACAGGCTGGGCGCACACAAATGCTGCAGTTAAATGAAGCATTTGAGCATTTGCTTAAAYGCCTCCTTTGCTGGGCAACAGCAGCACTGCGCACCAGACATCTCCTTCTCTCCCTTTTTTTCCTGAGCATGAACATTGCACCTACGAGTAAATCCAGCACCAAATGCAGCTGTTGAATATTCTGCGGGCAAGAAAAGGGAGTGAAGCTGACGTTGCACATTTCGGTTACCTCAGATTGTTTTGAAATTACCCAGATAATAAAAAGATAATATTCTCCATGGCCCCACGCATGAGCCAGGACACATTCTGACCCCGCTCCTACCAACTGGATCCATTCCCACTCGGGATGCCCACATTCCTGGGGGCAGAGCTTAGGTGCCTGTTTTGTTAGGGAGGACAAGAGGGCCAAAAGGCTGAGAGAAGCAAAATTTTCAGCACCTTGTGAGGTGCTGGCCTGTAACTCGAAGAGCTTAGACAGCTTTTACAGCCATGACATTCTTGCCAAATGTTAAGCAAGAGTGGCCTGAGCTATGACCAGCCCGGAAACTTCCATTCCAGTAATTCCCGATGTCCAAATTCCCAGCACTGAACGTCAGTAACTCGAACATCGACGCAGAAACTCGAGTCGTGGAGATGTGTGTGGTGCCTCACCCCAGTGCAAGCCCTGCTCTGAGCCAAAGGCAGAGGCATGGGGAGGGTTTCCCACCCCGCGGGACAAAATCCAGCATCCGATAGGGATGGCCAGGGCAGTCCTGAGCAAAGTGACCTCTGTATGAAGGAGAGCAGGGCGCAAGGAGCAAACCCTGAGTTGCTACGAGGGAGCTGGGTGAAACTGGCCCTCGGAACATGGCAGGACGGAGCAGGGCTGGGGACGGGGACAGGGGCCGTGAATTAGGGTCTATTAGTTATGCTGTGCACATGGCTTTTGTGGCTTTTTTTTAATCTTTCTTCTCTTGGAAGGAAAGACGAATAGTACCTGCTTTTTCATGCCCCCTTTATTACTCTAATCCCATCTATTGCAGTGTGGAATTTTACTTTAAAAGGATGACACAGACAGATGTAGGAGAAAATAAGATTTCTATGGCTTGCTCAGGACAGAGCAGTCTAAGCAGGGATGCGACGGCGTTACAGAAACACCACGTGGGAGGACAGCAGGGCTGAAGAGACATAAGGGCAGCCAGAGAGTCCTTCTAATGCCTGCTTCCTAATGGCTTAAACGGGGTCACTTCTGTCCTAGGGCACAAGCCCCGAGCTGGTGACAGGCCTTGAGTTGAGGGTGACAAGTTTGGGTTTAATGCAGAGGGGAGGGCATTCAAAGAGGACCTGAATGTGGCCAGATGGCAAAGAGGGGCCAGAAGGGCAGAGAGCAGAAGCTCTTCCCTGAGTGAGGTTTGGGCAAAGGCTGCAGAAGAAGAAATGGATGGTTTTAAAAAGGCTGCGAAGGGAGGGATTACTACAGCGTAATGAGGGTCACCGAGGAGGACCCGCCACTGGTTTCCGCTGCACATAAAACATTCACTTGCTCAATACCGGACGTGTTAAAACCTTCCCCTGCACAAAAACTCCCCCGGACAGCAATCGCTTTCTGTTTTCAGAGTTCTACGTTGTGCTGCTATTGCAAAGAAACAGGAAAAAAATAAAACCTTTTAAACTGGGGAGCTTTACGTAGGTAATGTGTAAGTAAGGGGTATGTGTAAGTAAAGTGTAGGTAACATGGGATAATTCAAACAGTTTGTAACTCTCCTCCGACAAAGTTCTTACTACAAATGCACCTACTGAAGTCTGTTCTCGCTGCACTTCAGTCCTCAGAGAGGCCCTTCGAGATTTTTGTTGGCATTCATCACATTTAAACTCCTTGTGAAGGTTCTGTTTAATTAAAATGCATTAAGGCATTTTAATTAAAGGCACAAGTGAAAAAAACTGCACTAAGGAAAAAACAGAGATGTGCACATTGCTATAGGATAAATGAATTAAAGATATGGTCATACGACTTGCTCTGTTATGGAAGAAAAAATATAGGCACTTGTAAACAGGAGTTTTTTTGGTTTATTTGCTTTCTGTTATCTTTAAAAATGCTTAACACACTGCTTGGGAGCTGCATTTTTCCCTTTAGTGCGGACTTAACCATTACAATTCATTAATTGACTTTTACGTTGCCATTAAGTGTTGCAATCAATTGGCTCTCCATATTCCACACTTTTATCTCTGCTATGAAAACGCACTATTGGTTTTCCTTGGCTCAAACCCAGGACACAGTGGACTACCCTCAATTATTATTAGTGTTTCCCCTTCAATAAGGCTTTTTGGATCTTTACAACAGTCTGATGATGTATTTATTTCGTGTGTAGGTGTTGAAGGATGGTGTATGTTGTTTAAACTAAGCAGAACAGATGTCCCCTGTATCTTGGTAGGATAGGAGGCAACGTATCAGCAGAACAGGCAGCGTTCCTTAGCCAAGGACAACCTGGAACAGCTCAATTAAATCAGGATGTTTTCTACACAGTGCAAACTTGGCAGCAGAACCCAAGGTCCACGTCTCCTTAAGTAAGTGAACTGTCTTCATTAGCACACTAAAAATCACACAGATCAAAAAGACCCTCAACTAGGAGAAGATCCTTCCCCCAAGCACGYGTGATAGTGGATATGAGTGATATTAAAATTGCATGCAAATTAGCAACCAATCAGTGCAAGAGGGATGTTCTTGGGGAGTTCCTGAGTGTGTAAATGCGTTTTGGAAAGCAGGAGGATGAGCTCGGTTTGTGGGAGCCCCCGGCCTTGCGCAGCTCCAAAACGGACCAGCGAACGCCTCTGCCGTGCGTGCAGATATTGGGACAGCAGATCTGCTTTTCGGACAACACTCTTTGGCCCCCCAGGTGGGACGGCTGCTGGAGCCTGCACCGGATCCACCTGCCTGTTCCCGGCCAGAGACGCTGCTTTCCAGATGTGCCGACCTCTTGTTTGGGTCTCCGTGAGCACCCGCTCCAGCCGAGCGAGTGAGAGACTCAATGGGGCGAYGCACCAAGTGGCAGAGACACTGTGGGAAGGCTGTAGCTTAAGGGCAATGACCGAGCTAAGAGTGTGATCCAGGGGCAATAATTACCTGTGATTATTAGGTTTCTAATTATGCAATGTGCATGTTTGCACAGCGATGACAGCTATGGAAGCGAGATCGTCAAGAACACTCTTTTGGGGCTAATAACACAAGAGCAGGTCAATCCACGCTGGTASCCCCTGTTCTCCCTCAAGATGCATCCTGAAACACAGGGCAAAGTTTGGTGAGCATCTCCTAACATGGAGGAAATTAAAGGAATATTGTAATCAGTGGTGGACACGGTTTGAACTRGATGAGGAAAAATGGCCAGAAATGGGAATGCTSAAAKATAAAACAAATTTTGMAACTTACTTGTTTTGCAAGAGGCAGGAWAAGTGKGATGAAATCTCAKTCATGGATTTGTTCTTTTCTTTTAGAAATGATCACAAAACAACGAAATGTAAACTGTTGGTATCTGATTTGAATGTGTTAATGAGGAYGGAGGGCCAAAAGAAGGTGTCTCCATATTGTTCAGCTTGTAGTACAGCCAAAAAATGTTTGAGGGTGGATGATGAGGAAGAGGATGTGCATTTTTGGTCCCTTGGGAAAAAGATCACGATAAGATTGATGTTAAGATGAAGGAAGTGAGGAATTGAGTCCAAATACAGGCAGGACTTGAGCACTCGCGCAAAACTCTGTGATTCAGAGGGAATGCCTCTATAAAAGCTGCTTTTTCAACTACAGACTTAATTAATTGGAAAGAGTCACCCAAGTCACACCGAGAAAATCCGGAAAAAAAAAAGCATCGATCCTTTAAAATGGTAACTGAAAATCAGATCTGGATTGGCAGGATTTGTAAGTGCTCCTGAATACTCTACTTGTGCCTAAGATAAACCAAATGGTGTTGGATAAAGCTCGAGAGGAAAAGGAGAGACACGATGCTAGGGACCGACAGACCAGATCATTTTATGCCAACCCAAGAGACAGCTTGGGATCCAAATTAGCAGGTAGGCTAAAAATTAAACAGTATCAGCAGTTTTTATTATATGGGATAAAGCATGGAGTGCTGATGCCTACAAACATTGTRGAACTATATCCAGTTATGGATGTGTGAGGCTGAGGATCTCTCTGCAATTCATGAGCAGCTACATGAGACTGCTCAAAAATGGACAGACCTGGATCCTGAAGCTGAAGCTGTCAAGGTGACTTCTACTGCATTATTTGTAGGGTAAGCAGCACCACATGTAAGGCACAAAAAAACCTTCAGAATCTGCACAATTTGTTTGAAATGGCAATATCTCAGCTAAAAGGAATTGCATATAAGGTATAAAATAACAGAGAAGTAGAAAGAAAGGAAAAGCAGAAGGAGCAGCTGGAAGACAACAAGCCTAACGCTGCAACTGCGGCAGCTGCGTTTGTCCAAATGCAAGTATCTTCCTGGGGAAGAGGTTTTCTGAGGGGACGAAGGTGTGGAAAAAGGGAACAGGAGGGAATCCAGGGAACAGAGTCCCACTATCAATGTGGGATCAATGTGCAGTTTGCAGGGAGAAGGGGCACTGGGAAAATGAGTGTCCAAAGAGGCACTCAGAGAGCTGGGCATCCCCATCTGCATCTCCTCTAGAGGTGGATTTGCTGGTGACTGGATTCCAATCAGCTTGGACCAGGGGTTGAGAAGCTGGACCCCTCAGCCAAATCCCTGGTTTCAGTTAAGCTGGAGAACAAAACAATGATTTTTAATAGACACTGGAGCAACATATTTGGTATTAAAGAGTTGTAAGGGACCAATGAGTAAATTCTCTGTGTCAGTAATTGGTGCCATGGGAAAGCAAAAGGTCAAGTCCTTTCTTCAGCCAACAATATCCAAGGTTGGGAATAAGATACTCACATATGAATTGTTATATATGACAGAATRCCCCTTATTGCTAATAGGAAGAGACTTGTTAGATAAATTAGGAGCACAAATAGCTCTTGTTTGAGTACATATACCACAGAATAATGCTTGGGAATTGCAAATATGTATGTTGCAGGAATTATCAGAGATAGAGGATGCTGAGGAAAAGGAAAAGCAAGTCAGAGCTGCCTCCTTGGACATCATGCAGAACCTGGGAAAGTGGAATCAGCAGAATCAGTAAGAGTGGAATGAAAACCAGAGGCAAAGGTTAGGAAAGACAATATCCTATAATAGTGGAAGACCACATTTGACTAGAACCTGTAATTAATACATTTTWAAATCACAGACTGTTGTGAGAATGTCAGTCAGAATATAATACTCTGATTTTACCTGTCAAAAAGTCACATTCAAAAGAATATGTCTTAATGCAAGATCTAAGGGCTATCAAATAGTGGTTGATGTATCTGGTGGTATCTAATCCTTATAATCTGTTAACAACAACAATTGAGTCAAATGTCTGTTTTACAGTTTTGTATTTAAAAGACGCCTTCTTTCGTATCCGCTTGGAGGAACCAAGTCTGAAGCTGTTCTCTTTTGAATGCGAAAGCCCCACGACAGGACACAAAACACAGCTGTGCTGGATCGTGTTCCCTCAAGGGGTTAAGAATAGTTCTACCCTTTCCAGTAATATATTGGCAAAGAAACTGGGGTGGTGGCAAGGTAGGAAGCCTAATATTATTCTGTTACATTATGTAGACGGTATCTTGTTGGGGCCAGACATGGCTGAAGAATGTAAAGAGACCACCATTGGTTACTGAATGTCTGGTGTCAGGTGAGATACAGAGTCACACAGAGAGGGTCAAAGCTTACACAGAAAAGTGGGACCTACCTCAGCTATGAAATATCTAAGGGAGAAAGCAAGCTGGGAACAGAAAGAAAGGTGTCAACGCACCCCAAATCGATGAAAGAATTTAGAGCATGTGGGGGGATGACCGCATGGTGGTGCCTTTGGATACCCAATTTTGGATTAACGATCAAACCACTGAATGAGGCTGTCAAAGGATTGGCCGCTACTAGAATGGACACCAGACTGTCGGGAGCGGGCTGATGAACTGCAGACTGCCCTTTTGAGGGCTTTTGCCTTAGGTATCCCAGACCTGACTACACCTTCCCAACTTCATGTGCATGAGAGAGACCACCAGGTGCTGGGAGTGCTGGCACAGACTTTGGGAGATTGGAAAAGACCCATGGCTTACGTTCCTAAACAAGAGATCCAGTGAGCTCTGGATGGCCATGCTGCTTGAGCGCGGTGGCAGCTGTTGGACTGTTAATACAGGAGGCATAAAAACTGACATTGGGGCAGAAACCGTTTGTGTACCACACGCTGTCACGACGGTACTGAAACAGAAAGGACACGATTACTGCCTCCGTGTGAGATGGTACAATACCAACAAGAGGATCTAACCACATAGGTGTCAGGTTCCTTGAATCCAGCACTGTTGTTGCCTTTGTGTAAAGAGGAGGAACTGGCACATGGCTGCCTACAAACTAGTGAGCAGGTGAACTTCAGTCGCCCAGACCTGAGGGACGCTCCTTCAGAGATCCTGACTGGGAGCTGTTTACTGATAGAAGTGGTTTTGCAGAAAAAGGAGAGCAGAAGGTCAGTTCTGTGGTTGAACATAACTGTGGCAGAAATAGAGGCAAAACCACTGCCAGTAAATACATCAGCTCAGACAGCTGAATTGASTGCCTTAACACGGGTTCCGGAGTCACCAAAGGAAAGCGGGCCAATAGCTCCAGTGACTGGAACTCTGCCCTTGGGGTAAAACATCCACATGGAGTAATTCAGAAGGGACTGTTATCCTCACAAAAACCCTATAAAATACATCAGAGACTATGCTGCTGCTTGAGGCAGTCAACAAAGCCAAATAAAGAGCAGTGATGCACTGCAAGGCACCCCAATCGGGATAAACCAATGTTATTAGAGGAAACAGGAAAGCAAACGGAGCTACAAAAAGAGTCGTGTTGTCAACAACCATGGCTCTGAAAAGAACCTTAAAAGTTGAAGGCCCCAAGTATTCAGAAGAAGAGAAGAGTTTGGCTGAATTATTGAAACACAAAATGGAGAAGCCCAGTTGGACAGGGTATTGTGACTCAACCAATGAGGAGCTGATAGAGCATACCCATAAAAGCACCAACATGGGGATTGAGGCTCTACCAGAAACAAAGAAGAGTTACACAGTGGGGATCAATATGATACTGACTGCTAAAAGCATTACACAACATTGTGAAATCTGCACCAAAAATAATCCTCATGAATTGTAGGAAACTTCCTCTCGGGGAGGTGAAGAGCGGTCTTCCACTTGGGGATTGCTGGTAGGTTGTGTTTTATGAATTACCTAATTGTTGTGGATATAAGCATTTATTGGCAATGGTTGACACGTTTTCAGGACAGCTTGAGGCCTTCCCGTGTCAGGCCACTTAGGCAAGGGCGGTGCTAAAAGTGTTTTTAAAAGAAATTATATCGAGATTTAGGGTACAAGAAGGGTTCTCTTCCAAATGAGGACCTCATTTTACTGCAGAATAGTCCMAGAAGTGTCAAGAATCTCACAAATGGAATGGGATTTGCATACTCAATGGAGACCACAGTGGGAAAGTGGAAAGGATGAATCAGATGATGAAGACACCCATTCCTATTCAAGGGATAAGAAAAGTATGGCAGGAGACCCAGGTGAAGTTCGTAGAGGCCTTGTCTTCAGCATTATTGAGGATCAGAGTAACTTCTAGGGTCAGGGAAAAGGTTAGCCCATTTGAAATTCTGTATGGGAAACATTATACTGTAAATTTGACTGGACAAGAAAACCAAATGCACATCAAAGGCAATTGGACTTTAGATGATTATCTCCTCTTTGGCAAGAGTTCTTACATCCCTCCACAGGTATGTCCAATTGGAGACACTCGTGCCTTTGGACTCACCTGTACACTCATTTATGCCAGGAGATCAGGTGTATCTACGGACCTGGAAAGAAGAGCTGCCCACAGAAACATGGAAGCGACTTCATGTTGTGCTCTTAACGACTAGTATGACTGTGAAGGTGACAGGAATTGACTCTTTGATGCACCACACACATGAAGGCAGCGGCCCTACTAGGGACTTGGACAGCGGGGCAAACTCAGCCTTTGAAACTGGAGCTGTGTAGATATTAATGAACTCAGACTGATAGTGGTTTAATTTTGCACTTAGATTGCAGTAAAATGGAGGGTTTTCTTTGGTACTTGTATAGAAACAATATGGTGCTGAGACCCAGGAATGAACAAGGCGTTATGGTTCATTTTTCTCATTTGTCTGAAATTGAAAGTCCAGGGGAATGATGGAGATCTATGGATATATAATGCTCATTTTGGGATGATGGATAAATCAGTGAAAGCAGTTAACCAGACAAAATGTTGGACATGCATCCACTTTCCAGAACATTCCAATAAGGGGCAACTGCATGAAATTCAGAGGGATGATACATCAGTCAGAACTGAAGAAACATGGAAAGGGTTAACTTCTTGTTTTCTTGATCTAAGCTCATGGGTTAAGAAGTGTTTAGCAATCTTAGGAATAGTTTTATTAGCCTTTGTATGTGTTTATGTGTTTGTTGTACACAATGAATAACTGTAGGAACTTCAAAGCGGTGAGACTAATATCACAGAATCACAGAATGGTTGAGGTTGGAAGGGACCTCTAGAGATCATCTAGTCCAACCCCCTGCTCCAGCAGGGACACCCAGAGCACGGGGCACAGGGTGGCAGCCAGGCRGGTTGGAAGATCTGCAGAGGAGACTCCACAGCCTCTCTGGGCAGCCTGTGCCAGGGCTCCATCATCCTCACAGGAAAGAAGTTCCTCCTCATCCAGAGACGAAACTTCCTGTGTTTCAATTTGTGCCTATTACCCCTTGTCCTATCACTGGCCACCACCGAGAAGAGTTTGGCCCCCTCTTCCTCCCTACATTCTCCCCTGAGGTACTTACACATATTGATCAGATTCCCTCTCAGCCTTCTCTTCTCTAGGCTAAACAGGCCCAGCTTGCTTAGTCTTTCCCCATATGATAGATGCTCCAGTCCCTTAATCATCTTTATCACTCATTGCTGAACCCTCTCTGGAAGCTCCATGTCCCTCCTATCCTGGGGAGCCCAGAGCTGCCCGCAGTGCTCCAGGGGCGGCCTCCCCAGGGCTGAGCAGAGGGGCAGGATCCCCTCCCTCGCCCTGCTGCCAACACTTCTCCTCATGCAGCCAGGAGCTCATTGGCCTTCTCAGCCACAAGGGCACATTGCTGCCTCAGGGTTAACTTGGTGTCAACCAGGGCTCCTAAATCCCTCTCTGTGGTGCTGCTTTCCAGTAGGTCAGCCCCTAAGCTGTGCTGGTGGCTGGGGTTATTCCTGCCCAGGTGCAGGACCCTGCACTTGTCCTTGTTGGACCTCATGAAGTCCCTGTCTGCTCAACTCTCCAAGCTGTCCAGGTCCCTCTGAATGGCAGCACAGCCCACTGGAATGTCGGCCACTCCACTCAGTTTGGTATCATAATACAAAAATACTCATGTAAGTCTCCAAAAGGGGAATTATGCTGAAGGTTGATTTGCATTACTAAGCAGAACAGATGTCCCCTGTATCTTGGTAGGATGGGAGGCAACTTATCAGGAGAACAGGCAGCGTTCTTTAGCCAAGGACAACCTGGAACGGCTCAGCTAAATCAGGATGTTTTCTACACAGTGCAAACTTGGCAGCAGAACCCAAGGTCCACGTCTCCTTAAGTGAACTGTCCTCATTAGCACACTAAAAATCACACGTGCAGGTCACAAAGACTCCCCAGGTAACTCTTGGGGAGATCCTGAGTGTGTAACTGCGGGTTGGAACGCCGAGAGGGGAACTCGGTTTGTGGGAGCCCCGAGCCCCCGGCCTTGCGCAGCTCCGGCAAACGCCCCTGCTGGAGGTGCCGGTATCGGCTCCTCGCGCACCAGGAGCGGATCTGTTTTTCGGACAGCACAGGAATCAAGCAGTACAGTGCACTCTCTCTGGGAAAGTACCCAAAAATAACTATCATCTACTTGATATCAACCCAAGGGACGTCCTGAGGGAATGAGAGAATCACGCCAGGGCAGCTCATCAGCGGTTTAGGGAAATTAGACAAATCTGTGTCTGGGGAACAGATGTCTTAGGGTTTGTAAATGTGTGAGGAAACCTTTCCCCTCTCGGTCACTAGGTCAGTTCCACCCAGTACAGCCCTAGCTGGAAGCTCATAAACATCCAATGGACGTCCGGGGACCTCCTGAAACAGGGAGCGATTCCTAGCAGACAGTGACTTATGTCTTGAAGCCACCGCTGCTCACAYTAGGATCGCAGCAGAAATACTTAGGCACAGAAACGGAATGATCCGTTTTGGGAATAAAGCATGGCAGAGTGAGGAATATTTTTTTTTTCCCGCCAAATGCAGCTTTGGGGTTGACAATCAGGCTATTGATATATTTGGGGCTTTTTTTTGTTGTCATTCTTGTTGTTCTCTAATACGATACGAAGCCTGGGATTCTCTCAAACCATCCTCATCAGAAGCACCCAAAATATTTGCACACCCACATTTGCAGTTTCCCATATAAGAGAGAGRAATAAGGAAGAATTTGATTTCCTTCTTGAGGGCCAGTTCCCTGAGTCCTGAGGCTCCAGAACACCGCCCAACTTTGCTGCAGGTCTGCAAGGACAAAGAGCAGACAAATGCTGAGCACTGCAACCGCAAACCACAGCTGTTGATGGGAACTGGCAGAGCCCCAGGAATGTGTGGATGCGTGGCCGGCCTGGAGCAGGAGGCAGGGAAGCAAGCAGGCCGCTCCGATGCCGATACCACAGCTCTTTCACTCAGCTCCCCCCCCGGCACATCTGCTTTCCCTGATAGTGCAGAGAGGGGAGAGGGGGGTGTAGTTTTATGGTGTACTCTCCTAGGTGAGGCAGGCACTTCCTCGGGTAAACGTGCCTGAGCGCAGGCTCCTGCTCACCATGACCTTGGGTTCAAATTGTTCACAGCGACGCTGTTGGCCGTAGCTTGCTTGTAACTTGTTCCTGTTGCCCCCGTATTTCACTTGAAGAGAGGATGGGAGATCGACAGCTGCCTCCTCCTCTGCTCTTGCTCGGGACAGAGCCACGCTGAGGAGCGGGGACACGCTGGGCTAGAACCCTGCTGATCAGCAGAGCTGCACCCAGAAGGATACACGGCCCAGATACATGATGAGACTCCTTGGTCTGCAGTGCAGAAGGGCAGTTTTCATGGACAAGGGGGAAGGGAAAGTACGGACTTGGTAACAGCATCCTCTGCCCATGTCTTTTGTTACCAGTATGTGCAAATCCAGCTATTCCAGTCCATTATATTTGACTGTCTTGCACTCAGCAGCAGGTGAAATGTCATTACCTCGGGGTAAATTTTCACTGTCATAGGCAGGGAGTTTGTCCTTTAAACACCCTTAGTGTTAATGGGAAATTGATCCCGCAATTTAAGCTCCAAAAGATACTAACCTCTGACATGGGACCATTTTTAAATGTGTTGACATTTTGATTCACAAAATGAGACATTTTTAGAAACAAATGGAGATCCATTTCATTCAGGTTTTCGGAGGTCAGCTGGGTACTGGAAGTGAAATGTGCAGTGAATGTTCAGTACATTCATCAACTATTTTTCTGACCCCTGTTTACTCAAGGGATTAAATTGACATTAGCTAAAGGGAGGGCAATTTCTCAGATTCTTCATGCTACCTGGATCACTCTATGGGGCTAGAACCTAAACCCACCTCCTTACAATAACGGTGTCTATGGCAAGAGGAGGATTTAGGGTAAGGGCCTGGGTTTCAGCGACCTTCTCTAACAGTGCATCCTCCACACTGTGGGATATGCCTCTATGCACAAAAATCCCTGATCCTGCTGAGCTGCAGGAGCAGAGCCCAACAAAACAGTGCAGGAAACAAATCACCCAAGGGGAGGTTCCCCGTTAGCTCCTGGGACCTACGGGTGATGGAGGAGAAGGATGGTCTAAGCAAAGCTCAGGACACATCCACAACTGGCTCATGGATGGAGTCTCAGCAGCTCAAAACTAAACCCCGTGAAGTGAGAATATTAGTCTGGGCTCCATTCTGTGGAAGAGGTCAGAGCAGGAGAGCAGCTCCAGCACCGTCTGACCTGGAAACGCTCCTGTTTCAGCATGGGGCACTTGGGGCAAGGGGGGAGGAGGAGGAGAAGACACTGAGGCTCTGCAGAGGATTCCCTGTCCTTGCTCCTTCCCTGGGAAGGGGGATTTGCACTCAGAGGAAGTGAGAGAGGCACTGACTGAGGCTGATACTCACACGCCAACACAACAGGGCCTGGCAGTGTGAAGAGGAAGGAGAAAGGCCCGAGCTCTGTGCAAGATGCCAACAAGGGCAGCTCAGCTCTGTCAAACAGCTGCCCAGAAACACCACAAACCCTCTGCAGCACCAGCCACCATGCTAAGGACCCAAGCACATAAATCTGTTTTAGAGGCATTATAAAATTATGATTCATGTTGGATTGGGGATACAGCAGATTAAGTACCTCTCAAAGTGGTAGTCCTGGGGAAGCAACTTAGCCCTAGGCCTTAAAGARGCACCCGAGTGGCTCCTTCATTCAATATTCTAGTTTCACAGGTATCCACAGGCAAAGCCCAAGGGCAATCTGAGACATCCAGGGTGCACTAACACGAGAACATTCCCACAYGGAGGAAACATTTCAAAGCAAGCAGGATGCCAGGCCCACCTAGTAATGCACTAGTCGGACAGCCAGTCCTTCAGAGGGACTTAACCACCTCTGGAGTCAAAAGCAGGGGCATCTGCCCATTTCACTTAGGTCACTGGCAAAASACCCTTGGGAATTTATTTATTTATTTAAGTTTTGTCAGTGAATCTAGACCTACCAGCATGAACACTAGAATCCTTCCAGGAATTTGCAGGCTGAGAGCGAGTCACCGTCACACACGAGACACATCCCCACGCCTCTGGTAGGACCTCGAGCTGCTCGCTGGGGCAGGAATGCAGCTCCGATGCTGCCTGAAGAAGCAGGGTCTGCTCCGGGCCCCTGAGGAGCAGCCCAGGGAGACAGGTTCCCCTGCAGCAGCTGCCAGCCCTGCGAGGAGACGCTGCAGAGCTGCATTAAGGCAGGGCTGTTCAGTTGGCATTTCCAAGCAACCCCCAGCTCCTCCGAATAGGTTCCGTGTGGAACAATATCCAAAATGAGGAGTTTCTCTTTAGCACAGGTGGCAGGGACCAACCCAGGGGTTCCCAGATCACATCCCAAGGCAAAGGAGAGGGAGAGACACAAGGACCCCTGCGGCCTCCCTGCAGGTGGCCTCAGCTTCCCACTGCCTGCCCCACCTAAGCCAAACCTCAGCTTCCAATTCCTGCTCTGCTTGCATTTAAACATGCCTCCCTCTCCCACCCTGGAAAATCATCAGCTGTGTGTCACCCACACCAGCACAGCCAAGCTTAGCCACCCTTTCTCCTTCCCAGCAACTCAGGATCCCTTTTCCATCTCATTTTCCCCTCAGCAGGGAAGTTTCAGCCCTTTCCCAGAAGCACACTGCCCTCTTTTACTTGTCCAAGCACAACCGTATGTGTAGGTCATGCTGCAAATCAAAATCATGCCAGGATATAACTTGGAAAATGGACCCTTAGAGCACCAAACAGACCTGGAGTTATTCTTGTAATCTGAACTATTGCAGCAACTGGTTTATGCTGCAGCCCCATTAATAGCAACACGAGCGCAGGGGAGGAGAGTCAATTGCAGCTGGGGAGAGGAAAGCAGCGTGAGCGGCTAGGGGCACAAAACTGTAGGTGGAAACAACAAGTAACCTTGGTACAATGTGCGCTAAATCCCAAACATAAAAATTASAGGAGTGCATTAAAACACTACGGGCACTGCAGGCATTTCACAGTGCTGAGAGCGTCGTTAGCCCCGGCACAGAGAAGCACAGGGAGTTTTGTCCCTCTGAAGCAGCTTCTGACTGACCTCTGCGGGGAAGGGAGGCCGCAAGGACGAGAGGGACAGGGCGAAACGAGTGCGAGCTGCAAACACTGCCCRCCTTTATCAGCAGCCAGAAGAACATCCATTCTCACAGCCCTCCCATTGCCACAGATAGGCTTGGGCTTACCAATTTTAGCTGATTTCTAGTTTAAAACTGAATTATTTCTATACTTTCTGTTTTCTCTATTTGGACAGGTTGTGAGCTGCTGGATGCAGCCAGTGCGTTTGAGAAATAGATACTGTCTAGGAGGAGGTGGGAAACTTTTGGTGGAAATGAGAAATGGATAAAATGCAAGTTAGAGATGCTTGCAAGGGCCAAGAGAGAGTCCTTGAGGCAGGGCAGCATGTGCTGGGTTACGGAGGGAGCTCTGCTGGGATGTCCTGAGCTGGGCCTGGCATCGTGTACCCTACCCCCACACAAAATACCTGTGAGAACCTGAAGTGCAAGCACTGCGGGCCCAACATGGGCAAACAGACACCGAGTTTATAAAATAAGATGCAAATTAATGTATTAATGTGCCTTCATACACCATGGGGAGCAGGAGGCAGATGAGTGAAACAAAGAGGAGGCACAAACCAACATCTCTGAGGCCCAGGCAGCCTCAAATGAGGCGCAAGACCAGAGGGCTGCATTTCAGACACACAATTCACCAGGTCCCGCAGCCAAGCTAGTACCTGGAAGGCTCCTCAAGTCCAACGCAGGCAGCTGATGGCCTCTCACTACGCACGACCACAAATCTTAGCAGTTATTAACAAGCARCACCCTCCCAAGCGCGTCAATTTAGTAGCCTGAAGTAAAGCATTTTAAAGATACCTTAACAAAAACAAAGTAAAACGGAACTGTTATTTCTAGAGTGACCAGGCAGGAAGCCCAGCCCGGCAGAGCAGCGGTTCCTCCGGCAGGCTGCTCGCTCTCAGGCGGCGCGGCCGAGGAGCAGGCAGCACCGTCTCTGGTTTAATCAGGCCRTTCACTGCATTCCCGGTGTGTAAACCCTCCCCTCTTTGCCCGGGCTTGCAGAGCAACACTGGCAGCGCCACAGTTTCAATAACAAACCACAGCAGATCTCGGCTTCCCCTTAAACGACCATTTGTCTCCAAGGGCCTGGCACCCAAAGTCAGCAAATTCTGACCGCCGAGAACCAGCCCATGAAACCCCAACTCACACTGGTAAGAAATTACTCAGGCAAGGCGCTCCTCCAGCCGCTCCCCGGGCGGGCTGGTCGTGTCCCTGCCCCAGAAGCCAGCGGACGCTTATCAGGGAGGCGGCGATCACGGCCCACGCGTGAGAACGGCCCGCTTTGGTTACGTCTCGCCCTCCTCCTCGCGCACCAGCCTGTCACACCGCAGGGACCACTTGCCCAAGAGCCTCCCTTCTGCATTCAACGCCACTATCAGCACCACTCCAATTCTGAAAGACTAGAGCAAGCCAAGGGCTCGCTTCCCAAGCTTGCTCCCCCACATGCCCCTTGCTTGATTCCCCAGATCCATTGGGGAGGATTCCCAGAGCGGGCACTCGGAGGCCGCTCCAGCTGCGGGCTCCTCCTGGAAAGTGGAGCGGCGTCTGCTCCACGTGTTACAGTGATTGCTACTGACAGCTCCTTCATGGCATCACAACAAATTAGGTCACAGATTAGATTTTCATAGCACAGATTACACGCAGTGCCTGGAGTGTTCTTCTTCAATTGAGAAGGTTGTGGCCGGGAGGTTGGAGCTCAACGCTGGGAACAGGGCAGATGCAGCGGGTGGGGGGCTCCCAATTCTGGCTGAGACAAAAGACTGTTTTGGTGAGAATTAGATAAATTCTTGGTCTTTACTGCAGCTAGAAGACTTAATATTCTTCCCTTTCTACCTTTCTATACCTTTGAGAAATACAGCAGAGTTTATTTACTAGATAGATGCTACAGCAYTTCTGGAGAAGATATCAAACACTGCATTTTTTAGACAACTACATTTTTTAATGATAAAGATGCAGCATATAAGAAAAAAAGTGCTAGGAATGGGAAACCAAGGTGTCTGTCTATCCCACCTGATCCCACAAAGGTCACTCACACCTTCAGTTTCAGCATCTCTTGCGTAGAGAGACCCTGGGGGAATAAGAGCATCAATGCAGTGGGKTTTTTTTCCTGAAAACCCTTGTGATGGGGAACATTTTTAAAAAATACACCAAGCAAGGACAGTCACAGAACACAGACACCAAAAGAAAACCCCGGCTGCGTGAGAGAGCTGCCCGCAGAGAGGGGCATGGCGCAGAACAAGGGCTTTGAGCAGGCGTGGGCGCCGCGCGAAGGGCTCTGCCGCYGGCAGAGCTGCAATCCCCGCTCCAGCAGCTCTGTTCCCAAACCCCGCCGGCTGCTCCCGGCCATCCCGCGCTCTCTCCTAGGCCAGGCCTRCCGGAGCAGGACTGGGAGTCTGAGCAACCTGAGCCCCCGCAGATCAGCAACCCCAGTGGCGCTGCTGAGGTCTGTGAGAGCAGCAGCGGGGCAGATAAGGAAGCTCGGAGCCACGCTAAGTGCGAATGGGAAACCTAAACCTGGAGATTAGGGAGATAGCTAGCTCTGGTTAGGACCTTCAGAGACCAGGCTGGGGCAGAGCAGGGCCTGGCACCGCAGGAAGGACCTTCAGCTTGCACAAACAGCACCCGGYGGCACCCTGTGCGTGCAAACAAGGCACCGAACCGAGGCCCCGCGGCGCCCACGGCCCCACAGAGCAGGCCGGTCCTGCCCGCACACCCAACCCACGGCCTCCGCGCCGGCTCCTGGAGCCCCTCGCGGGCAGCAGGACGGCCCCTCTTCCTGCTCCTCGTGAAGAGTGGCCCTTGGTGCTGCCCACGCGCAGACTGGGGCAGGCCGGGGTGCAGCGCCCTTCGCTCGGCACCGCRCCCCAGGCCCAGGGGCAGCCGGCCCACGTTACCCCAGTCCAGCTGGAAAACGGCCTCGCCCTCCGCTCCAGCAGGAAGCTTTTCACAGGAAACCCGCTTTTACTTTCAATACGCGCTCGCCCTTGCTCTCCCGCAAGCACAGGAAACCTCGCGGCTGAACACGAGCCTTTATTCTCACCAGCCGCTACTTATCCTCGGCTGCCTTTGAGCAAGAACAGCAGCTCGAGCGGCCGTGCCCTCCCCGCACGCCCGCGGGCCGCGCTCAGCTTTTAACCACCTCCTTCTCACACCGGCTTCCGACTCTGCTGCCGCTGCCGGGCATGTGCTCTTTAGGGGCGCAGAACCAAGCGCTGTTATTTCCTCCTCGAGCCTGCGCTGTGCACGTTATTGAAACCCCGTCGTACCTGCTCCTTGCTGAGCAACCCCGACCAGCCATCTCCGTGAAGGAAACGGATGCTCTAAACGCCACTGGAAATGGTTTTTAGGAGTCACGGGCCCAGGCTCAGCCGGGCCCCGGGACGGAGACACCCCTGCGCTTGCTCCAAGCCGCAGYGCCCSACGCRACACCCCTCTGCTCGGGGTGAAATTACACAATTTGCCTCTTCCCCATTCTTAGCAGGCACACAGCGAAGCGCCGGGTAACAGCTACGCCCACMATGCCTTTTGGAGCCCACTCCCACTCCAACAGCCGCTCATTTCTCAGAGATTGGGGCAACGCAGCTCCAAAGCACGCGGCCAGGCCTGGTGGGCAGAGGGTCGCGTCGTGCCGTCACCCAGGGTCTCCCCATGGATCCTTTGGGAACGCTGCCCCTCGCCCAAGGGACAGGGGCGGTTTTCGCAGGCAGGCTCGCCGCTGCTGCGCCCAGCCTTGGCGCTCTGCTTGGGGCCAAAACGCCCCATTTGGATGTTTATCTGCTTATTTCCCCGCTGGGAGGCGGGCGGAGCGGCGCGGCTCCTCCATGGCGGGCCAGGCTCCATCCGCTCCCGCGCTGGGGGCGGTTGGGGACAGGATGTCACTCCCCGAGCGCGTCGCCTCTGTCCCGTGCCGCAGACAGGGCTGCGGCCGCCGCTGCACCCGCTCGCACGGAGGGGAGGACGGGGAGGAGGAGGAGGCGGAGGAGGAAGGTCCCGCTGCCCGCTCACACGCAGCGGGAAGCGGAGGCAGCGGCGCGGGACGCAGCCCCCGGCCCGGCCCGGCCCGCACTGCCCGCCCGGACCCCCCTCCCCGCGGCCTCGCCGAGGGCTGCGGGCCCCGCTGCCCTCCCCGCCGACACGGACACGGGCACGGGGAGGGCGCCGAGCCCGCCCGCCGCTCAGCGCGGGAGCCTCCCCGGGCTGCGCCTCCCCCGCTCCCCTGAGGCGGCGGCGAGGCGGGAACGCGCCCGCCGCCAACGGCCGCCAACGGTTACCAACGGCCGCCAACGGTTACCACGGGTGGCCTACCTGCGCCGGCGGGGCGGCAGGCGGCTCCGAGCCCGGGCGGGCGGGCTCAGCGGCGCGGCGGCGGGCGGCGAGCGCGGAGCCGCATCGCTATAAAAGGAAGCGGCGCGGGGGGAGGAAGAGGAGGCTCCGCCACCTTGGCCGCGCCGCCCCCCGCCGCACCTGCCCCGGCGCCGCTGCCCGCGGGCCCCGCGGTGCGGGCAGCAGGACGGGCCTGGGACTATTGATTTATTTCACGGGCGCTCCTTGTGTCTGCAGGGGGGGAAAGCGGAGCGTGGGTGCTGCAGCATCCCTCATGGACACCCGTGGAAGGAGCAGCGGTGCTGAGGAAATATGACCCGAGCAGCGCTGAGCCCCACGCGTAGTGCCCGTGGCAAAGCTGCTCCAAGGGGTAGGGGRAAGGCCAGGACCACGTCCGAGGGGGACTCTGGGCCCTGCCCACAGCTGTCCCCAGGGCCTGGAGGCAGGAGCTGCCCCTCCTGCATCCCTCTAACTGTTCTTTACCTCAAGGAGAACACCGGTCTCTCCTCTTCGGTCTTTCAGGAGGTGCCCCACGTGCTGTTTGAGTCCCTCATCCCTGCACTGCTTCTGCTCTTGGCACCTCTACCCTACGGCCTCATATTTGTTCTAAGAATCTCTAGAAGACTTGGAAATCCCCACTCTGGCACCACTGAACATCAGCTCAGGCCCCACGAGGCTCGGGGCTGGAGGCTCCTCGGCCTCCACGTGTCCGAGGTGCTAAACKTGCTCTGAACGCAGCCTCCCGGCTCCCTGCCGTTCAGCATTCGCCTTCCAGCTCCCTTGCGGCACAGGTCCCGCACAGCAGAGCGACTCGGGCKTGTGAATTTGCCCACACATCTCTCGCGAGGTGAGAACTGCGGCAACGCGCCCCAGGTTGCACCTGATGGGCTTTCCCGTCCCACCTTCTGGTCAGATTCCACACAATAAAACCCCCATGGGAAAGGAGAGTTTGCAGTCGGCAGTTTCAGGAGGGGCTTCAGTTCTAGAAACATCTGAAAGAAGACCAAAACAAACCCACTATCTACACTCTGGAATGAAGGGAAACCTAGCAAACGTAAATGTATAGGTCTGCAGACACCTATGAACTGCAATACAGAGGAGAGATTATAGCCCATATCATCCCTCCTAGCTTGAAAAATTGATGTCTCCTTTTGTCTTTGAGGTATCTTTGAAAGAGTTGGTGGCTCCTGGTGTCATCGAGGTGTTGAGGACCCCACCGGCCCCCATGAAAGCTGCTCTGCTGACCCACAGCTCCTCTGTGCGCAAGCTGAGCTCAGAGGTGAGGCACAAGTTCAGGGCACTTCTGTTTTTCAGGAAATAGCAGGCTTTGAATATTGATTGAAACGTGAACAACTGGAGCTCAGCAGCGTCTTTACACTTCTCACCGTAGCAGCGATGCAAGGGCAGGAGGGGAGAAATGCCTYAGTAGCTGAACTGGGTTTCAGCCTTTGGACTGTAGAGTTCAAGGAGCGTCTTGGGAAGAGGCCGGGGAGATTAGTTACCAAAACCCCAAGTTATACAGTATTGATTGACCCTAACCAAATAAACGGCACAGCCGTAAATGCAGCCATTCTAGGGCATCTTGCTTGAGCCTTCAAGGGTGATGAGCTGATGTTATAGAAGTTCAAGTGGAAAAAAAACCCTGTTTCAACTGAAGCAAAAGAAACAGCCTCAGCCCCAGTGGGTGGGAGATCAAGGGGGCATCTGTGGGGTTGGACCAGGTCACACGCCCACCTTTCAGCAAAGGGCAGTGAGCAGGAGGGGACGTTTCCAGACAGACACTATGTGGACCAAGACCAAACTGAGAGGAATTGCACAGTAGTGGTAACACTGGATTTCATGTTCCAGGTAAACTTAATGCTTGTTCCAAATGCCCGTTCTTCAGGCAGCACAGGAAACTATTGACTAGATGCTGTAACAGCATTGGTGGGTGCTACAACCACCACCARTTCCTCGTGTGATTAGAAAGAGCTTGGAGCAGGCATCCCCCTTACTGCGAGCAGAGATTCAGAGAGGAACAAGGCAAATGTGAACAGTGACAAAGTCCCGTCCTTAGCACTGCTCTGACTCCAGTCTCATGGAAGTCTGCAGAATTCCCTGCTCCTGGCACGCTGCAGTGCAGGGGGTACAAACTCKATCACACTCTGCATACACCTGAGCTGTAAATCAGGTTTCAGAAAACTCCCTCAAAGGGTCACTATGAAGACTCGAACAGTTTATATTAGCTAAAAAACACTCCAGCTCACAGCTGTACAGATAAAAACATCTTACAGTGCTGTGTCTATGCTATATTGATCTGGACACCTCAAGCTGTCTTTTAGAAGGGCTAAACTGAGCATCTCGGAGGAAGGAAAAAACCCCTGCAGCTGCATTAAGCAGAGTTTGGAGAGAATATTCTCTGCAGAGCCTGGGCTCTGCCTGCAGTAAGCGCAGCGTTCAAGAAGGAATCTTATCGCAGCGGTCTCTCGAGCCCTGTGCTCTTGCAGTTGCTGGTTTTGATACAAGCCACATTGTGTAATTTTACACTCCCAATTTTTCCTCTGGCTACAGGATGAGAAAGAAATTTCAAGCAACTTGTTCTTTTTAGAGCTGTTAAATCAAAACCTCTCCAGAACCTGTTCAGGGAGGGGAAAATAAAGCACACAAGCGGCACCAAAACTGAAATTCTACCCGTGCTCACGCTCTGCTTGCCCTACAGCCTATGGCAGGCACAGAGAAAGCAATCAAAACCGTGGACAGAACAAGTATTTTGCTTCTAACTTGACTTACTAAAGTTTCTCAGAGAAAGGCAATTCCATATTTAACAGCTCTTAAAAATATACACATTCAATTACCTTATATAAAGGATGGTCAGTATTCAAGAAAAAAAAGCAAAAGAAAAAAAGACATTTCAAGTGTTGAAGTTCTGCTGATTTGGAATCCAGACTTTGGTCCTACAGAATATTCCAGTTGACAAAAAGGGCCTTGTTCAGATAGCTGGGATCAACTGAATACATTTATTTAAAAGCAATTTTAAATATTAAAAAAGTAGAAATTAACACATACAGTACTCAAAAACTGTCACATTAAATACATGTGAATAGACATGTGTACTGATGTTTTACCTTAACATTCCATGAGAAGTCAAGATTTTAAACTAGTGGCACGACCAGATCTGATTTCTGTACATGTTGATGCACTATGTAATAAAAAAATAAATAGCAACTGTTGTTCAACAGTAAATAAGACATCATCTGCAGAACATACTTCCCCCTCTGGGGGCACCTTGCCCTGCCCTCCCCCCAACCCCTTATCAGCTATTTTTCCATAAAGATTTAGACTTTCCAAATACTATGTCATGTACAAAATTGCAGACAGTGGCTCATTGAGTTCAAATATAATACTGTACTAAACTCAATCAATATCATACATTTTCAGATTTCTTATGACCCACAATAAGCCAGAATAAACAGAACTATTGTTCCCAGTGGAACTCATTTAATTTTATAAAATGCATATGTATACTATTTTAAAGAGCGTAGAAAAGAATAGACATTTGACTCTACATAATTTTACATGCCTAGGTTTTCTTTATATGGTTTGCTTTTATCAGTTTATTTCAAGATCACTTAAAAATACAATTAACCACAAAAGTGAATAGGTTTTGTTCTTTAATGCAACTTAAATCATTGTATTAATGGATAAAATGGAACGCTAAATAAACGCTAGTCCTGACTTCCTTTCAATAATAAAAAAAACAGAATAAAGTCTGAAATACTGAAAGTGGTAATACTGAAGATGAGATGCCAGCAGGCTCACTCACTTGTAGAATAATTTTTCTTGGGATAAAACTCATAAACGAAAAACCATTAACAGCTGATAAATATCTGCATTTCTCCGTGTTTGATTCAGACCAAAATTTGTTTCCGTACTTGCCACATAAACAGAATTAAATATTCACTGACTACAGCCTTGTAAAACTGGATTAAAAATGAAAGCCTTCAGAAAGTTTGAGATGTGCTTTTGTGAAATGAAAAAAAAATCTTTCTATGCAGCCAAGACGATCTGCTTTGAAACAGCAGAAATAGGTAACTGATGCCAAAAWAACATTTAAAGCAAGTAATACAAGAACTACATATGAAAGTTATAAAACCTGCTATAGACAAACAGGGGAAGGAGGGGGCAAGACCATAATTTCATTATGTTTTGAAGTTAAAAATGATGTTGAAAGTGAGATAGGAAATGAATGTTTTCACTACTACATTTAAGTGTTTTCTGGCAATGCTATTTTATACCGACTTTCAAGAAACCACCGGTCAAATGCAACCTTCCAATGATTTTCTYTGAAATTTATAACCATATTCTTCCTTGTTGGTGCTTTGAATTAAGACTGTTACAAATTCAGTTGAGTGAAATCTACTAAACACAGCTTGGTGCTCGTGATCTGGGTTAGATTATTAATAGCCTGATCAAATGCATAAAAGTTCATCTTAACATCCCTTTTTAGAGCAATTACAATAATTTAAATTTATCCTTATACCACCACATAAGAAATTTTATTTTAGGTAACTAACTTTTAGCAAGGTTAAAAACAGAGGAAAAAAATTAAAAACACACAAAATCATTTTGCMAGGAGCCAATTAGCTATAAACAAATACTGTTGCAAGCTCACATTAATTTGAATAGCAATTTTGTTTTCCTGTTCTTCAAATGTAGCTATGTAACTACAGTACTACTTTTGCACAAAGGCAGGTTTCAAGTAAGCATCTAAATGCATGCATAATGTCAACARTTAACATTTTCTAGAAGTCCTTGGTTACTAAGAATTCAGTGAAAGAAACCAGCAAATTTCACATATATCTACTAAAGAACAATATGACTAATTTCCATTAACATAAGTTTTCGAATGAAAGAAGTTTGTAATTTTTTATAGTGAGGTAATATCACAGGGGAACTGCAATCACAGTTTGGCAAAGGTCCACATAATATAAACATGAAATGCCGTATGCACACCATAAAACATTACTGTTATCTGTAAAGTCAGTGAATATTTGTATTCATAATTACACTTAACTGAGTACTATATTAAATAAATACCAAAGTGGGTTTCATAACTGTAAACTGCGTACACTTATAAACTGCAGACTGATTTTCAAATTGTCCAAAACCATTCACTCATTTCTAACTTTCTGCTAATTGTATATTGAGATACCAAGTTATTAGGAACAGTCTTTTCTGTACAGTTRTGTGGTTGATGGAGACCACCTATGCTGGGAAAGCTGGCGGTKCATACAGGTTTTTAACAGCATAGACAGAGATGTAAGTGCTAGATGCCGAGGATGGCTTCAACAAACCCAATAAGGCGTGCCAGGTTCCAAGGCTACCATAATACTGGCAAAGGCAGAATAACACAGTATATTTACARTACATATAATTCAACCTCATGAGGTGAAACTTAAATGAATTCTTATTTCGTAACAGCAGCTATATACACAGTTGTGCACAGGATTACACAGGGAGGCAGCAGCGTTCGCTTTTGCTAAAAAGCCCGTCTTGCATGAAGGATGTGCAATGCTCAAGTTGAGGGTTCCTTGTCTGTTCKTTCTCCTAGTCTGACAGGATGTGCACAAAGGACACTGGGAAGACCCCTTTCCTCTCTGGCTGTCCTTCGATGTGGCCAATCTGCAACACAGCAGGAAAAACGGTACAAGTTATTCACAGACTKTGTTTACACCCTGCAACAACAACAGGATCGCATGGAACCCCAGGAGCTTCTCAAAGTTCATGGGCAGTCAGAACATCGTTGAGTTAACACTAGAATTTGTGTACAGGAACTAAAGAAACCCGTATAAACTTATTATGAACAGGTTAAAAGAACCCAGTCTTAAAATGAAAAGAAAATAAAAAGGATTAAAATTGAATTTAGAAACCTAGGGGTGCTGCATGCACCGCTGAATTTAAAGAATCTCACCAAAACAGGCATTGCCTGGATTAATTACAAGCACAAGACACAAGGTTTTCAGAACCATTCATCCTGGATAACTGAATAAAGTCTAAACATCTTACTCGAGAAGAACGTCTGCCACAATTGTGACACTGCTTATCTCCATGACTGCACACTAGAAATCCTAGAAAACAGTTCACTTGACRGGCCAAAGGCCACCTACTTTCTCCTTGAATTAATATGATTCTTAACAACTTGCATGCTACTATTTATAACAAATAAAATATCTTCTGATTAAGTGTCCTCCACATAAAACTTCTTAAGGAGAACAATCTGCAACGAGTGAATTGTGTGGTAGTTGATAAAAAAAAAAACCAGATAATTTGTAAAAAAATGCCACCTTGTATGTGAACTTATTATTAAAAGATATTRATTGTAACCAGCTCTCAAGCCAACAGCAAACGACGATGAGACCAGCAGCACTGGAAGAGCAACGTCTTGACAAACCACGCAACCTTCTTCCCGTGTAGGAACAGGGCCGCTCGCTGCCTTCGGAAGGGCCCCGCGCCTCCTTCCTCTCCCCCAGGCTCACACAACGGGAAGGGGAAACACGCGGGCCTGGCCGTTTCCTCCTGTACAGCTGAATCCTCGACGCGGGTGAGTCAACAGCCCCTACTTCCCCCCGCAGAAGCGGCCAGCCTGGAGCATGTTCATGGACTTGTCGGGCACGGGACGTTCTAACATCCCAGGCTCCTTCAAGACCAGCTTCACCGACCGCCCTGTGACCAGGGATGGATGGCAGGGCTGTCACAGCAGCTGCCCACCGGGCACGGCTCCTGCGGCAACCACCCTGCTCCTGGTTGAGGTGTCTGCGAGTGACACCAGCACAGCCATGGCAGCGCTGCCGCYGGGCTGGGTTATCCCAGGCACCTCTGCCTGGACTCCGGAGAAGGAGGGAGAACGATCCCAGAACTGACACAGGAAGAAGGGAGGGAAAAGGTTGACGAGCACCTGTCCTTTGTGGAGGAAAACCAGCAGCACTAATTAGAAATAATCTTTGAGACTCCCAGCAGGCCTGTCAGTATAAATTTAACATATTGGTGAACTTTAGATAACTGCATCTCTTATTTTATGCAGGAAATGCAAGCAGGCTGAGGGACGGGCAGGTGTGACAGCACCTCCTCATCCCCGCAATGGGAAGGTAGCGAACCTCAACGGTGATGTCTGCAATACACACTGACATCAGGAGCTAGCAGTCAAGCTGGACCTAGTCAGGGTGGTTCTACCAGTCTCCCAGGAACAAAGAGATCCTAAGAGAAAAGGCAGGCTCCTCTTATGTGAGTTTAAACATTGGATATTAAATACAAATAAACAGAAACAAACAAAACAACCAATCGACAGAGCAAAGCAGCAGCAGTGGGAACAAACCCTCAAACCTGAAGAAGAAGAAAAAAAAAAAGAAAAATCCTGGATTTTCAAGGAAAAGTCACATTTTTTAAGTCCAAGAAATGTGAKTAATGTAGMAGTATTCAGGGAAAGGATACATACCCACCACTCTTGGTCCTCTTCACCGGTTACAATGATTACTTCTCCTTCGACAAACGTGAGCTCATCGTCGTTATCCGCCTGACAGTCGTAAATGGTCTTCACTCGCCTAACCTTGTTTTTTCCCTAAAAGTATAATGAAGTTTGAGATGAAAGCCATGAGAAGCAGTAAAACCACATATCATGCAAGCTTTGCTTTTTAGTTAATATTTTATTCTACAATTCAGTGAAGGCTACCAGTTTTTTTCCCCCTGCAWTCAGGGACAAAAAAATCCCCCCCAAAGCAACAACTCTGCTTCAGCAAGCAATTTAAGCAAGCATGACCTACATAGGTCTAGTCTTTTCTTCAGGCTTTCTTTCTTCTTAAAATACAGAACTCCACACAGACTTTAGCATCTATTGCACTGCTCAAGTAACCTACATTTCGTTTGGTAAAGAAGCTTAATGCTTTAACTTGGTTCTAGGGAACAAATATTCTCCTTCCTTTCTAATAAATACTTATATTAATAATATATCCACAAACAGAAATTGAAATCCAGGCTCTTCTGAGGACTGAGGAATCTRTGAGGAATTGGGGCTGAGGAAAATGCTGAATTTAAATCCCAGTATTCCTTACAATTTGGTTTTGGATCTAGTACAAAAACATGCAGTATCTTTTGATTTCAGATCTCCTTTCAGAGCTCCTTCAGATGCTTCTCAGGACTGAATCTGGAAATTATTTTTTGATTTGCTTTTGGTGCAGGTTCTTAGCAATCTCTCACTAAAAGAAATAAATCTTGATTTCAGATGGCAGTACTATCTTGCAGCTACCATACAGAATAAATACTCTCACAGCTTCACTGTTCCAAGTCCAAACATTTTCTAGGTCATATTTTGCTGCATACTGCTAATTCATACGAAAGAGTCTGAGCCACAGACTCCTCCCTAAACATATGTTTCCCAGGGCAGGAAAAAGGCTTTAGATCATTTCCAWATTAAGTAAGCAATTCTCGCAGCAAAATATGCCTGCGACTTTATGCTCCTGTCCGTCGTATCCGTGTAGCTTTAGAAAGCACAGCTTCTCTTTGAGCAGGAGTACAGAAACCAGGAATAGAGCACACGGACATAAGCAGCAGAMGGGCTATGAGGCAAAAGTCAGCAGGTTTCGAGGAACTGGAGCCAAGAGGAGCTTCACAGAGGAAGTTTCCCAGGGCGTCCTCTCTGCTCATACCTCCACATTTGAACAACCTCCCTATTTGGGCAAATACCTAGCAAAGAGCGCTCAGACTGACGTCAAGCCATGGGATAATGAAAATTATGGAAGGAACTAARGAATAACGTAGTTAACACAATCACATAAGACTAGGAAAAAACATACCTTTGAGACAAATGTATAAATTTCACTTCAGGTATTTCTGTACCACATCAAAGGGATTTTTTACAGCCARGATTTGATACAGTAAAAAGTTACTTCAAAGAACTCTATCTTTAAAACTAATTCAGATAATTTAAACAAAAATCTCAACTATCACAAGGGACTGGAATTCAGTACTAATGGGAACTTGAGGCCAGCCTTGGCTTTTACCTGCAGAGAACTTTTGCAAACTAACAGTTCCACTGAATCTCACAGTAAGGAAGGGAAACAACTACTGTGTCCTTATTAACATTAAGCAACACTCTGCTACACAAGAAATATTATATCTCCTTTCTGAAGCTAAGGATTTTATAGGAGACAGAGACAATAAAAAAGAACATTGAAGCACTCAGTGTGATTTTAGAGCACTCAGACCAAGTTTCATTTCTCTACATTTGCACTTTCAATTCCTTACATATTGACAGTATATTCACAATTCATCCTAACAACTGAACAACTGTTTCTAAAGCTCCCAACAGTAACTTTTAGACTCCTGTGCCAYCAGACCAGCAGCAATTTGAACAGTCAAGTATCTGCTAGCACTAGGGCAGCCATTACAGGTCTGCATTGCACTAATGGAGCATTTCATCAATTTGGGCTGAGAGGCTATAGGATGAAAATGGAGACAAGATGCAGCTAAGGAGYTCACTGCACATTACTAGTTAAGGAAAACAGCAGGCTCTGGTGGCCAGGGAAACACACCTGTWTGCATGCAAAGAGTATCAGAAATAATATATAGGTGCAAAATTTTGATCACTCTAAAGCAGAGGAACGATTTAATTTACTGTTCATTTGATAATGGCTGAATTTTCAGAACACTGATTATTTTTTCCTCATCATTTTTCTGTATAAAAAGGTAGAAGAGTTCACAAGATTAATCAATTACTTCCTTTCTTTCCTTATAAGGAAGAAATAGCAGAGAACATCCCACACTATTTGCCTCTTTATTTTTAAAATTCCATAAACAATTCCTAGTTGCAGACACGTTTTAATCAGAGTCTGAYGCTACGCTATTTAATCACCAGAACACCCAGAAAGCCCAAGCAACAACCACCTTGTCCTTGGTTCAATTAGGAGCCTACAGCCAAGTCAGTGGCCAAAGTCAAGCAGGGAGGCGGCTGCAGAAAACAAGACTGTTCTTCCTCAAATCATCACAAGGGAGAAACTCTCCCTCTGCTTTCAGTATGAGAAGGGAAGTCATATTTCCTTATACTCAAGTGCTTTGCATAGTCAATTTGACAAGCAAAAACAGCTCCTTTGATGTATTTTTTATGATGAAAACCATGGGAGAGCTCTCGAGTTTCACAAGATGCTTTCCGTATACATATGCATGAAGAATCTCGGCTGGATGGACGTTGCACTGGCTGGCAAGATGGCCTCAGGACTGAACAAGRGGACTTGGAATTTGGTTATAATTCCAGCTCTACTACTGTACAACATCTAGCAACGCGAATTTTACCAATATAGCACTTAAATCTTTGTTTCTCAATTAAGTGTATCAGTGTTAAACACTCACCATAGTAATGTTAATCTGTTGATCTGTATTTAAGTTTTGTATCTAAACACATTCAAAACCAGATAAAAGATATATAAAAATATACATACATATATAAAATCTAATGCATACATATCAGAGAGCAAAGAAAGCACAGAGRAGCACCACTTTARCTCAGAATTATAGCTATTATGCATAAAATCACTCGAGTTCCCCAGTAAATCTGAATAYACGMTCATGCTCCCAGCACTGCTGTTTTATCTTACTAGTATTTGTTTTGGCAAGCAAGAGGCCTTGTGAATCCCCAGTGTTTGCAGAAGCTGCTTGTGAGCACAAAAAGCATCTCTACCCCCTCACAGCCAATACATTTACCCATTTCATGTGTATAACTTAAGGGCTTTTTTGTGCAAACAGTCACACGACAGCTTCAAAGCCTTGCAGGGATACTTTCAGCTAGCTGCAGAAATACCCACCATGTTTATTTTCCTGGGAAGTGGCACAGGGGTTTCTGGCAGGGTATGTGCTATGTCGTTGGACTCTTCAGACGCCTGTTTTTGGACGGGGTCTCTAGATTGTACGTTTGGAGAAAGATCTAACGAGTGAGATTTCTGATTGGCCTCTGCAGGCTGAGGCTTTGGTGATGCTTCTCCACCTTGAGTTTTAGCCAACACCTCTCCTAGCTGAGGTTTCGGAGGAAGGTCCTTCATTTGTGGCTTTGGAGGTAAATCTCCAAGCTGTGGTTTTGGCGGCAAGTCTCCCAGTTGAGGCTTTGGGGGCAGCTCTCCAGGCTTTGGGGGCAAATCTCCCACTTGAGGTTTCTGAGTTAGTTCCAGCGGCAGAGGCTTTGGGGGCAGCTCTCCAGGTTGTGGTTTCTGTGGTATATCGATGGACAGCGAAGACTTCTGGAACATTTCTGCGTGCTGATTGGATTTATCTATTGAAAGATGATGACTGGTTTCTATTTTCCTTAGTGCCACTAAAACAAACAAACAAAAGCATAACAATGTTTTTTTTTGTAATCTTATTTTAACATTCCATTAAAGGACCTAGTGAGCATATGGCCATTAAATCACCGAGGCTTGGTAACTGCCCATATGTCTTCTTAATCTGTGGCAAATACCTGACAACACAACTTTATGAACCCTTCTYACTGAGGGCAGTGCTGGCTCTCATCACACTGCTCCTGCAGGAGGCCACCAGTGCTAATCCAGTAGTTAGTGAGTCACAATTTACAGAGTAACTAAAGTGAAATAAGGACCTTGGARAAAAATATTAAATATAAGAAAAGTTGGTACCATGCATGACAACTTATCAAGTCACTGATGTGACTTCAATGGAAATCCTCTTTAATGACAGTAATACATATTTACAATTGAACTCTATGCAGAAAAATGGACCAAATCTTAGGAAAAATGGTCTTACCATTTTCATGAAAATGGTAAGTAACTGTGTTCATACACACTATACACAGTATGCCAGTRGAGTCAAACCAAAACTAACAAAAATGAATCATTATAAGTATTAGGATGTATTTATAAATCAGTATACGTGAAATGCTTTAAATAGTATATTTTGTAGGTTTTATGGGAGGAAATAGAAAATACGCAGGTGCTTTCAATTTACTTTGTCTCAGTGTCACGACTTCCTTTTTACTGATCCTACTGCTGAATTACCTAAGTAAAACTCTAGCTGGATAATGCTGTGTAACTAGAAGTCCAACTTACGAAAACAAACACCCTGTAATAAAGGAAATGAAGGAGAAAAGAGGAAAAAAATGGTGCTCCACAAGGAAAGCAATGCATTTTGACTAAAAGGAGTAATTTCATACTGTGTTTAGCTTTGCTTTAATGTCATATTATACCATCCAAAAGGGCACTTTGATACTTTACAACCAAACCAATACCATTCACTTTAGATATCACCAATTCCAAGTATGTTTCAGGCTCTTTTTTATGGTTATTCAAACCAAAGAGGAAAATTTTATATAATTTTCATGAGTTGAATTACGTAGTTACTCTCAGACATCGTGTTTTAAAAAAGGTCTGTATAYGACTGTCTCCTAGACATATCTATTAGCAAATATGCAAGCACTGATCACTCACCTCAATTTAAGTCTTAGGGAAACGATATGAAAAACTGGTACTGACCCTTATCAAAGTGCTTTGATTGTTGCACCCATATAATTTTCACCTAAAACAAGCTCTCATTGCAAATCAAAGGAATGCTGACCTTCTTTGTAGTGATACCTCATCATTACAGTGCTCTTTCAAAAGGCGTCTTATCATAACTATTATTGTTTTACATCTGCATTTTATGTCAAAAYGCTTTACGCTCTGTATTTCAGTCACCTCTGGAAGTTTTGCCAGTCTTCATCACTTCCTGATTTTAAGATTCTAAAATAATCATCCACTCAGACACTGACATAGRCAACGTGCTTCTGATGGGATGCTGTATTGGGGAGCTATGAGGTAGGTCTGGTTTTAAGTTTGCAGTGAACTGCTGCAAAGAAAACCCAAAAACCTCCTTAACTCATCAGCCAGGGTTTACGTGTCTTCTTTAAAGGCAGACTTGAACAAATACATTTCTAGAAGAGGCCCATGAAATCTCAGCTGGGATCATGRTCTTAGCAAGTTTGTCATTTGTACATTACTTGAATTCTTTCCAAGTGGTTAAGAACAACCCTGTTCCCTCAAGATGAGTTCTTACTGGCAATGGACAGAAGCAGCATCAACAAAGTTGGGAAAAACGGGTGTGAAGTCTAGCTCCCATGGAGAGGCTACCCATGGAGATGCTCAAAACGTCACTGTGTGGGGCCCTAACAACCCCATCTTATGTCAGAGTGGGGGACTGGGCCAAACAGCCTCCTGAGCTCTCGGCCAGCTTGGATTATTTTRTGATTCTATTTCCTCCAAGGACCAACTCCTTAAAAAAAAAATTCTTGACCTTCCAAAATCTTTCAGTTTTGCTAAAATTTCATCGTTTGCCATATTCTAGGAATATATCTTTTGTTGAAAATATATTTAAAACAAATATCAACCTTCACGCGCGTTTAAAAGATACGATTATCTCCCTCTTCCCTTCCCTCCCCTTCAACCAGTTYATTTTATTTTTTTTACCTTTCTGAGGTAGTTTGGGAAGAACTCTTGGGCCAAGTGCAGTCTTTGCAGTTCCAGTGCTAAAAATCAATACATGAGAATTACTAGTGCTCACAATTGTTACACTCATTCTTTCCAATTTTTACTTCCCCACAACCATAATTGAGTGAAAAATCCACATTTATACTTATTTTGTACAATGAGGTTTTCACTTTGTCTGCGGGTTAGTCCTGAAACTCCAAGCACTATTAAGAACAGACTGCTTTCTCCATAAAGAAAAGATAACAYGCAAAGCCCAAGCAAACCCTTAAGGCTGCAGTTTAGATTTATCCTATGGGCCACAGTATGTGCAAAAACATACCCTGAATACAGGTGAAACAGAGAGAACTGAGCCGAGAGGTAAGAAACTTTAAACATTAAAGCAACTATAGTGAATCACCCAGAATATAATCTGTTCTTTATATCAGCATCTTGAAGTTTCTTAGACTGAGCCTATGTCTTGTCACCCACTACATGAGTGGGCTATTGTATATAAATATACTAAGACTATGAACAAAAAGCCAAAATCCTTCCACCAAATACATAGCTGAGTTGTTTTTCTATAAATGAACTATGGGACCTCCCTGCTGTGCCCCACTCCCCTGCCAATTCTGTGCATATACAATTTTGTAATTCTGGAATCATTCTTGCACCAAAGAGACTAAGCAACGCAGTGCTGAAGCCTGTAGGACACAAGTCTGTTGAATCCTTCTTGACAAACACCCTGAAATGTCCTGGTAAAGATGGATTTTCCTTTAGTTTATGTRTCCCTGAAGTGTGCCATGTTCTGCATTAGCAACAGACCCTGATATTTCCATCCTCAGCTGTCAACAGGCACATCCTGCTGTGTCCGAGCTGCTTATCTCGATGCACAGTCCAAACTGCCTTGGGTCACGAAAATCAAAAAGGCTCYGAAATACTGGTTACGAAGATGTTTAAGTGGCTGTGATTCACTGCCTTCTGTACTGCACGAGGAAAGGGTTCCACAGGCCTTTTACCTTGTCCATTTCATTTTAAAATAAGTAAAAAATTAAAAATAATCTCATCTTTGAGATAGTAAGTTGCTCACTGCAGAGCGGATTCTGCTAAATATTGGAGGTGTTTCACCCCTGATCCAAATAGAAGTTATGCCTGTTTGCTTAAGCTACCAACCTTAAGATAATTTGCTTCCTTAACTCAATTTAATCCTAAACTACCATCTGGTTTGGCACCAGCTAAACTCTGTCATGAAAGGGGAAAATGATCTCACTGGTTGTTCTGCTTTTGTGAAGCAATATAACTCAGACAGGATTTGCATTGCTGGATTCCAGCCTACTTGAACTTCTACCACCTCCAAACCCTTCGTGCTTCGAGGTTCTTTCAGCACTGGTGATATTAAAGGGATAATGAGCTCTGCTTTTTCATGAGATATTTAGGTTGATTTCAAACACCTCTCCAGAAAAAAACTACAAAGAAGAAAGCAAACTGATTTAAGGCATTAAAAAAAAAAAATCAGTACCACTTCAAAATAATTAATACAATGAGGAAAAGTAGATAAGCAAGTCAGGAACTTGCTAAAATACATTCAACAGAGCAGAAGGTTTTCTGCTTYGTGAACTGCCCTGAATCTGGTGCTACTTATCCCTGAATGCTTCACTTTGAAATGAGTATAAACAACCACTTTCAGCCTCATTTTCTAAGCTTGATTTAAAGACAAAATATATATTGACACAAAATTGAAAGAAGAGTCAAACTTGATCTTGCATATGTAAATAATTACCTATGCCCTTAGAGTCTTAATTGTGTCAAGAACAGTGTGTGGACTCCTCACCCTGTGCGAGGCACACGATGCTCACCCTGCCAGGCTCGGATGCAGCTCAGCTGGAACACTGAGCCTGGTCCTCTCTCTCAGGGAYGCTACTTCTAGGTCAACCTCTACCAAAAGTGACACCATGAAGTGTTTTTGTTTTTCTACAGCAACCCACACGATACCTCCACGCTACAAAGCGGATAGAGTGAAATAMCAGGAACCATCAAGACAAAACTCCTAGTCCTTCTGGACTTTAAGGCAATGGGCTCTAGCCCAGAAGGCACTTTTGTTTGAACAACGGATAGATCCCGGTACAAGCAGGATTGTCCTTCCCTTTCAAAAGCTGCACCGTGTCTGCACTGCTCCAGGTAAGGCACAGAAAGTTCAGGGGCCCTGGAGCATGTGTGGCTCTAGGACATGCAGAACACCAGCACTGTCCGTAGCTGAGGTTCTGCCTCATAGAGAAGGCTAATTCTTATCATTTACAATTAGATGCATTAAGATAAATGTTCATCTTCAAACTCAGAGTTTTGATCTTACCTTGACTGCTGAGACATCCCCTCAAACTTGTTTGCAGCCTTAGTTGAAGGTGGGCCCAAATCATTACCTGAAGTAAAAGAGCATTAACAAAAATAACAATGTTAAGAGAACTGAAACGCATAAATTTAAATCAAAGTCATAGCTTTCCAACTACCCTCTACAGAATGTGTGTAAATATTTTAAAGACCATTCTTTATTAATAAGTTTGTAAACTGAGAACGATACAGGGACCGTAACAATCATCTAAGCTGGCCTTTAGAAACAAGTCACTCGAAGCTGACATCTGCTGGCAAGGAAAAGCCCTGAGTTAGGCTGCTGAGTTACTACACTGTCTGCTCTGCTTTTTTTCTTTTCTCCTCAACAGTGGTCCAATTTTCTTGGAAATGAAGGAAATACTGCAGATCAGTGTACAAATAAACTTATGGCAGATGCTTAAGTTTTGCGCTATAAGGTGCATCTTTCTAAAATCACATAAGCTTGATTTTACTCACAAAATAAGATATCTCTRTGGGTTGATATTTTATTTGACAGAACCGTTATATCAGTGGAGGCCACACTAAGCCCATGTTACCAAAACCTGAACTAACTTCCTGCTAAAGACAAGCTCGTAGGTTTACTCAGTTCTGTCAAGAAGCAGCAAAATCTCAGTCCAGGTGCTTCTGGACTCCTCCAGTACCACAGATCTCCCTCGTTAATCACCACCTTTCCCAAGGCACAATTGCACACCTATCTTATTTTTGTGTCTTTATMGTACCTCTCTCCCTGGCCTATCACAGCACGTCTAAACAATCTTAGAACCAGCTTCACAGGATTACATGTATTTCCCAGGGACAAAATTCACCAGAAGCAAAGCAAAATACTTCCTATGCAAAAGCCAGCTCAATCTCCCATTCTTAGGGCAAGAGAGTCTACATGAAATAACACTGACAAAAAAAAAAGGTATATATTTTTGGAGGAATTAGCTCTTCTCCATCTCTTTACTTGTTCCAGCCAATACAAAGTATCTTTCTACTATGGGATCTACTTTCTCATACATGTCTACTCACCCTGAGCAATGAAATTATAGAAACTGTGATAAGACTGCAGCCAATCCTATGTCATCATTAGATCTTAAGGAGTAATGGTCCCTTGAATTTCCTTAACTCTCATAAATTTCAATTGCTGCATAGAGGTTAGTGCTGAGTCTTGTTACACATTTTAAAACCAAAGCAAACACTAAATCCTTCCCATGCAGGTCCTATGGATAAAGCAAGGAAAAATCTCACAGCTGCTACAGAAATACAAAATAATTTGCAAGACACTTTTAAAACATCTCTGAATATTAACTTAATTTCATAGGATATAATTTAAAGATTGTTCTGCCTGAACTCTCAATGTATGGGTGCAAGAAATGCTGAAGCGCAAAGCAGTAAGAGAAATKACAGCAGATAAGAGGAGCTTTTGAAAAGTAAAGCGGTGAATTTGGGCAAAAATATTAAACATTGAAAAGAGCAAAGGCAGATAGAAAAACCTCCATCTTTAAATAACTTTACACTACTCCAAAAAACACTCAAAATCCAAAATGATTTTTGTACAGTTCTCATCTAAGGGGAAGAAAAGGCTCCCTTTCTATCCACAGAGATTTGCTTGCATAGTATGGCAGAGAGGAGGAAACACAAGCAATGTTCTTTTCTCTGGCCCTGCTTTGAAGAGCTATTTTAAAKTTTTTCAGCTTCCAATACATGCCTACATCTTCCCATATTTTCCTTTTCCTTCATCTCTTCTTTTTAAGAAAAACTGACACTAACTTAACATCTGCTCCCATGACAATTTTCATTCTGCAAGTGTTAGGTTCCATAAGGGTTATGTTAACGTATGTGGTATTCTAGGTGCTGATTTGGACTAAAAGATCTTTTACTTTTGAAGTCCAAGCTCCTCAGAAATGTCTTGACCATCTCTGAAATACAGGGCTATTAAAACTGGCAGAAAGGGCAACACATTTTCCACATCACAGTCTCTAAAAACATAGGGAAAGGCAAAGATAATCATTATATCTACTTGYTAATAAAGACACTTTACTTTTCATTAGACTCTACACTTTTCTTCTTATTAAATCCTAGGCTAAATCACATTTATACTATACATAGACACTCCATGATTTACGATATTTAACTGAAGTGAAATTCAAATTTAACATTTAACTTTTTCTTTTTTTCCCTAGGAAATAAACGTACTTTCAGGCTTGCTGGGGATTGTGTGTTTATATTAGGGCCTAAAAAGAATACTCAGATCTGAGTAGTCTATGGAGGGCCCTCTTACTTGGATTGCAAGTCAAAAGTTAATGGGATTTGAGGAAATCCCGCCAGCTATAGTAAAATCATAGAAAATTACATRGGCCTGTGATTTATAGCCACAGGGGGAAAAAATGACTACATAGGGAAATCTTTATCCAAAAGAGAATGAGTCTGTGTAGACAGTAAAATAACTTCGAGAAAGTTTCCCTCTGCAAGGTAACCTGGTATATACCTTGTTATATTTTTATTTCTATTGCTGGTGGAAGGCCGCAAACCTATCAGTCCTGTTGTAYGTACAGACAAGAGCACAAAACCTGGAAACATTAAGACAACACAGCTCAGGCAGTTAGTTACRAACACTCTGCAGGAGGGACTTGGCACACACACCAAGAAATAATAAAGAAAACCCTTGCCCTGCCATTGGGAGAAGTGCACAGATTTACTGAGCTGCATCTGTCCCAACCCTGCCTGGATTCTGGCCCTCATCCAGCTGCATCAGCTGGTGAGAACAGCGGCARGGAGAGGAGCRGAGGCAGAGGAGCAGCAGGAGCAGCAGGACAGGGGAAAGGCAGCCTAGGAGGCTGGCGAGGCGACAGGAGGCTGAGTTGGGCTGCAGAGAAACCTGGAATACCACCCATTTCCCCAAGGGAGACTTGGATAGGGAAAGCTGGAAGATACAGAGACAGGAGACAACGGCTGCTGATGGACCTGCTGCTGCATGGAGCTGCAAGAGCGAGAGGAGGTTTGGGAGCCCCCCGGAAAGGCCCTTCCCCTGCCCTCGTGCTTTGCGTTTCCAAAGACTCACCCCAAGGAACTGGGCCCTTATTCTGGGGTCCGTGAGGTAGAGGGCTTGGTGGGTCTGAGAGGGTTCGTTTGTGTCCGGGGGGCGGGGGAGGTGGCCTCTTCTTGGACAGGGTGGAGCTGCCACTAGAGGCTGGGGTGCCTAGAGGGAGGGTTGAAGGTGGCCCTGCAAAACAACAGACAGTCTCTTACACGGGCACGCCATGAACGTCAAAGCAGCACCAACGAGGTGGGCGAGCGCACAGCAAAGTGCAGCGGGACACGGAGGAGGAGCCATGCCGAAGCGCCGCGCGGGACCCCGGCCCCCCGCGCGGGGCGGGAGCAGAGCCCACGGGCCCCGGCACGCGCGGGGTGCGCCGGGCTGGGCTGGAAACACAGCGTTAGTCACTGCAGCGGCCGCCACTCCACACAGCGCCGGGACACGGGACGCCACATCGCAGCATCGCGCAGGACTCCACGTGCGGATTTAACACKGTTTACAGCAGCATGAAGTATCTGTCTAGATACACTCTTGTGGAGGCAGCGTTTGTGCCCCAGGGCACCCTGYATTAATTCTGTTAAAACAAATGAATATAAAACCAACAAAATCCGTCTTCGACACTTGGAAGGAGGATTCTGAGCTTCACACGTTTTTCTTTTTTGGTTGTTGTCCTTTGCGGCATAGCTGTAGCAAAACACATTCTTAGAGTATGACAAATTATTGTTTGCAGGCGTCAGAACAGATATCAGAAAACCCCTTTCTAAGGCTTAGATTAGATATATTTTGGTAGCATTGCTTATTACAGATTAGTAGTCAGCCCTATCCTACTCCAAACACCCTGGATTTCCCCCTGCCATGACCCTGGCACAAGCACCACTTAACAGGATATGGAAAGAGATACGGATTAAAAAATAACCTAGGAGGAATGGGAATGGTTCCCCAATCCATTTTAGCACTCACCATCATAAATGCTTGAATGAGCTCAAGGAAGCAAGCTCAGCAGGGCCCAAAATGCAGCGAGATAAAAACTGCTTCAGCCAACTAACTTTACGGCCAAAAAAAATGTAAAAATAGTTGAAACATTTATCTAAATTAATTCTAAATGGGAGTAGCTTTATTTTTTTTCCACCTTATTAAAATAGTTTTCTTCCAGCCATTGATGCTGCAACAAGTCCTGCAAGGATGACAGCTTTGCATCGTGGACTGCAGATAAATGCAGATGTCTGACCACGTAGTCTTGAAAGCAAAATCTATTTGTAGCTGAAAGTTCAAAACTAACATGAAATATTTTAAAATGCTACAGAATCTCATTTATTCCTGAAAACATAACTTATTTTAACASCATTTGAGCCAGGATTTTCATTTGGTTAATGAGCAATGTAGAAGAACAACAGCCTAGACTGCAGCGAGTTAGAAGTCCTCTAGTTTGCCTAAAGGCTTCTAAAAAAAATCTGTTCTAGAAAACACAAGTAACTCCGAGCACGTCTAGGAACTGTGGRGTTGAATGGAAAATTAAAAAAAACAGTAGTAACATCTTTTTTTATAAGTATATACAAGACATACATAGTATGACAGCAGAAAAATGCTRTGCTGAAATCTCCTATTGGAGTTACCTACTTCCAAAATGTCTGCAAGTGGAAACTGCAAACACTTCCTAAGCTTCCATCCTACCACCACCTAGCGTCCTGTTAYTTGAACTACACTATAGCCCAATCCCTCACTAAAAGGAAGCTGGTTCTTCCCCCGAAAATTGACACAGTCCAAACTTCACTGAAAAAGTGAGGAGATATTTTGAAATATATATTTGCTTCAGAAGCAGAGCGACTATGATTTGAGCTTTGCATTGCCAATAACATGAAGAAAACATGAACAAAAATAAGATTTAGTAGATTATAGAAGAAAAATTTGTGTTTCACATACTAATGTGTCGATAGATAWAACATGAAAGTTTTATAATGTTACCACACCACCGCTTTCTGAATTTTATGTGGTACCCAGCAATTTTAGGGAAAAGATTTTAACAGTTGCATCCTAACAGATTACCACCATATGTTATTAGCTTTATAGCTGGATAAATGGAGTGGATAAACAGGAATTTACACCTCATAACACACTAAGGATTAGATGGCTGCTGGGAATGCTTATAAAATAATACATTTTTAAATAAATAGGAAACAAAGCAAAACTTTAAACCATTTTTCAGACAAATGTACCAAAGCACATTGTCTTTTGAATAAAGCCAATGTGGAAAGGCTCTGGAATCAAACACAATCTACAGAAAGAGGCAATGAATTAATACACAGGTCTGATGACACATTAAGTATGAATAAAATAGTTATCAAATACTTTATATGTGTTCCATATAATACATTTTACAATATGCATTCATTCTCATAATACTGTTACAGGCAAGGTAGGTATTTTTCTTCCTGGTTAGAATTACAGTATATCTTGATGTAGAAGATTAACTGCTCTCCAATTACTACTTAGAAATGAGCCAACCATTGCTTCTGCAAAGTCACCTTGATGCTGACCTCTCACATAGTGCTGAGATTCCCATCCCATAATGTCTGCTTTCCCATGTAACACACACACAAAACAAATAAAAAATAAACACAAAAAACATCCTGACGTGTTTTTTAATTCTGTTCCCTTTGGGCTCTCTGTTTTTCCATTAGCTGGGTAGCAGTTGCTTTCACCACAAGCTGTTCTCATCTTTTCTCTCTCTATCACGAGCATCATGCTTTCCTATGCAAATAGGCTTATTATATCAAGGTAAATATCTGGAAAAGGTTTGCAATTAATAGTGTGCTGCCCTTCAGCTTTTGTGGCGTTAGTACAGTATTGATTAACTTGTGCACTGGTGACAACATGCAAAGCAGTTACCAATCACTCCAGAAACAGTGTTTTGACAGTGTAAAAACCTCATGTTGACAGTTATATTTTACCACTTAATGAGAGCTACAGAAGAACCAGCATTCCAGTTAAGGCTAGAGGAGGTACTGCAAAGGAAAGTAAGTTTGTATTAAAAATGGCATTTTCATTAACAAATATTGTTAACMTTAGTTTTCAAGCACTTATGAATGACAGTTTCTGCACAGATATTACTAAAAATCTTCTTCGGTTTGTCCTCCTTTAGGTCATATACCTTTATAACTGAAAATAAGACTGTTAAAAAAACAATAATCAAGAGACCTACAATTAAAYTGATTCAAAATTAACATCTAAAGTACATCTTCTAAATCATGCTAAAAAGAAAGTCCTGTTAAAGAACAGAAGAATTGTCAAAATTTACATTCAACAATTTTTGGATGTACAAACATAACTACATGAAAATAAATGTCAGTCAATTAGCCTTCCTTTCCTGTTAAGAAGGGATAACTCAGAAAAAACTCGATTTTATTTAACCACAATACATAGCACATTTGTAAGCACATTTAGAAAAAAGATAAGTCTAGAAATACATGAGAGAGAAAGCCGCAATACTAGAGCCTGAAAGCACTCAGATGAAAGAGGAGAAACTGGATCACCTCAAAGACTGAGCCCACAGAAATGAGATAGAAAACAACAGTAACGGGGRTAAGGTTAGAATAGGTACTATTACACAGACAGTTTTCAATGATGAGGCACCAGATTATATAGAGACTATCTGTATGTTGCCTGATATGTCACAGTACAATGTGATAAGCATGGAAAAAAATAACCACGTCAAAAAGCTGTCCTGACACGCTGTATTTGGTAGAAGCAGGAAGGTTTKGATGCTGCTCCTGCAAGGCCTTGGCCAGAGATCTGCAGGCAGTTGCAGTGCCCCATGTTTAACAAAACCAATTTGAAMAGGAAAGGTGCAGAGAAGGGACCAGAATGAAGGGATAACCGACACAACAGGAGAATAAAAGGCTATTRTATTAGAAGAGAGAAAAACTGCTTGGTTTGTTTATCAAAACAAAACAAAGGCCCGTAGGACAGCTCTCCAGTAGTGTGTTAATGAAAGGGAAAAATCATTGAAGTACACAAATAAAGGTACACAAATAAATGAGGTACACAAATAAAATACATTTACTGGATTTCTCAGATGTCTAACCCTGTGAGCAAGGCAGTGAAGTTYCAGAAGTAAAAAGCAAATGCAAATGAACTAATTTGTTTAAAAATGAGTTTGAGTTTAAGGCAGTAGATTATGTGATGGAATATCTGCAATCACAGTGGCCCTTGCAATAGTAAGGAGTTTTCTCCTGGTTTTATGTACCCAAYGTCAGAGTGGTGGAAGAGCATGTAAAATCTGCCAGCTTATCTGTATTCGAGTTCCAAGGTTAGCTCGATGACATAAAACTGCATTCCTGCCCTCTGTTCATTTCTTGCATGATGGTACAGGTAGAAGCACTGGAAGTCAAAGAGTTTTCAGCTAAAACTAAGAGCTCATTTAGATTTACCTAGCAATTGCACAGAAGTAGAACAGTAGTTAGCAATATTGTGCTCACTAGGGYTCTGCAATTAAGCTTGGGCAAGCTTTTATTCATTTGATGTGCTTAGTCCTACAACTACTTCTCTACTACAAMATCAGTAAGTTGAACATGAATCAAGTTAGATGAACTGCTGAGGAAAAGGCATAGAGGTTTATGAAGCTACTATACCCTGCTTTGTGTTTTGCCTATTAGGACTAACAAAAACTATATCAGAGATGGAAGAAACGTATCCACAAAGGAGCTGTTAGTGAGGAATACATCGTGTCTTAGCCAATATTCATTGTCAGTTTGTGGCTACTTGGTGCAGGCTGCATGTTTGTTGCACTGCTCCTGCAGGAACCTTCACCTCCCAAATGACAATAAATACTTAAGGATTATGAATAACCTAACAAATTCACCACAGCTCCCTGCTTACTGAATGCCAGTAAAGCTAGAAGTAATCTCACTCCRGCACACAAATGCTTTCCAGCTAATGAATCAAGGCTTACATTAACGATGTATGGGAGAACCTCAAGAATTCTAGCATTTGCACATTCCAACAATTAAAAATCCACCCTTACAATTTTAACAGTGAATCAAATTAACTCCTAGACACCAGAGCCACCAAAATCTGTATGTCYCAGCGGATATACATCATTGTGAAGCATTAAAAACTCTGTATCTTTCCAMAATAATCATCCCTCCCTACAGATGGGCTCCATGCTCTACCAGGGTCTCATGGTACCTGCTGGGGCCACACASCAGATCAGGGGCTCAGGGACAGTAGGTAAATTGAAGTTTAGTTAAGGATTAAATACTGCTCTTGCTCTTGGCTCTTTAGGAAGCTTAGTATAGAACCCAATGTTATGTTGTCAGGCTACCTTGCATCAGGTAGCTCTCATAAGGTACTTGCCTAACAAAATAAGGTGTCAATAAGCCATCTTGCAGGTCAACTCTGACACAAGACACGTGCTCTACTACTACTCAACAAAAGACCACATTTTTTGAATTTTTTTCCCTACAGAAACAAAAACACCTCAGAGCTGACAAAGTGTAGCACACTTYATAATAAACCACAAAAGCACCCACAGGGGCAAACAGTGACTTTTACATTCTCATGACTGCTCTTAGCATTTGCCAGTTTGTTCCCTGGTCCTGCTGAGGCTGTCAAATTATTCCTGTAATCGTAGAGAGTATAAGTCTGCATACAGTGGATGGTTTTAAAATTAAATACTTGGCAGTGGCCCTGAATAAAAATCAACCCAAGTTACAACACTATTGGTAGACTGTAAAACTTTGGTATTTTTGAAGCAGAGGAAGCTAGTGACCTAAATTTAASAGAGTTCCACCCCACCTCTCACTCAGACTTACACTGTGACACTGACATTTCCACTCTGACATGGCAGGTACGTTACTATTATCCCTAGAAGGCAATGCTCCTCCATACTCTGTGATATCTTCATTATATTGTTGCAATATAAATAAAGATTTCTTTTTCTTAATCCTTGAAACRAAAACAAAAGAATTCAATGTGTCGTTCCTTTCAAGCTCGCTGCAGTGCTGTGTTGATTCACTCTTATGGGAAACAATTTGCAGGAACAGATAAGCAAATGCTTAACATTCTAAAGCTTGAGCACATACACATAAAGAAACATGTGAGCAAATATTTCCTTTTCTGGACAAAGGCAATGTTCTGAATAAATCTGTATGTGAACTATAATATATAATGACAAAAAGAAATTATTTTCTTTTTAATCCCCTGAAAGCTGACAACATATCAAAACCTGTACACGTGGACAGGAGATACAAGCTCCCCAATCTTGTTAGGAAAGAATGCTTTACGATTCGTTCCCAATACTTGCAACTCTTTCGTGATAAAAATAACAAGTTACCCTGGCTTAGACTGAACATATAAACCAGTATGCTGGTTTACTGATCTGTTGGTGGAACAGCAGCTTTTAGGCACAGTATTTAAATCATGTAATTGCAGATGTCTGATATCAAACTCTATTCTGTCCTTTTTTTYCATCTCACACATTTTACTGAGAGTTTTCCTTTGAAAATAAAGTTAATCAGAAATTGAAGAAAGGAAATACAAAGTGAAAACAGCACAGTAGGGACAACCACTGAAGTCTTGAACTACTTTGTTCAGACTTTATCAGAATTAAAATTCTCTAGCAAGTCTACTGTAGAAACACAATTTGGCTATTTCTAAATTGAATTAGCAAAAAAAATTGGAAATTTCAAGGATTTTTTTGTTGTTCTTCCAAGACTAGAGTTCTACAAATTGCAGTGAAGTTACATGTTTTGTTCAGTATGTCCCACAAACTTGAAGCTTACTGCCATCTAGGCTGCAGAATCCTTACCCATGMAGACTGCAGCTAGAAGCCTCTCATGAAAATAAGCTCTCTGCCCCTCCAAAGGCTACCACCACCAGTGTCACTGTTACTGTTAATCACAGAAGAGAAAAAAAAACATCTCATCCATTTGGATGAAACGTAGATGGCAGAAAAGATCCARCTGTGGCCTAAGCCTTCTTTTTGGTCAATGTAACACAAGCAAAGTGGTGGTCTCCCTCAAGGCCACATGCCTTTTAACATTGATCTGCAGTCTGTGTCTTGTTAACCATTTGGCAGCTGGCTGGGTAGCTCCTCTGCAGTTCTTTATACCTTATTTTCACCATCTTCTCTCAAAGTGGCACAGGCATCTTGATGCACTGAGAGGGAAGTTTAATATCAACATGTCTTGTTCTTCATGGGTCATTCTGGTATTCTTCTCTTTCCACACAGCTGGACTCCAAGGAGTCTTCTTGCACATCCTTTGCTTCTTTTGCTTTACCTCCTTTCCTTTTTTTTTTGCTTCTATTTTTGTTTCTTTTCCTTCTCTGCCAGACCTAACACAGTACTTCATCCTACAGCACTACTCACCACCAGAGACTGTTTTAAAGACTTGTACAATATATGCTTCCGCAAACTATGAACAGAATGAATCCACTTTTATTTAGCAGTTTATTACTGTGTTTTACCCATTTGTGAACAGCTTTATGAAAATGAATCTATTATAAAGTTCTTATTTTTTTTATTTCTGAGAGCATGCATTAAGCCGTATTAAAATATCAACGTAATGTGGAAAAAATATATATATATATTATACTTTGAAAAGAAAGGACAACTGTGTAATAGATACTGCTTTGCCAGAGGAGTAGTCTGAGGACAGGCTTACCTTTGCCAGCATTTCTAGGAGGGAGAGGAGGAGCATCTGCAGTTGGRGAGGTTGGTGAATCTGTGCTTGCAAAAATCTGATTGGTGAAAGCTCCATAGGAGAGTCTTTGCTTGTCTCTAGGAGTGCTAAATCCAGGAAGAGTCATTTTGTCTTGGGGAGAAATGCTAGARGAGTGACAAAAACTTTGGGGTCTTGGAGATCTTTCTTTTTTAATAGGACTAGGCTGTGAACAGAACGAAAAAAACCACACRTTATATAGCTGTCTAAATATTAAATATAAGTGCTTGAGAAAGCATATAACAGAACATATTCCAGTAGATATGAGCATCACTTTTTTCTTTATTGGATAAGTAAGATCATTTTTTCTCTTTCTTAGACATCCAACCTGAAAGATGCTCTCCTCTGTAACTGAAAATTAAAAACTGTACTATCAGCAAATCAACAGGTACTTGAAGAAAGCTTTAGCCTTAAAGCACTAGATATGTGCCAATCRTTTACTAAAAAAAGCCCAGTAAGTTTTTCAGAGTGCAAGAGTAACCTTCAGTCTCAGCACTAATTCATGCTCACCTTGTCATCTAAGTCATCATCACTTTCATCAATTTCTTCCTGACGAAGATTCCACTCATACTCCACGTGGACATGAGGATTTAGCTTTCCTGCCTTAGCTTGAGAAAGCTGGAGAAAAAACACACACACACAAATCTTAGTAAAAACACTTTCTACTCCTTTGGCATCCACACGTTTCATTTTGCCATAACAAGTAGCAAATGTAAATATTGACATTCTTAAAACTTGATCGTATGTTAGACTTTCAAGTCCATCAGACCWCATCTTTAAGATTTTATTTGGGATGTATAAGAATAAAAGCTTTAATGTATAGAATTAGAAATACCTAGGCCAAATGGGGAGATCTGCGTTCATTTCATCATAGTTATTGACAAAATCTATTTCTAAATTTGGTGGTATGCAACTTTTATCTCCCAAAAAATCACTATTCTTGTGTTGCAGTTGCAGTAAAGGAGCTGACCCTTTATTTAAATATCGAAGTGGCTTTTTCTCCCTTCCACTCCATCAGGCTAATCCGATGCACATAATTCCTTTAAACTGCTGGTTTGCGTATTCACATCCTTTAAAAAAMCACTACTTCTGCAACCATCAGCAAAAAGAGAAAACTGCAGTTCATTAATTCTTGGAAGTAACAAGTTCTCCATTTCAGTACTCAGAAGTCTCATCATTCTCTATTTCTACATAGTCTTTAAAACATAGTCTCTTTGGTAGCAGTTATTCAGGAGAGCTTGTAAGCAGACAAGATTATCTCTAAATAAGATCTGGGAGAGATAATGTATTTTCAACCTGCTGTGCAAGTATTAATGCATTCAATTTAGTCAGAATGGAAAGGAATTATTCAACTAAGACGCTGATCAGTTATAAACCAGGAATCAGTTCAGTACCTCTGTCACACYGCAAGTATTTGGATATTTATTTTCTACATTTTTGTGCCCACTCCCAGAATATATTGCAAAGAAAGAAGTAATCCCTTTGGTTGTGTGTTGCAAAGAAACTGGTCTTCAGCTGAGAGAATATTCAAACCCTGGAAAAAGCACTAGAACTACAGATAATGGCAGTAATGAAGTCAGTGAGAGTACAACCTTATCAACCATAGCATAAGGTTGACCTGCATCCCCAGAAGACAGGAAAACGGTTCTGAATTTTGAAGGAAAATCTTGATAGTGCAGTGTTTAATTATTACATGTCAAGAATTTGCAGTTGCTAAATAAAARATACTAAAATTAACAGTTGCAGAGAAGGTGCATATTTCCTTCTTGCATTGTCAACATGAGAGGTGGAAAGTTTTAATAAACAGAATCAGCCTGCAAATGCTTACTGTTTTATAGATTCTTCTGCATTTGTCCTATACAAGAAACTGTACAGCTTAAGCTTTTTTATTTCCTTGATGGTACTTGCTCACTAAATGTGTGCAAGTCAAGCATCTTAAAGGTCTGAGGACAAACAATCCTGTTGCTCTAATGCAGAATCCTTATTCTTGGATTACTGCTTCAGCAGAGTATCTGAGAAAATCCCTTAGCTCCAAAACCTTTATTTCTTAAACTTCAGTGAGTTTCTGCCTCTCGACACCACTCACATTCTGGAGATTCCAGAAAATTTTCCTCTGATCATGATCAAAGACGAGAAACACTTCCAAAGAGAGAAGTGGTCTACATTTTTGCTATCCTAGCTCCCAGACGTGACACTTCAATTTGGTCACTATATTTYGGTCACTATTCACTTCTTTCTTCTTCAAGGAGGTTTAGTTTTGTTTCAGTTCTCCTTTACAGGAAACTTTCAGGACTTCTCAACTCTCTAACTGTACCAAATAGGCTGGAAAAAGCAAATAAGAAGAGCTAAACAAAGCTGCAGACCTGGAAGCTTTGGTAGACTCAATATTCTAGGGATTGATTTATGCTCCTGACAAAAATGTATGTAAGCAGAACATCYGAGTTGAAGAAATTCCATGTTCTAGATTGCTGCAGTAACTGATTTTCAGATAAATCCAACCTCCTAAAAATTAAGGGCTGCAAATGGGCTAGTTAAAATAGCTGATTTATTTCCATGYACTTATAAAGGAAATGATGACAAGGTACTGAAGTTACTTTTTCTTTCTTTTTGTTTGCAGGGCATTTAGATCAGCSTACAGACAGTTAAAAGAAATACCACATGTGAGATAGATCAGTAAAGGATACTCCACATAGATGACATCTTTAAAGAAGTAAGCTTCCTTTCCTTTATTTTCTTCCTTACCAGTTCTTCACACTGGACAGCTTTCAATCTTTTTGCCGTATCCAGAGCCGTCTCTCCAGCTTGGTTTACTAYAAAATGAACAAAAMCAGAGTAACTTTTTGAGATGTCTAYAGAATCATTAAAYTTCTTTATTTTTAGAAGATTAACTTCTAAAAAGGCTTAAAAACTTCCGTTTCGTCTATAGCAGCTGCACTTCTTAAGATTCCACAATAAACACTCAGGCACTTCAGGTATCACCAGGCTCTTTGTGAACAGCAGCATCTGTTGAGACAGCCCCCATCTCCCTCCTAACCATCTGAGCAGAGGACACAGAGAAAACACAGGCATTTCAGGCCCTGCTCAACTCCTGTCAATAAAGCTCTCAAACAATTAAGCAGGAAAAGCAAGCAGATCGCTCAAGAAAGTTCAGGAGAAAACAACTCTTCTAAGATTAAAATAAATTTTTTTTAAAAAAAAAAAAAAGGCAAATGTTGATCCAGGCACTTTTTAATCCGAGTAACACACAGTCATTGGAAGCCTGAATCTGAAGGCAGAAGTCTGATTSYAAGACATGTGAACAGGATTTTATTTATATACTTACTTTTCCCACCTCCCCACCGCAAAGTCTATACAGTCCTTTAGATTTTAAAGTAATGCCCAAGCAGCAGACAATAYACACAAGTCCTCTAAAAAGTCCCCCAACATAATGCCTCATGTGATCATTTCTAGATACACAGTAGCAAGTCTCAAAAAAAAATCCTAAAATCTTATGTGGAAAAAAACAATCTATATAAACATTACTCTTAGAATATTTCTGCCAATACTGTGGAGTTGGAGCAGGGCAGGCTCTACCCCATACCCAGATTTGAAGTTTTGCTCTGATTGGACTATGAAAACAGTCAAATTAAGCTGATGTTTGACAAGTAGCCATATCTGTGTAATATTATCTACAGAATACCAGTAATGAGCKTTATAAAACATAAATCAGCCATCTAGAAAGGCCACTTTCGGTATGTTACTCAAAGAGGGCTTTTATTTAGAGTAATGAAGATCTCTGGAAGAAGGAAGGCTCATTATAAAAAGACRTAACTGTGGATTAGAACTTCTTATATGAGGAGTAACATAAAAATATCATTTCTTAATTCAAGTTAAMACACAGATCTCTTAAGAGACTGCATATATTCCACACCTTTAAGCTTTAAGTATAAACATCATCATGTTTGAGGCTTAAAGGAGATGTGAAGCTCCTACATGAAATCTCAGCAGTGGTCCAAGGCAAGTAATGTCCCTCTTACAGCATCTACCAAGTAGCGAGTTCAACAGGAGAATCAATGGACCTGCTTACGCCTGTTTAATTCTTTTATTTTATTAAGTAGGAGAAAAAAAAATAGTCAAGATSTTTAATCTAAGTTTGGCTTACAACATGCTAGTGTTGTAAGCATGTGTGAAAAAGCCAAGGAAATCAATGACTTCTACCACTGAGYTGGAAACCTTGTTTTACACAATGGTTTCTGGACTGGGGAGGTGGAGGAAGATGATGGAAAAGAGAGAAGTCTGGACTCTTCAACTTGTCCATGACTGCTTAGAAAGCTTCCACTCCACAGAAATGACTTAAAAACCGGGAGAATCCAGACCTTTATACAGATACACATGGGACTGGCGGCTCCCAGGTCTCATGAGCTCATGAGTTCAAGGGACACATTGTTAACCATTTTGACGAGGCAGGAAAGCAGCAAGTCCAGTTAATTATACATTACAAAAATGTGAGCAGTTTTAATGCACGGAAAATGACTGATGCAGAGGCAGCAAGTGYTGCATCTCCACGAACAGACAGCGAACGGAAGAAAAGTGGCTGAGACACCCAGTCCCATCCCCTGCCACCACCAACTACGGTGGTGGCCAGGGCAYGCTGGGCGAAGGCACAAAGCCATTAGCATTTAAAGAAAGACTCGGGTCCTGTGCATGCAAGGCTCACATGCACCTAGAGTGGAGTTAGTGTGAGCGGTCACGTGTTAGACCATAGTGCACAAGCAGCAGGTAAATATTACAACAAAACAACAAACCCAACTAATTGAAAAGGGTCAGAAATAAATACTGTAGAAAATCAGGAAGTATCAGAAGTGTTTCATATTAAAAGATAGCATTGAAAAAAAACCCCTAAGAAATCAAAGTTTAACTTCTTAACTGAGTATTTCCTATTGCCTTGCTACCTGGAAATTGAAATCATCTTTTAACAGTTTCTAAAACACAACTTTTATTTTTCCTTAGAAGGAYGCTTAACACAATGAACATAAATTTTGGTTAACAAAAATAAAAAATATAAATCCGCATTAGGAAATCGTTATTTTCCAGTATTAAATGAACTTACCCAGATCAATAGTTGGCTTCCCCCTCAAAAGCAATTTCAAACACTCAGGCTTATTATATATACTGCAGTAGTGTAGAACTGTATTACCCAATGCCGTCTGCTTATCCAGGTTTCCACTGAACACAAAYGAAAGAAAAACAACCAAGACAAGTAATGTATACGGGGCTGTTTATTTCAGATCTTTCTAGATCCAACACCCCTATGAGTAATAAATATTTACAGTAACACATAAATATCATATTGCACAAATATAAAGTAGTAAGTTAATGTTTTTCAGTTAAACAGTGTATCTCTCACTTCCAAAGATTATTAGRAATTATGGTTCAAAGTGTATTGCTRGAAAGCCCTGAGCAGTAGCTGAAAATGACTGCGCATCTACAGATGTTCACTCGAGAGAATTAACTTGGATTTACAACTAATCCTTTGTAAGGTCATCCCAAGTTGGTTTCCTCCTGTCATTCAGGATATTCAGAGAATGCATTATTTTCTTTACCCAAATACGCTAAACTAAGTCAAATAAAAATACTTGAAAAAAATCATTTTAACACAGTTAGAATTCAGAGAGGACAAAAAGCCTGCACATATGAGGAACTATGAAGAAGGGTCTGGTGAGGCACATTTATCTGTGATGTGTGCTAATACATCATTTGTTTTTGATTTTTTTTTTTAAAAAAGAACACATTTTCATTAAGTTTTTCTACTCCTGTGAACACTATTCCTGACTGCAAAGATTAGCTCAGCCACTGAATTGGATATTGAAGTTATTAGTTTATAACAGTAGGCTCTCAGAACTGTTAACACAATTCAGACAACTATTTAGATATCTATTCCAAAGTCACCCTAACTTTTACCTATTATTTTTCTGAAAGATTCTTGTTTTCTATTCCTGTGATTCCTCTGCACTCAGTCTGTCCCTATATTTGCAAGGATTAGCTTGTCTTTACCTATACTTTTTGCACTAAGGTTCGTATTTTTGTGTGTTCCAAAAAGCTGTTCTTTTCTCTTATGCTCCACATAGTTTCTCCCTTCATCTTCTTTGCATAAAGTTGCCTTTCATATTTTAAATTTACTTTTRTTTCCCTATTTTTATTCATTAAACAGTCATTTATTACCTTAAAGTTATTAAACCATGTTCTTTTGAAACACAGGTAAGAATAATGATTAGAAACGATTAGCAAACTCCATACAAAGTGCTGCAGGAATCATTCTGAACATCTGAACACTTGTCATTCACAACAACTTAATGAACAATGAGCGATCCATACCAGTTTTGTACAAGGAAGTCAACCAGATGGAGAGAGGTTTGGTCAGCAGTCCGGACTGCTAAATGAAGTGCTGTTTCACCTGGCTCCTAAACACATAAAAAAAGTTACATTTTTGCATTTTGCTTCTGTAAAGCTTATAATATCACTCCTTCTGCTGACAGTCAGCCTTTTACAAYAAATCTTAGAGCAAAAAGTTATTAGGAAATTATGACGAAAACAACTATTGCCTTTCTGATCTCCAAAGGCACCATGTGCTTTAAGGGTAATGCAGCCCCTCTTTTTGATGTTAGCACCCTCTCAAAAACAGCTTTCCCTGGTTCCTTGTTGTGTTTTCCTTGCTCTAGATGAACAGTAGTACCTGTGGAGACTTCCTACCATTTTAGTAACTATAAGAGGTCCTATCAAGCCAGGAACACGGAGACAGCTTGTAGTATTTAGTTTACCAAGGTGTTATTAACTAATAAATACAGCCATTATGAATATAAAATGAATATAAAAGCACTAGTGTGCACATCATGAACAAATACTCAAATCATAATATTAAATGCATTACCTCTTTTAAACTGAATCATATATTATCTTCCGCACAGGTAGCAGATATAGACATTTATATAAAATGAAAGCTGTGCKAATTTGGTTTAGAAAGTGCAAGAGAAATCAACTTAAAACTAAATTTCTTTTATTCCCACTAATCACAAATGGCATTAGAGGACCTATATGTAAGATTACACAGCTTTTCCAGAAACGTGGCTTTTATTCAATGTCAGAGAACTTAYGTGGAAAGGAACTGCTATAAACATCCTAACACACACTTCAGTTGAAGTTCATACTTTTCTAGATACCACTGGCAAACAGCTGAGAAGTTTTAAGGAATAAATTATGAGTAAAAAACATGACGAATGTTATGGGCGAGACAAAAATACAAAGTTTAAGTTGCAGTTAAGAGAGTGTATAATGTGTCTTCCCAATGTGCAATCTATGCTATTTCAAATGCTTAGACTATGTTGAATCTCCACTTTATTTAAGTTGTGCTTTGCCCTCTGCTAAATCAACCACTTTCACGGAATTTGTCACAAAAACACTGAGATTTCTCCATTGCAGCACTTTATGACAAAGTTCTACAGGTGAGTTCAACATTAACAGGAAAAAACTCTGCTGACAGAGTGATGCTGACACAGTCTCACATTTACTCTTGAGCAGTATTTCCACACAGATTTGAGGTAGCTATCTCAAGCAAACTTAAATGATTCCCAGAGCAAATGGTTTCAGCAAGAACTGCAGTGACTTTTTACAGGGAAAAATATCTTTTCATGAGTGGTGAAAAAAAAAAAAAATCTATTTAAGTAGTTCATCACAAGCTGTTAAGGAAGCAGATTTACTGTTTCTTCGTACAGAATCAGAGATTTGTATAGTGTGTGCCACCTCATGCAATTTCAGTTATGTGTTCCTTTGCAACTACTATTAAAACAGATGTAATATTGCCTTTGACAGCATCTGACCCTATAGGATATCAAGTTGAGCCCTCTCTCTTTAGGTCTCCTTTTCAAAAAGAATCATTCTGCAGAGCAACTATAGCTGCACCTAACATGACATATGGTCCTACTATTGCATTTCCACACTGTGTCAGACTAATCTGTGCTGTGTTCTCTCCCCAAAAGGATGTCACATTAGTGAAAATCAGAAAAACGTATCATTTTCCTTGCTCATTTATATTGCTCTTGGCTTGTTCACCCGATCAGCTTACCTGTCCAGGCTCTATCAGCGGCTCCATTAGCTCTACTCCCTCTGCATAGACTTGAATTAGTGCAAGTAAATCCCTGGATTTGACAGCCTCAAGTAATTCATTCAGTTTAGCTGCTGCGGACGCGCAGGTCTTCCTAGARAACTTGTGATCTACGTATTTAGCAGTGATAAACTCTTTACGTGCAGTCCTGTGGGTGTGAAAACAGAATCGGCTTTAGAAGTCTTGTGAAATGGAATCATGATTTTAATTTAAATCACCTTCCTTAAAATGGAAATTCAAAAATTAAGTTTATGACTGTCTGATAAAGACACTTATTTACTACCATAATGCATGTTTCTTCCTGCCCCAAATCAGATACATGTTTAATTGGTCCTTGTGTTCTCATCACATATGAAAGCCACCCAAGAAACACTGAGGCAGGTACAAAACAGCAAAACAAACTGAACCATTTGCCAACAAAACCACATCCATTACGTGGTCTGTGCATCTTCTGTATCAGAGGAGAAAAGAAAAATCTTAACACTCTCTCAAGAYAGTCTTGGCGCTGGCGTTATTTGCTCCAACACTCTTTATCATGTGAGGCAGTACTACCAAAAGGAAAACATTCAAGATTCTTCAGAACAATCTCTAGAAAGCTGAACTTATGGTATCTCAAAACTAACATCCTACATGGAGGATCCAAAGGAGCWAAAGTGAGATGACAAAGCAAAAGGCTAATGTCCAAGAAACTCAACAGCTGGAGAAGAACACAACAAACAAAACCACCTGACCAATTTCCTGCCACCTCAGCCCTCCCTTTAGCTTGACTATATCTTAAGATTTTTAAGAACTGCATATGCATTCTGCAGAAAAATTAGGATTAAAGAATTTACAAGGTCAAAACTTACATATCACTTGATGGATTGGGTTTAGGTGAAGGACTAGGTAAATTCCCTTCCATAATATCGTTAAAACTATTATTTCCTACATTCTTGGCCAGCTGCAAAGAAAAAAAAATTTTTTTTTAAAATAACATAACGTAATGCACATTTTCCTCACTATTAATAAAATATCCAATACAAAGAATTGCAAAATAAAAGCACAATAGTTATATTTAAATGTAAAGCAGTTAAAATATTTTAAGATGTAAGCCCCATTATCCTAGCAYCTGTTTAAAAAAATAAGTTTTATTGTCAAGGTGAATTTCAAAATAGTCCATCTCATATCAAAAACCATGATGAACTGGCAGCACGAACACTGAAACAGCTCTAGGAATTACTTTTGGGAAAAAAAATCACTTTGGAAATCTTCACTTARGAGAATTTGATTTAACTCCATAGTTAACTCCTAAATGAATAGGAAGCCTCCCATATTTATATAGGAGCAATTCAAGGTTTCTAAAAAGGTAAAAGTGCTAGGGATCTGTACATATGCATACATACATTTCTTACCGTCTATCTTCTTATATTTTTCTGTGTGAAGCCTCATTARTAAGTCTCTTTTCACCAGTCAAGCAAAATCGAGGAAATAAACTTCTCTCAGCTTTTTTTGATAATATAATACACACATTTGCTTGACTCCTTTCCTAAGATTAACATTACAAGGTTTCTTTTGTCAAGTTAGAAGACTAATCTTTTTTTTCTGTCAAAATTATATTTTATTTTTCAACACATAAGATTTTGGACTGTCCTGATTAAAAGTCAAGATTGGCTAGTGAGAGGTAACATTCTGGTTGCCTCAATCAGTGAACACTCAATTTGTAAAAACTCAGGGAACTCATATGAAAAGTGGCAAATGGATAAAAGTAGCAATAATACTAAAAAGCAAAACAAAACAAACCTCTTATTATGGTATTCCTAAAAATATGAACAATGTATTCTGGAAAACCAGTATCTTGAAAATACYTTACAGTAAATTTTTAACCAAAATGCTTCGTATATATAGGTCAGTAGTAGGAAAAAAATGAAAAAAGGCAGCTTACCAAGAGTTCAGACGTTCCTAGTTTGTCTAATTCCAAAGACTGGATTCGAGAAACATGGACACCCATTTCTCTATGGATTCCAGAGCACTCTATGCATGTTAAAATGCCCAAATTGGTTGATAGCCACGTTGGATCTGTAAAGTTGAAMACAAAAATATTTCATGAAAGTTCAAATGTAAGTATTCAATACCTGTAAGAAACTGCTGTATTCTGAAATAATTCCTCATTTAARGTTTTAAGAAATGGCAGTGAAATGCAAACATCTAATCTTTTATCCAAACTGTGGTGTGAATTTAACCAAATGCTCATGCCTATGGAATTTAGTCTTTCAGACTGGGGACAGTCACAAAGGCACTGCATTTAGATTTCTATGTCCATATTATACCTTTCAATATGAACTGTTTTAAGAATTGCTTCTTATAGAAGGCACGCAGGCTTGTGTGTCCTATTTTCAAAAGGAACAGGTCAACTAAATTCCACTGCTGGCAAATGCTGAACTTTTAATCCTTACTACTTCAACTTTCAATAGTCTTTATTAACAAAAGATTTAATATTAAATATTTCCTGTGTGTAATACAGCTAACGCATTAAAGGAAGCCTCAGGAACTCTGGGACTAGCACAACAATAACAACTTGCACCATCATGGAGATCTGCATGGAAAATTGTCTTCAAATMGTCTTCCTTAATCTTAGATAGTGACTGGTAAAGTATTAAGTCAAGAGTTAAATGCAATATAAGAGTTTTAGAGTTTAACCCTGAAATTACAATCACTTCTCTCCACTGAGAGTACAGTAAGAACCTTGCTGACATGGAGGATGGGCACTTAAAATTTCACTCAAAGTTAAAGGATGAATTAGAACTATATTTGAATGTATCTGCATATTTACACAATGAGGTAACTGAATGAGCCAATTCAAGGATTTGCTATAATACTTTTGAAGTATTCAACTATTTTTACCTTTTCTTTTTTCCCCCTCAATTTGGATCAGTTCTATGTCAGTAAATCTGAAGAAACACACCATCCACTCAGTTTACAGTGAGTATCCGCTTCTTGATATTACAAGCTCTACAGTCTAAACAAACTCTTCAACTACCATAAAAATTCAGTAGTTTTAGAAGAATTTAACTGTTCTCAAGCTCTAAGTGACATACAGCTGACTTGTAACTCTGTATTTCTGGAGATATAATCTGAGAGGATTCCAGCTCTGGGTCTCCACTTTCTTTGCAAAAGACTTCTTATTCCAACCATGAAGATTTTTGATACTCCAATCCTAACAGTCTCATGCTCAAAGTAAGATCCTGGCCAGGTCTGTTTTCCCCACAGTCATTGTCTAGGCATTACTCACTTCTACTTAGTAGCATGCACAGGATCAGTGATGCCAAGCAATTTCCATTCAAGTGCAACAAGCATCTAGAGACAGTGCAATAAGAACAGTTCAAACTCCAGAGGGGCTTGAACTGCTGGAAGTAAGCACAGACAACACACAAAAGTATTTCAGTGAATTAAGTGAAACTAATGTATGAAAGTCAGTATTCGCTCTCTTAAAAACAAATTGAAGAGTGATCAACATATCACTCAGAAAATTAGTTTGCACTCTACAAACACCTCAGAGAAATTATTTTGCTCACAATGAGTAGATGACTAACAAACCTGGTGAGCCACAATCACAACAGACTTCGTTGCCAGGTAGTCTCTGTATGTCGTCTATGATGGCTTTGGTCAGGTCCTCTAAACTGTTTTCACCTGTGCTCTGCTCTCCACGGAATGCCATGTTTAATGCTTCTTCTTTGCTGTTGGTCAATACTGATATCCATCTAGCACAAAATAAAGATATCAATGAAAATGTGCATTTGTAAATACAAACAAATCTCTAAACTGTAGGACRCTGACCATTAACAAAATATGAGTGAAATACAGGGAAGAACTATATTGTTGGTGAGTCTCAATGGGATTCAAAAGGAAAGAAGTGAGAATAAGAAAAGCCCAAAAAGCTAAAAACAAAATTTTGTTTTGATGAATTACTTTAAAAGACTTCTATGAAGTATAGGAAGTAAAAAGGTCCATTTAGTTTCAGTAAATTAAGCTGCCTAAAGAGCAGGTATCTAAGACCTTCCTACAGTCTATTCTGCTATTAAAGGTGGAAGCCATAACCACTGCTCCCTCCTTCATGTGCCTCTCTCCACCGAGGGGTGCAGAGCAAGCACCTTTTTGATATGCAGACATCTAAAATTTCTCCAGTGCAGTAAATGGAGTCAGAGCTTTATGGCCAAACTAATGAGAAGGGCTGGGCCACCTAACAGGATGAGGAGTTTGAAAAGAGACCACAGCAGGAATGATGCTGACCATCAACTGCAACCAGTCAGGATCCTTCGATGTCATTTTAAGGGATAATTCAATCACCCTGTCACCCTGCTAGTGTTTTGATTGCACAAGACTGTTTAAACATATTAAAAATAAATCCCTCGCTAGCTGTTGCATGAAGTGAGAAAACAGAGAGTAAAACAATCACACTGAGGACATGCACATTGAAAAAGTAACCCAAGTGTCCAATTTCAGAAAAGAACAAATTAAAAAAGCCCTCTCAACTACAGTACWTTTAAATGTGATTAAATTTACAGTAACTATGTTAACAATATTACAGTTACTATGTAACAWTATTACAGTTATCTTCACTCAGCATTCTTCTGAAACGTGCAGAATGGCTATAGCCAGCTGAACATATTAAGAATCTAACTTCCCATTTAATTCACAGTCCCTCAATGAAATAATACAGCAAATATGAACTTTAAAGGATTACAGTGGCCAAGTTTCCTAAATAAGCTTGTAATGCAGGCTCAGAGCTTGAATATGTGCCCTGTATATRCTTCAATTTGATGCATTTTATATGTTATACCTCACATACATGCATGTTTTAATCTTTATGGACTGAAAATAACCTCAGGATTGTACTTAAAAAGATTGTTTGCAAAAGAGAAAAAAGATCAATAAAAGCAAACTTAAAAAAGTTTTACAYGCTGAAAACAATGTGTTATATACAGACATGTATCTATATACATAAACACACATGAATATTCACAGCACTTATAAGATATTTGAACACACACTAGATGGCATTCTTCTGCAATTCTGCTGATGAAATCCAGAGATATTAATAAAAAAGAGGACGCTGTATCTTTAGCTACTAATGTTACAGCAAAGCTGTTTAAAATACAGAATTAAATAATTATTACAGATGGACATTTATTCGGACATCTATTAGCAATTTTTTCATGGTTAAAGTTTGATTCGCTTGTTTAACAGAAGTCAGAATTGAATAAAACTCGAGTATGATGAAACAACTAAGAAAGGATTAGATATAAATAAAATAAACACAACTAAGCCAACTTTTAGTTTATAAAGACTTCCGCTTTAAGAGCTACTAAACCATAGGAGTATATTTTGGTTTAATTTCCTTCGCTATCCCCATCTCACACGGCTTTACTGACGTTTCCTGTGGAAGAGTCAAAGCAAAGGGCATCGCTGCGGCCTCTCGCCCTAGACATCATCAAGGGCAACAGAACACAAACGCAAGAAGGGACACGGTCTTAAGGGCTAATCCTGCTCGAACAAAAAGTCCCCTTAGGCCTTCTTGGTATGCTGTATATTTTAAAAAAATCCAAAACAGTCAAATCAGTAAATATGGCACGTGAACTCCACGTCAACAGTGAAAAAAAAGCTGCCTTATTGCTGCTGCTGTTTCTCTTTTTTTCTTCCTATATCTCAAAATGCCACCAAAATCAACCTACAAAGCCAAACAAAAAATGACACCTTTTCAGTTTGYAGTGGTTCTTTCATATAATTTAAGAATTACTCAGATCTCACATAACAGGTTTCACTTCTATCTAATACAATTAAACCACTTGCTCCATCGTGTACTGCTTAATTTAGCTTTATTTAATCCATATGTTCTTAAAGAACTGGATAGATTCTTCAGCTTCGAAACTGGCAATACTCAAAACCCTACAAGATCATGCCCACAGTATATTTGGCCCTATCAACAGTATCAAAAAGTAGAAAGTATCTACTGCTGTATATGTTAAAGATACCYATAGATCCCTAAAATATCAGGTATCTATTTTTAGATATATATATGTATATACTCACAAAACTATTTTTCTCCTTACTGTACTTTATCTACTATAGGAAACTAATAACCTGTTGCAGATTTTAAACTGACAGGCAATCAGTAATTCAGGATCAATAGAGCATGTATTGGATAAGAGTCAAGAAATGAACTGGATTAAGGGAATGTTTGGGTGAGAAAGTAGTAATATGTATAACCAAATGCAAGTTATCTTTACAAATCCATCTATTAGTAGTTTTTCTTGGAAGACTTTGTTAAAATATTCATGGAATCAGTTCAAAACAATCACTAAGAAAACAAATGAAGGTAATTTAAGAATTGAATAAAATAATGTTATCTTGCTTTATTTTCTCCTTGGATGGGAGACTAGGAAAGTGATTTGAAAATAYATTTCTGCATTTATTTCTCAATGGTGCACCAAAGAGAAAATGACAGAACAGAGTCAACAACAGTGGTGGAAAAAAGGCAACATACAAAGCTGTTAAGTGGAGAAAGAGCAGGAAAAGGCATATATACATATATGAAAACTGGAACCAGAAGATTACAATTAATTGAGGAGTTATAGAACAGCATTAAACCARCAATTCTGTAAATCCAAGGATAATGTTTGCATGGTATCTTATAAAATAAGGCTGTTAAGGAACTACTCAGTAGCTATATAAAAAACATAACACTTGAATATGTTGCATTTCTTTTCCAAAAACATTTACAGGCATTTCAGTTCATGAAACAATATGGTGGGAAATGTGTTAAGGAAGAAAGTTATTGGATGCTGAAGTCCATTAAAGCTCTGAGATAGGAATTGTTGACTGTTTCTGGACCTGCATTGGAAGAGCTACATTGCCTTTTAATATTTCTTTTTATGTAGTAGGCRCTTTTTTTTCCCATTTACTATTTTTAAAATGGAGAGAAAAGCAGCATGATCAGGAAGCAACTGTAAAAACTGTAATGGAGGATAAGAGAAGATTTKCTACGTATTTCATCTGAACCCTAAYAAGCTGGCCTACTATTTCATGCTAAGCAAATGCACATGAATAAGGTAATTGTAACCTACTCTTTAACCAAAACTTTTTTTGGTTGGCTGATTTTTTTGGAGGAGAAGGTGGGTAGAGGAAGGGATTGTGGGGGTTTTATTTGCTCGTTCGTATTAAAAGGGTTTCAAAGATGTAGCCTTGTGCCTCTGTGACACCATTTAGATTTACACATTCACCACAACAGAAGAAACACATAACAGSCAGGACTTTTCTATTAGTTGAGAAAACGATTTCCAGTGATATTTACAATCTTGAACTCCTTTAATGATAAAAAGAAAATCTTTAAAAATATAAACATTCTTACGCTACGTATTCTTGTTCATCTTCTGCCTGGAAGTGGTATGTTCTGTTATCTGAAATAAATAAATACATCTTTATGTCTAGMACATAACAAACTATAAAATATCAAAATTTTTGGTACTAATATATGTTTGGTAAATCAAGACATCAGAAGCAATTAACCAAACTGCAACATCAACTTATTTACAAAATAATTGTTTGCAATATCTGTTAATTATTAAGAAGGACAAATTATTTTAATGAAAAAAGAGAAATTGGGACCTTCTTGACTACCCTCCCACCCCACCAGAAGGCGGCTCAATAAGCAGAGCAGACAATGTCAAAAAATAAGAGCTCAAGGGTTTCTTCCCTTTCCTGGCCTATGTTGCTTGTGAGTGTTGTGCAGATCACTGAACATCTCTCTGAACCTAGAAGCACCTCAAGTTGCTACATACGYGATATTAGATCAAAAGACTTCTTATCTTCAGCATTCGGCTTCACTTGGCAGGTCAGTAAATTCAGTTTAGCTGGTTGCCTGTTAGACTAAAAAAAAAAGTACATTTATTTTACTTCAAAATATCTTGCTATAAAGGAATTGTTTTTCCTTTCTAAGGTGTGTGTATGTGTGATACTAATTTAAAATATAAGCGCACACACCTGTAACATGACAATTTACCCAACTGGGCAGATTTCAAACAAAATTAGAAACTTGACAGCAACTCTTCCCATCTACTTCATAGGAATTAAAAGAATAAACATTAATTTATAATATACTAATACTTAACTTTCTTTTGYATTTTAAAAATGCATAAAAAAACCTTTATTCCTTTTTATTTACAGTAAGCTCATATTCTGCTTTTCCTCTCACTTTATATAATAAAAAATAAAACCCTAAAAATTCAAAAGGGAAACGATAGTACTAAAACTGATTTAAAAAATAACCCATGGAAGCAATCAATTTTATGAATTATTTTGTCACCTTTTCAATTCGGCAAACAAAAGTGCTTCATATATGTAATGTGACAACACTTATGAGTCAAAACAGTTGAACGATTTGCCGTTTCCTAGTCAGCCTAGGAATCAGCTAATCAGCCTAATCAGCTGACAAGAACTGTAACAGCAATGAGTGGGGGGCAAACAATGTTTAAAAAAACCTCACAARTCCACAGGATTTTTTTTTTTTCCCCAATAACAGATGAAAACCAGTCCCATCACTTGGAAAGGAAAAAGTTAGTTTATCATTTTAATTAAAAGATATAAAAACAGCCTACCGTTGCATGTGATATGGTAAGAATTCCATTCTTAACAGTGCATTTTCTTCTTTGCCAAACTTTCCTTAAACTACATATGAACAACAAAAACAAAATCAGCAACAAGACACAAATTTCAAAATATACTTTTAATCCCACTAACATTTTGAGTAGATTATGCTTGAGAAAAACAATAGGTCCAAGCAAAATTTTATGAAGCAGAAGCAACTGAGAGACTTGTGACAGGTCGTCTTTAAACAAGCTCTTCTTGTCTATTCTCAATATTCACTGTAGCTATTAAAATTAATTGACCTTATATGTGGAGCCAGATTCAAACTCTGAAATTATGGATACTGAAGACATTCATTAGAAAATGTGCTTTAAGCACACAGAGAGCATAAAAATCAGTATGTAAAAACAGCAGTAGTTGATTCTGTATTACCCACTCCACAAACATACCCATCACTCTTCTTTAAAAGATAACCTTTCTTCTCGCTGCCATATTCCTTATTCCCCTGAAGCTGATGCATGCTGTAACCTCCTTGCCTGCTCTGCGAATCCTACAGAAGGGAAATGCCATCAGTGCTTTTGCATGCGCAGTTTATCTTATACCCACAAGTTAATACTAAAGGAGAAAAAAGAGAGAGAATTCCTAATGTACATATTTAAGAACTTGCTCTTACATTACCTGACTTAGAATCAAGACTTACTTTCAAGACTTAATTATAAGCTGAGTATGCTATGGATATGGATACATATCTCAAAATAATGACTTGTAAATAAGTATTTAATACTGCATAATATTATAATTGAAGAAAAAAGACTAATCTCAAACTGCAAAAATAAAGTGAACATACATTTTATAAATACACACAAACTCAAAACCACAAATGCTAAGAATCACATTTACTTGAAATCCAATTAAAAAGACATATATAGTTCATAAGTTTTAGTCAATCAATCAGCAGAAATAATTTTTATTTAATGAAACAATTAAGTGAAGTCAATTGATTAACATGTTAWAAGCACAGCAGAGAAAATCCCAGAAATTCATTAAAACATTCACTTACTCTCCTAGACTTCGATCACGAAAGGCAAAAGTAAAGAGGAGAAAAAGCAAAGAATTTAAAAAGAGAATTATTATTTTACTTAAAAAACATGTAGCCTCCATATGTACCAGAACTACTGGCCACCCCATTTCCAAATGGCATGATTAAAAAGATGGCACTTTTTTTTCTTTTCCCTTTTTTTTCTTTTTTGTAACTTTAGGCACATTGAGACTTTTGTTCACAAAACAAACCTGCACACCCAAGCTCTGTGCAAACTTACACTTCCACAACTTCTTTTAGTARCTTTACATATATGATATTGGCTTCATAAAAACACAACTAAGAATGCCACAAGGTGAGGTAACTTTTTCCTCTTTCAGAGTGCATTTTCTTATAATTTCCACAAGAAATGCATACTGAAGATTATCCTCTCCTATTTTAATTTGGGTTCTTACAAACATTTTTCAYCCTGGAGCAAATGTGCTGTGTAAATCTACAGAAAATTACTTCTGTTAAACTGCCACTTAAGRTTGGTAGCAGCAGGGCTGCAGTAGAATTTCTCCCACAAATCCCTTTAACTAAGAGGTTCTCAGTTTACTCTTCTATAAGCTTGATAAACACCCTTTTACATACAAAATAAAATTRTATTACTACCATTAAAACTGTATTACTACTCCATGAAAAAAATACATCTCCAAAGCCATTTAATGTAGTGATTTTATGAAGGCAGATAATTCTTACATAAAAATTAAAGAAACTGCAGTAACTCGGRCCCACAAGTGTTTGGTAGGAACAGGATGAGACACCACGTGTGGCAGAGCCATCATAAACCACAGTGTCCATAGTAAAGCTCCAGCACTCTGCACAACCTCAGATTCCAACATTATCAAGACAAGTTTTCCAAGAATGGGGCAACTGCAAAGACTACTGTAATGTTTTTTCACTGGTACAAGTGCAGATATCTTAGCAAAATGAGTAGTTGTTGTTGGAGTATTAAACACCTCCACCATAAGTAATGGTAAAGTGAAAGCTGCGTTAAGGAACCTTGGAAATGTGGAGAATGAARTTAAACTGGATCAGTGTGTCACTGGTAGGACAACATTCCTAAACAGAGGAAGCTTTTTTTGGTGTACTTTATACTTAATGAACACATAGGTGCTGAAGGATAGTTTTTCCATTCAYACTTTTTAATTCCAAGAGATCTCATATGCTTTAATGAATTTAATAGTCATGCACAATCTCATTAGTGTGAAGAAGAGTCATTCTGACGTGGTAGGAAGCATCATTTGTCTAGCAGGAATGCCAGTGAGAATAAAGGTGGTAAAACTTTCTTAAGTTGGGTCAGGAATCACTAGGTTTTGATTTCTTTCACTCAGGGTTTCAATTGCACTGCTTCAAACAACTTATTCATTCTCTGCCAAAGTAGTTTTTGATAGCAGTACTTCAGAAACCTTAAAAATCYAACAGAGAAAACTAGCAAAACCAGAAATTAAAAGTTATTTCATAATAGTTCTTGAGTGTCAATGCTCTTTGTTTAACTTTTGCTTGACAATGGTAAACATYCCTGAGGTATGTTCAGAAAAGATTTTAAATAGTAGGGAGATGACAAGTGTAATCCACACATGGAATGCTTTATGGAAGAGATCAAGAAGGACCATAGCAATGTGACARATGAAGGAGAAGTAAACCAAAGAACACAGGTAAATCAAACAGAAATTGATATATGGGAAAGCAGAGATCTAGAAAAAGCTGGCAGGTCTTAGAATAAATTGGCATCTATTCAAGKGGGCTCTGTAGGGCTTCAGCATATGAGTATTTCTGCCTATCAGGCATTATGACTTGGATAAAGTCACATATATATGTGATCACCAATAAAAACTCTTTTATGTCCTTGCTTGTGTTCTAAGAGTTTCACAGCCTCTGTAAAAGACATTGTGTCAGTTACTCCTTCACATCTGATACCACAGGACAACTGGTTTTGCACAGAGACACACACTCTTTTAACCACTCTGGCATTTTCATCTGGTTAAGATATAAGTTATCCATCATTGCCATTAACATAGAACATTAAGAGAAAGCAAATGGGAAGAAATAAATCATCACAGGATCCAYGTGGGGCAGCAGATAAACAACAATGTGGAAAACAAAGGTAAAAGGAAGGCCCCAGTTCTCATATTGACCTCCTTAGGATCACCTGSCTCAGGAAGACTGAACACAGGCTGGCTGCAGGATGCCAGAATGTTAGCAAGATTTATGCATCCCATCACTGCTCCTGTATGTTTATGTACTTTTTCCATTACAAAATTGCACCGAAATACTACCATGATTCACCACTGTTCTCTTTCATGGAAGAAGTAATTTTTTAATATATATTATATAGAAATTTAAAAATAACCTAAATTTTTATTCGATGATATGTAGTTTGATATCCTACATATTAGTTTTGTTGAATGCTGTCTTAACTAGATATGCTATCTTCACTACATATGTTGAATGTCACTATATATGGCAACTCTTCTTAAGAAGAGCTATACCCACACAAACGAAGCATATTTGARTTCTAAATCTGCATAAATTCACATTTTACCTAAGAACAACATGTCTAAATTATTTACCTCTTTCTGGTCAAGCTGCAGAGATGATTTTATCAAATCGCGGAGAGCAGTAAGTTGTTTTTTTTCTTCATCTTGGGTCTGCTTTATCTGTGGAAACAGATTGTCATTATAGGCACGGTGTTTATTCCMAATTTTATGCATTCCAATATACCATATGTCCTGAATAACCTGCTGTAGCTCATCCTGCTTTGAGCAGGGCAATTGAACTAGATGATCACCAGAGGTCCTTTCCATCTTCATTTACACTGTGATACTTGAGGGTTTCTGTTTAGTTTTCCACGGATATGCTCTAAAATATTATCCCTCTGAACAGGTGTTACTTCAAAAGCAAGTAAAAAATGAATATACAACTTCACATTTCCTGTTCTTTTATGCTTTAAGGGTTCATTACATCYCATGCAACTGTTTGAACAAACAATTAAGTAACTCTAGTAAGTCTGACATATTACTTTTAAATTGAGCAATGAACACATAGTTCAGTTTATCCACAAACTGTAATAGCAAATGGGATTACTGCACTCTGATTATAGAATTAAAAAGCACTTGGGTGACAAACAAGCTCTGGTTTCTCATTATTACTTGCCTTCCATGAACAGCACTGGAAAATTAATTTACTCAAAAATGATGGCACTAAATCCAAGCAGTTTGATAGAGAAAAAAAAAAGGAGCTAAGGTAGCTAAAATTGTTGGTAATAAAGTGATCCAAATCAAATATTTCCATTTTAAATTAGGTTTATTTTAACGAAACATTAAATAAGTAATAATAAAAAGCTGGTTTTCTCTCATGATAACTATAGCTATGAAATGTAAAGTTTAAGATAAGTCAGGATGTTTTTCTTCACTATATTTAAAGCTTCAAAGGATACACTTCTTGTTTTTAAAATACAAGTACAAAATGTGCATTTTTCATTATCTAAACTGAACTCATAAGAAAACAAAATACTTTTCCACATTCAGACATTGAACTACTTACAAGTAACTTACATTATACAAATCAGCAGCCAACTTTTCAATGTATTGTTTAAGTTTATCAGCTGTTTTCAAGCCATCTTGGAAGAAACTGTAACAAAAAATACCTGTGATTTATCAGGAACAATACAGAACACATACAGTTCATTACTTTTTTTTTTCCTCCTTTTCCTGCAAGCCAGTAAAGCTTATCCAGATCCTCCCATGTTCAAAAACAATCAATCCTCGTGCCAATCTGAACAGTTTTATTATTAATCTAACAACAGAACGCACAGCTTCTGCAGTCCTCTAATACCAAGATATTTCAAAGAAGCCTGAAATGATTTGCCCTGTTGAATGTGTCTTACTAAGCAAAAATATAATGACTGAAATGTGTTACATGGTCAGTAGCTCACATGTGAGGACGTGAAGAACAGAATTAACACACGTCAGGCAGTCAACACTTGCCAAAAAATAATGTGAACCTCACAAAATGTTACAAATACCTCATATTCAAATTAGTATCACTGATGAACTCATTAATTAGTAGCTTAATAAAAGATATTACCCTTCCCATCGGTTTTAAAGCAGGGTACCTTTCAACAATGAAGAGTCAGTAGTATGGTCTTCATAGATGCCAAATTAGATAGTATATTGTTTAGCTTATTTTGGTTACTGTTAGTCAATATGTTTCCCTACAGCAATTTCTAAAATCTTTTTCTTGTATTTAGCTTATATTGAATTAAAGTTTCTGCATGTTTGTCTATTTTCTATTGATAAAAAAKGTCCCAGCTTGACAGTTCTGCCGACTCGCATGGAATTTCAAAGGAATCACTTGCTTTCACATGGTTTGAAGATTTGCATAAAAGACTATCACAAAGAATAAATCAGATATTTCTGAAATATCTGATATTTCTGAAATATTTTCTCCATCTCCCTCACCCAACTGTATTCATACTCTCTACTGGWAGACTACCTTGAAGACATTTCACAGACTACATTTCCTGATGATGAAAATACCCAATTTCATTAGGGGGAAGGAAAAAAAAAAAAAAAAGTTGCAAATTAAATACTGTAATCAAGCTTAAAATTGTTACACTTACTTGCACTGTGCATGGTAATACTTAATAAGATTCTGCAGAAGGTCCACACCTTTTTTTGTCTTGATTTCATTAACCTTAATAAGATACTGTACAAAAAAAGGAAAAATATGTTAACATGCATTATAGTCTTCAATTATTTTCCAAGAAAAAAGTCATTTGTTCAATGAACTATCTCTATATTTAACTGGGTGTACTCAAATCATCAGTCTAKCATAATAAGGTAATATATAGACAAATCAGATCTAGGTCATTCATTAAAAAAAGAAAAAAAAATCACGTAATTCTAAAACAAACAGAAAAATGCACACAAAAATCTTCTGTGACTGTAATACTTTAACTGTATTAAAGCATCTCTTTTTATTGCTGTTGTAAATATTAAAGTCTTCCAAAATTAAAAGTACTATGCATTTAAAGAAATTGCTATTACATGTCATGCAGACAATTACTAATTTAAAAGTTGGTTCTTGTAGAAATAATGCATCATCATAATCACTTATCAATTAGGAATTTTGTAGAAGGTTTCAGAAAGTACGTTGGAAAAAGATAATCCAAACAGTCTTCCTGAAGCACTATATTATACACCTGAAAAATAAATACTACCATGGCTGATTTTCAGCTCAAGAACCTTAGCTCAAGAACCCTAAAACAAATAAAAGGAGTAAAATAAGGGGAATCCAGGTTTCAAGTGAATTGTTAAAATAAATATCTTAATAACCTTCTACTATGTGGCAGGGAAATTATTTCCTCCCTTCGTCCTCATTACAGAAGARATTTTGTCACCACCTTCAAGTCAAACCCACGGGGCCCTTCTGAGTTACAGGGTCATAACCAAAAGTTGAAATGTGTTTCTTACTTCACACATCTGCAGCTGGAAAAGCCTCCTTTCCTTCTCCATCTCTTCTGCTATCTCAGCTCCCGTGATCTCTGTTCGTATCATTCCATGCTGTTTTGCATGTTCTCGTTTCTCCTTTTCAATTTTTGTACTGAAGTTTCAATCAGAACAAGATTAATAAGATTCATTCTTAAAAATAGTACAGTATTAAAGAAGCCATTCTGAAGATGAGTTCTCCCAAAATACTACTGTTTTGTTTTCCTTACTCCTTCAAGTGCCCAACAGTAATAGAGCCAAGAAGCTTCCCTTCCTTTCCTGCATCCTTTACATCATCTCTTCCCTACTTTGCATGCTACCTGGAAGAAAAGGAGGTGCCATCTCCTCAGTATGATRTGTTCCATCATACAGGCCCCATCTCTACACACTACTGCAATGTAGAACAAACATAATAACTACACTCACTTTGCAAGAAAACACCAGAACATCCTAAACAAACGAGTTTCATGCCTCATTATACAGGAATTAAAACAAGTAACAAGGCAGTACATTAAATATAATACATATATSCAATACATAACACGTACTGAATGCTAAGTCTTCCAGTAATTACACTTGCATGGAAAGCAAATATTGCAAGAAAAAGCTTAAAACAGTAAAACGAAAATGAGGAATTAAAAAGTTACCCTGAGGCTCTCAYAGCTCTGCAGTGTGCTCTTCTTAGTGGTCTGATATAGACTAACTACCATTACTAAGTAAAATTAGGTTTCCAACACAAGAGAGAAAAACAAGAAAAGCATTTTTTTTCACATTTCTTTTGGAAAAAAAAAAAACATATACACATACACAGACAGTCTTTCAACTCTACAGACTCCTTAAAAAGCTGTTAAACTAAACTTTTACTTCTTTAGGACACAAGACGAAGTGTCCTAAAGTGTGTTTCTTTACCACTCCAGTGTTTCTTGTCAGAAAAGAAAGAAAGAATTATTTTGCTTACTATTTTCTCACTTTTTAAAACTAGAGTTTTCTTATTTGATCCATTAATATCCCTGAAAAAAGGGAATGTTTTCACTGATTTGCTGTCTTGATTTGCTGTCTTTAGAAATCAATAAATTTGCACACAAATGTCAAGTATCTGTACAACTATACAAACCAGGAAAATGCTGCATATAAATATTGCTGGATGTCCAATTGAGATGCTGCCACTTTGGGATATTTTTTTTTTTTTCTTTTTGGCATTAGATTAGTAATKAGCTCCCTTCGAATCGAGTTTACAAGAATTTAACACCTTAATGAGACAGAATGATGGAAGTCACCGTGCGTTAGTGAGGAAACTACGCTGATCAATATACGCTTCAAGAGTTCTTAGCAGTCTGAYGACTTCTTTCAACATTTTGGTTGGGTTAGGTATAAAGGAGGCAAAGCAGATACGCTGCCTGAGAAGAGGAAGGACACAAAGGACACAGGAATGGACTCTCGAGAACTCCTGAATTCTGACCAAGCAGCCACACTCTGAACCACTTCACCAACTTTTCTAAGATTTCTATTAATATTTCTATTAATAACAACCAACTTACTCTTCTTACAAATCATCGTTCACCCAAGAACACAGAGGAGGAAGAAMGCATTTTTTTAAAATGGATGCTCTGAAAACAATCAACTGCATTAAAATCATCCCCTCTCAAAAATACACAGCTCTCCAATACAGAACAYGTAAATCACTTTTTTGAACCATTAAACTACTAATGCTGAAGCATTAAGCATCTTCTGAGCGCCAAAGAAACATTAGGCATGTACTTAACCACTTCCCAGAAGGCAAAAACCTTCTATTTGTGTTAGTGCAGCACAGACATCATAACCCGATAAAAAAATAAAATAGAATTCCAATATCTTACTCTATATTCATAGCAGTATCCATAGAAATAGCACATAGGAGACCAGAATGAAATTTTTAAGAGTATTACTGGCCTGACACATAAATTCTGATTCACTTTCAGGATTTAAGATCCATTAAAGATCCAGATAAGCTCCAAAGTCACACTGAAGAGTGTACAATTTTTATGAGTTAGCAAAAGCAGACAGAAAAATAAAACAAAAACTTACAATTTGGTTTCATAATCCTTCCAGGCTTTGTCAAAAGGCTTTTTAAGGTCCTTGGGAAACAAAAAATTTGTTTAAAATACATTTAACATTGCCTTTAAAATATCATTTCAAGTCACTAATCATATTTAAAAAGTTTGCCTTAAAAATTTCAAATAGCATAAAATAATCTTACTTTTAGACCTTGTAGARTAGTGCTTTCCAATATTTCTTAAGATAGAGATTTATTACAGAATTTCAAGGAAGCAACTGAAATTGTRCTCATGCCCATTTTAAATTTATTTTTTGGACTAGATACAGAAATATTAATGGATACCAAAGTTAGAAACAATCTCATGAGTGARCAGAAAGCAGCCAGAAGACAGCTGAAACTAATAACATTTCCATAAACATAGTTAGTTTTCAACACTTACCCCCTTAACACCTTTTAAGTCTCCTTTTAACAGAGAATCCAAAGTGAAAATAACATTGTGGCTTAAACCCTGGAGCTAAAAGGAAGAAGGAAAAAAGATACCATTACCATTCAAAACTATTATGAAATTATCAAACTTACTACTGACAAGTATTTTATCATCACTAATGAAACTGCAACCACCTCAAAAAACTCTAAATTAACAGTAAATTCATTCTAAGAAGAACTAATAAACACTCTCTTGTACCACAGACAGAAACACTGTAATTATGGTTAACCATAAAATACACACAGTGACATAAAATATGAATCTTAAACCCTTCAGTCTCCCTCAGCAAACATATGAATTATTAAGGAAGCAATTTTGGCTTTGGAGTAAATTTTTCATATTGGATTCTGAGTACAGATGAGGAAGCTGCTAACCTGCAGGCAGAATAAATGCACGACCCGTGCTGTGTTTCATTGGGGAACAAAAGGAGCAARAARGATTTCACTCTCCTTCATTGATCARGATATTAAATAAAAATGCAATTTTGCTTTTCCAGTACATACTCAGTTGGACACGTGCTGGAACTCCTCCATTTAAACATAACCCTGCTGAGCCCATGGGAGGAGGTTAATTCTCCACCTGCAGAACTTCTGTCTTTGCCCCAACCAACCCRAGGAGACAAAGTCTAGTGTGGTGATGGCACATGGGCAGGTGTGGGTGCTGTGCCAGCTCCTGCAAAGTCATGATCATAGGCATGGCTACGTAGGAAACACCATTCCTGCCTAGTGCCCACATGCAAACACTGTCCTCTTCGGTCTTCCCACCAAACGCACCATGATTTATTTGCACAACTTCTTACAATTTAGACTTACACACTACGTTTTTAAAATAGATTTTAGGTAGATATTTATAATATTCATTAGCCTTTATAAATAAGAATTATTAGTATAAACTGACAATGTTAACACTGACAGAAAAGCAGTCATTCACTCTTAGTCTCCTAGCTAGGTTCATCCATTAGGCAATTTACTTCCCCTCAACTGGTGTTACAGCTACCGTAGCAGCTACTGTTACAATTTTCTTTAAAAGACAGAGTTGTATAGGCTGTATGAATTACAGTGTGGAGGAAAAGAACTTCACGTAAAACTGCTCAGAATATACTCATGAAAGAGGAATTCATGTATTTTGATCGATTCTTCAAAGCTACAGCTAAATATTTTCATCTGCTTCTATATTCTTTACTCAAGCTCAACGTTAGGATGATGTTTATCAATTGCCACAACATAAGCACTTCTTCACAGATCCCAAATTTGTCAGGTGCTCATTACGTAACAGCAGCAGCATGTCAGGCAAGGACGCTGACCTGCCAGTAAGATGCTATGTGTTCATGAYTCCAGGTACCTATGTTCCTAGGACATATCTCGAGATGTTTCAATTATTTTCCCTCTTATTAACCTTGGGTTACTTTCATGTAATCTTTGCAAACCCATCCTCGCTGCTCCCCAGCAGCTTTGACATTTAAAACACAACACACACACATGCACAACTGACTACAAATAACTCAGCTTGCTCCTGGAAATTAATATTGAACATGAATATTTTTTTTTCCCCAGGTCTTCACCCATTTCTTAAAAACTGGCACAGGATTCTATATATCTGCTCTTCTTCTCTATCTCGTTCTCCCTGACTCTCCGTGATTTCCCCAAGAAATACTCGATAGCTTTGGCTCAGCCAGTTGCAGAAGCATCCCACAGCAATTGAACTCCAACACATGCATTATCTAAACACTCTCCAATCTCATCTCCCCATGTTAGCACCCATTTGTTGAGCTCATCAGCTGGCCAAGCACCTCTCTGGACTTTCCTGGTATTTTCTTCTAGGCACTTTCCCATGTGGACTAGAACTGTTTTGGAACTAAGAGCTGACTCCAGCAGGCTGGCAGTCCCTTCTCCTTGTCCTTACTGCAATGAGGATACTCTCTTCCACTAAAATCRTCAGTGGGATATTACATATCAGAGCGCAGTTTTGAAAAATAAAAGAGATGATGCCAGAAGCTCACAGCTCTGACACTATTGGAAGGTTTATTTCTATTTCTTCTTAGCATAAACAACCATTTCAACAACGTTAACTCAAATTCACTTCTCATATGTTAATTTAGAAGAAGGATTTCACTCATAGAATCATGGAATGCCTAGGGTTGGAAGGGACCCCTAGAGGTCATCTAGTCCAACTCARTTGAATTACAGACCAGTTCATAAAACAGAAAATGGTAGACTCATTGGGTCCATTGGGTAGACCCAAAGCAAACATCAGGGTAGGAATGAACAACAGTAAATAACTATAGCTTACTTCTTTTGTCCAAATTAATCCGTCACAGATAATTGAACCAAGTCACTGATACTTGAGTTGAAATTACTCAACAATAGCCAGCTACTATGTGAGGAGTCAGAAAGGTTCTGAAATTATTTCATGTATTGTGTGTTGGACTTGAGCTGGAGTTGAGTCCAAACTCCAATGAGTTGGACATGTCTGATAAAGGGGCACAGTAATCTCAGAACTAGAGTAAAATGCAAAAGGAAAAAAAAAACCAAACATTTTAATGGATGGAGATATAGAAGTTTAGGGGGAAGGAAAGATAATTTTCCCACAAAGATCAGCTTAAAATCTTTAAGGGAGGAGGGAGAGAACAGACTTCAAGTGTTGGTAAAGGTCACATTGCGCATGAGATTTCTGAAACACAAGTCATCTGCAAGTGGTCCAAACATCCCTCCAACACTTCAGCTAGATCAATTCAGGAGAGATTCACACACTCAGTTCCATATACAGCAGTTTTTGTACACCTTTTTATGTACTGTATGATGAATAAATGCATAAAGGAGTAAAACTTAGATGAGCTAAGTAAAAAGCAAAGAAAGACTATGGTGGGACTCTCAGACTACTAAAAATGTAAGAGAGTGCTCTGGAATTGATGATGGCCAGCTACAATACAGTTCCTTTACAGCTCATTTCTTACTCTGTATTTCCTTTCTCCTTATTATTCTCCATTTGTCTTTATTTTATTGTACACTTATCAAATAAGCCATCAAAAATAAAGTCTATGCAAAAAGTGCCTATTTACCCGTCACTCACCTTAATACCCAATTCTATTTCTTCAAGTAATTTTATTAATATAAGCTGCAGCACGTACTATGGTGTTTTCATCAATGAAATTGATTACTAATATCATGTAAGATTTCTAATATTATACCAAAAAGGCCTTTTTCATTGTGATGATTTTAAAAATTGATAGTAGTTAAAAGTATTTACTACTTCCCCCTATATAAATGCATAACACACATAGACAATATTTCTATTTAAAAACACAATGCATATTTAAAACCAAAAGGAATCAAGCCAAAAGCTCCTGAATATTTAAAATATTTGAGGAAAAAAAAAAAGCGTAGTGCCCAGTACACAGAGATAAGCAAAGTCCCTCTTGTACAATTACTACATATGAATTTATACAAGATATGTATTTTTAATCTCAAAAGAGCAACTGTACATCACCTAATTGAATCTTAAGTGTACGGCTTTAACGCACTTAGAAAATGACTGTCTTGAAAAGGTCAAGCTGCACACTGATGCTGTGCACAGTCCTGAAAGCTGAAACGCTCCTGATCTCATTACACAATCAATACAGTTAAATAATAACAAAAAAGCTTTCCTTTTAATTACACTTAAGGAAACAACAAACCAGGAAATTCTAAAGCTGCAAATTGCATTACTTGTGCAAGGACAAATATGTATGTTTTCTATAGCAGTCACCATGATTTCACTGTATCACACATCATCTTTATGTTAAAAGAAAATAGAATAATCAATTATTCATTTTATCTCAGTTTGTTACAAAAGCAAGACATACTCAACTTCACCTAGTGGTAAACACACTTGTGAATAGGACATGGCTTTTGAGACTCAGAAGTTTTCTGGCATTTCAGGCTAGCATCTACTGTATCTCATGTAAGGGAAAATCTCTCAAAGACCATTTCCTTCCACCTAATTCCTTGAAAAAGGCAGCAGGATGCAAGAAAAGACTCCAKCAATGTTACAGCTGAAAGAAAGCCTGCAGTGCACCATTTTTTTCCTACCTTACAGAGCACGAACATCAGAATTACACCCAGCTATAAAAAAAAAAATAGAATAAAACTGGAACTTTGACCTTCTGAATTTCATTAGCAAATGTCAATGCAAACCACAAAATATGAATTCACATGAAAATGTAGCTTGATTAATTTCATTTCCGTGATCAAAGATCTATTTGCTATGACTTCATTCTTATTATGCTGCTCTTAGAAGTAAAAGGCTTAGAATAAACTTTAAATGAGAAAAGGCTTTAAGCTATCTTCAGAGGCCTATTGCTTAAACAATAGATGCCTTGTAGACCATAGGGAAAGCATATTACTAACAGAATTTAAGCATACTCCCTAAATCATTAATCCTTCCCTCCTCAAAAGCGAGGGGTTTTTCTTGTCTTTGCTCAAAAAGAAAATAACAAGTAATGGCATTGGATCTTAACTGGACAAACATGATGCCAGGGAATGGGTTAGAATTAAGTTCCATAAAGAGATGCACAGGGCACCTTCAACTACTTGGAAATGTAAACTCAACATCATCCTCAGTTTAACTCTTAAATCAAAAACCAATCAAAACAACCCACAAAGAGAGTATGTGCGTAATAACAATCTTTAGAGATTATCTTCACAGYAGGTTTCTGTTTTTTAGAAACTAAGTGAAATCATCTCTAAAATCACTGCCCGAGTCATCAGCAACATGAAGTTGTTCTACTGTATTTTGAGCTTTTTTTTTTTTATTTAAATAAAGAAATTTGAATTTCCTTACCAGATTCTTCAGCAGCGTTGATAATTCTTTAGTAAGCGTGGAAAACTTTACAAAAGCTGTGCCAAGATCTGGGTTATCCCTACTTAAAAAATTACTTCCAAATTTATCTAGCACTTGTGCATAGTTTTCTTCATTTTGAACATGATCTGCAAAGAGAGAAATTAAACATCAGAAAATTCTCTAGTAGATAATCAATTATTAATTTAATCCTGGTTAAACGTGTATTGCAATATAACAACAATCCAACTGACAAACATCATTCTTTCAATAAACCCACAAACAAATAAATATACTTAAAACTGGCTAAAATATATTAGCATTTGAAAGGACTATTTAGCACATAGGCTTATATTTCATTTAAATGACTTGCAAGTGACAACACTATTGAATGCTTAACATTATTGAACACTAATATCAATAGGAAAAGCTCAGTAATGATCAATAAAGCAATAATTGCAATATAAGATCAACTGAAGGAAAATTTAAATACATCTACTTCATCYTATAAACATTCAAACTTATAATAACTTCTTTTGATTCAATATTTATTGCTATTAAGGTAACACAAATATATAGAACAAACAGTGTCAATGGCATCAAAATAAAATAAAAAAAATCTGAATCAGATTAAGTTTAAATGAAGTCTTCTTRCAGTAAAAGAATCTGTTTTCACCTCATCGTTAAAATTGAATTAGCTCCAACTACATGAAATGTGTACTGTTATATAGTCAAGGACTTGCTTTAATTTCCATATACTTAATAGCAAATCAAAAGTTCGAAGACATCAGAGCCCAGAAGGCAAAATTGAAACTGATGGAAATACACAAGAATCTTAAAGATGAAGGATATCCCAAATTGTAGATTGTGTCTGAAACATTTTTGCCTCATTTCAGGCATCTCTTTTCATATTTTTGTTTGCATATCCCATTTTAGTTCTTTTCTGTAGACAATCTGTTAGCACAGCCCTTTGAAACTGTTGTCTTTACAACCTTCATCTCTCCCAAAGGATTTTTTTTTTTTTTAATATTAAGCCAATATTTAACAGTAATAAATTTCAAACAACTTATTAATGTCCTGCAATGCACAAAGATACATAGAGAAGAACTGAGTTGATTAAGAATTAAACAAGAATCCTTCTATAAGAGTAACGATACCCAAACCAACACCGATTCAAAGCTCAAAAGAGAAAAGTTCTAAAATTCTATTGGAAAATTTAAAAGACCTTAATGTTTAACTAATTAAAACAGCCCTCAACATTTGACAAGTCACAAGGTAACATCAGAAATTTCATGGAGCTTTTCAAAGGCCAAAATTAATCATTTGTTAACATGGAACTCTAACCTCAATAGTATGTTTTTAATAAGAGTACAATTGTGCCATGAGCATATGTTTTTAATCAAATAGCTTAATATTAAAAGCAAGAAATCAAGATGTAGTAATAAAATGTGGGTTTTGTTTTGATATAAAAGCTGTTGCACAAATATACAAATAGTAAACTAAGAGGGAGCCTTGGCTTGCGCACTCCTGAGCTAATAAAGCTCAAATGTTCCCTACTGTTTTGGGGGAAAAGGAAGGATAATTCAACAAGATTGGAAATGAAGAAAATCTGACAGGTCATGAAATTCTTAWTCTTGCCAGTAAAGCACTTCCATCTCCAGCATATTTCCTAGTACTTTGATTTTAAGGACTTTCTTGTTTTGCTTCTTAAAGCAGAGATGCTTCAAAATACATATTTTTTTTTTAAAAAAAAACAGATGGAAAAAGATCTGAGCAGGACCATTTCCTGTATCTGTAGAAAGACAAAGCAAATGGGAGCAGGAAGCAAATCATTATCCTAGAACAATGTATTGGAAATTCTCAGGAATTCCAGATCATAAATCACATAAAACCTAGACATGAGACTTTTCAATTAAAAAGTTAAAGGAATAACTCTATAATTACCAGCCAAGCACACATGAAATGCAAGCGTAGCACCTCAAGATTCAATTTTTATGTATCTACATAAATCTTGCAATAAGTATAAAAATATTATCAATTCATGAGAAGGAAAGATATTTCATTATTTGACCTTAAAAGCACGTAGATGAATACTAAAGTCAGCGTACTCGTACTAAAACACGGCCTGTGAAAGGCTGCCTGCCTAGAGCAAAGAGCACCTTTAACRTCACTGCTGGAGCCTCACGCAACCCCACAGATGACTTCCCAGTGCACTGACAGAATTTCCTCCAGATGAAGCAAATAATAATGTGCGTGCCTTGATGTTTACTTCCTCAGATACAATTACTGTAGGAAGGACTTCAATAACCCTGCAGAGACACAGGGACAGCAGTGCATAGAAACAATAGTGGTTTCTGCCCAGAGCTGGCTCATGGCTTCTCAATATTGTAAACAAAGTTCAATATCATGATGAAAATGGAGCAGCTTCCCCAGACAGCTATCACTCTCCTCAAGCAGCTTTCTGAGGGGTCGAGGAYCATGGACATTTTTGGATGTGCCACAGTCCCCTTGACAGAGGGAGCTCCCTTCAAGGCAGATGTGCGTGGGGATAGAGGTGCCCCCCTCAATCCTTCCCTCCTCTAGGCTGATCTGTCAGGGAAGCCAGGCCATTGTAAAGGYGAGGAGAGGGCACAGTGGTCCTGATGGAACACACAGAAGCAAAACCTGTATAAGGTGCAATCAGAAAGCACATCACTAAAACCGAAACCTTGGTTTTCCTTTGTCTGGAACAGTTTTGATCAGATATGACCCCCTTCAAACACCGAAGAGCACAAAAAGGCTATCAAGTATGGCACTTTCAAAAGAGCAGTACACAAGCACACCGCTTTCCTGTCAACTGATGGTCCTCAAATTACACTCCAAGAAATCTGAAGACTATTTAATTATTAAGAATTACTTCTTGAACATCTGAATAACAAAACCRACAAAAAAAGCCTAATAAGACTTTTAAAACAGCAAGGAAGTTGGAAAGGCTTAAGGATCCTTAAGAGGATCTTACCTAAAGTAAGAAAATATTTTTCAAAAAKCTTAAGTCTAAAAAGAACACACTTTGACCATCACACTTGTCTCCTGACTTGACAATAAAGCCTTCCAGGCCTAGGCTGCTGAAGACAAAAGTAGGTATAAAAACTCCTTTGAACTTCTCTAGAGTAAAGAACATCTCTGTGAGTCTGTGGGTTCTCCACATCATGGCAGTGTAAGAACATTTAGAGTAGATGAGCGACACCAGAAGAAGACTTACTTTCCATCCAAGTTCATTGCTCATGGAAGACCTCTTTTAACATTTTTTCTGAGGTTTTATATTAAATGTGATGTGTGTGGTAGAGCTCATACAAGCTGATTAAATGAACAGTAGTGAGTCATTCAGATCAAGKTAGAGACTTTTGTTCAAGGAGTCAACAAGCAGGCACACAAGAGAAATTTAAGTTAAATGAGTCTCTCCCAAACAAATCAGTATAAGGAATTAAGTAACAAAATTTAGTAAGGATCAGCCTCACTTAAACAAATCAGTGATCAAAAAAATGGAGTAAGGAAGAAATAAGCACTTGGCTTTCCTTAGAGGGARGTCAGCTGTGAAGTCCTGTATAGAACTGTGGTAAGGCCAACATAGTTTAATAGCATACATGCAAGTTAGAGAATAACACTAATATTTTATGAAGAAAATAAAAATCATTAAGTTATTCAGGAGAATAAAAACAAAAGCTGACMTGAACGTGACATTAACCTGTCCTATTGCAGAGGTCTACATTGATGATATCCACATCTGAACTTAGTGTCTCATCATTTCCCTAACATAACAAGAAGTCACAGTTCAATTGTACAGGACGTCAGATACATTTCACCATGAAAGTCTCTACCAGATGCATTAATTGTCTGATAACACTGATGGCCAAGGCTATCACAACAGGTTTACATCTAAGCAGCTCCAAAGTTAAATGGAAAGTCCCATTTTGAATGGCTGAAGCCTAAAAATGTGCTTCAGGCAGCATAACCCAGGGAAAACACTCTAAATTTTAAGGAATGATTGTGAATTAGCTATTATTAAGAATGATTCTAAGGTGCAACATATCACCTCAACATTCAGTAGGAAATTATAAATAAAGCTGAATATTAAAAATAATTAAGAAAGAAAYACAGGATGCAACAGAYAACACCACRATGCTCTGTCTAAACTCTGAATATTGAATACAGTTCTGGTCCCTATAGCCCCAACTCCCTCTTTTTCCTCCATGAATTAAGTTACATGAGTTGAAATGGACTGGATACTCTTTAAGCATCTACTGGTCAACATTATGGGACACSAGATGGATTTCTGATCTAGCCCAATGTCTCCGCTCTTAATCTCTGGTCTTCTGTCGATTTTCTATTTTTATTTCACTACTGCATCTATTCTTTTGATTGTATCTGGAAACTAGACCATCAAATCAACAAAAAAGAACTAATGAAAAGCTGAAAATTAATTGTGAAATCCGTTGCCATTACAATTGACAYCAAACGTTATACGAAAGCTAACAGGATCAGACTCTCCACTAAGTACAAGCACTGTTCCCACAGGACAGGTTCCTACCTACAAATGAAATCTGATCATTACACATATAAAAAACAAACCAGAAAAAGAAGAAGCCATGAGAGAACATAAGAGAGGTGATAATTTCTAAGTCACAGTGGATTTCATCACCAGTACTTTCCCTGTTGTAATGTATTGGTAGGGGGGAAAAAAAAAAAAAACACAATGGGATGGGTCATTTCTATATTTCTGAKGATAGATGAGAAGGATGCAAAAAATATGTTTATTAATTACTAATTATGTTTATTAATTACTGTACAAATTGCTTCTTGTGCACGTCTTTCAAATTATACCATAATCTATCACAATAACATTCTGAAGAGGGAGCTAGAGTATTAGATGTAATATTTTCTTAATAGTTTTAAGTCGTTAATTAAAAAAAAAAAATCAAAAAYAAAGGAAACCACTGAAAACAGCTACATAGTTTTCTGGCCCTTCTTAAAATGCCAAGGGAGCCATTTAAAATGATCAAGCAGTCTTCTACTGTCTTGCACTCAATGTAAACAGTTCATAAGCTAATATGGTTTACACAGGGCTTCCAAAAGTACTGACAGGGTTTGAAGTCCTACCAACCATTTTTATCACAAAACTCAGATCAGCGCGTAACTATTCTCTGGTGTCATTTTTATACTTCAGAACTGGCAGAAAACTTTGCATAAGATTTTTATTGGTTCTGAAATTAGGTAAGAAAGTACTTCCAAACAGAAATTGCTGCTWAGAGTACCTCAATAACTCAGAAAGGCTGTAAAACTAAACAAACATTTACTAAGTGTCATCCTTACTTTGCAATCCTGCTTCATAATCTACTGAGAAAACATTAGTCATCAACAGAAGTTTTGGAAAAGCTTGTGTGTTAGGGGAACAACAATATTAGTGACTGGCAGAAGTGAAAAGAATTTGTAACACGTAAAAAGACCCTCCAAAAACACAAGTTAACAGGATGAAACAAACAACACAGAATCTTATTCCCAAATAAAGGCTACTAAGAAACTGCTCTAGGGAAGTAAACAATGCTTAATAGATTAGGAGTGCTGAGGAACAGGGATTGCATTTTTCTAATCAAATATTTAAATCCAGCTGATTAGAAGGTGTCCAGGTGCAAAAAAATGAGGGTGAAGGAGTTGGAGAACACATCATTTTCACTTACAATCAGAAAAAAAAAAGCTGAATCTCAAAATACTACTTTGCAGATAAGCACTCTTATTCTATACATGTGAACAAGGTAAATTGTGAGACAGACTTTTCAAACTCATACTCAGATGCTCAGGTTCTCATGTAAAACTGGAAACAAAGCCTTACCTTGTCCTGAACTATATATTGCTTTCACAGATTTTTTCACTTTCTGCAGTGCAGTCCTGTCTTGATCCAATGCCTACAATAATAAAAAATAAATTTTAAATACTTACATCATTGACCATTAAAACACGCTACAACACTTTAAAATACAAAGTAAATWCTTTCCGAGGCTGGAAAAACTATGGATGTAACATATTCAACCCCTAGGAAGGTGTCAGGTCATTCGTCCCCTTCAAGCTGAATTAAAGAACTGAACTGAAAATTCTCTGGAGGCAGAGAACAACAACAGTGACAGAACTAAAAGGAAAAAAATAAAGCTATTAGCTTTGGAAAGGACAAAGCATTTAGTCATAAGGGACAAAGCATTTAGTCATAACGTAAGATATTTCTTATCCCACTTGGTTACTAAAACTTCCATTAGAGTCCTATACTTTCTAGTACAACTAAAGTGCTTGCTGATTTCTATGGTTTTCCCAAAGCACTCCTCTTCCCCCTAAGGACACAGAAAACATGAACACAAGCAAAGAAAGAATACGAACGTGAAAGACAAAAGCCCACACAAATAAATACCTCTTATTCAGTTATAAATCATTTATAACGATAGTTTTTGCAAGTAGCAGTTCACATAATCCATCACACTAACTGTGCCCTCAGATTCCACAATGTCATTTTATAAATATGAAGATGAAATGTAGCAAAGCAAAAGACTGAGGACCTTCCCTTGCAAACACAAGCAAATAACATAACGCCATTGAAAAGGAGTATTTGAAAAGCAATACTCAAATATATATTTGAAGGATTCCATCACTTAGCATCAGGTTCTCTAGAGACAGCATTAAACTTAAAAAAAAAAAAATTATTAAATAATGGTCAATTTAGGATCAGACTCCTGGCTACTTTTTGGAAGTGACTTCTTACTACCCACTCTCAAGAAAACAAACTAGTTGGCATTGAAAGATTTGTGACAAAAAAGCACAAAATCAGTCCAAGTAACCACTAGTCTAGACTAGTGCATTTTAAAAAATTAAAGCTCCACACTGTTATTCTGGACAAACATCTAATTAGTCGCCCTTGCGTGTGAGTACAGGGCAATCAATGTACTTAACATATGGTAAGCAATGTATAGGATTTTTTTCCCTATTTATTTTTAGGTTGAGCCTACACAGTTCTATTGTGGAGTGATCCAATTTTGACAAAGCAAAACACTGAAGTTTGTAACAAAAGAAAGTTTAATGTTTTTGCTTATTAAGACCCAACTGAAAAACCTCGCACAAGCATTTTGGTGGTAGCTAAAATTAGAAAGTTCAGAACTACAGAATTTGTGTGCTTTCTAATGCTCTTCATCTATTTTCATCTCCAGCAGAACAATGATTCAAAGTTTTCAGATGTGTTAAAAAAAAAWTTAAAAAATCACTGCATTCTTTYATTCTTTAGTACAATATTCTTAGTACAATGGATTAGTACAATATTCTTGGTACAATATTGGATTTCATTTGACTTGCATCTTGGTGGAAAGTGTTAAAATCTTTTAAATTTAATAAAATATTAAGAACTCTCTGTTCCTTTTCGAGACAGTGCACAGGAGGAAGCTCTTTTTTGATTCCTGTATAATAGTTGTCAAAAGCTTTTACTTTTATCTATATGCCATGCCAGGCATTCATAGTCCATGTTTCTACTGAAGTTCTCTCCATCTTCAATGAGCAGGAAAGAGATACTGTTTCACTTGTCTACGGAGCTTTATACAAGTTAAAATACAAATCTGAAACCAGTAAAAGGAGAGAACCATTGAAGTTCAAGAGACAGATATAGAACTTAATAATGCTTAGGAACAAAGCTCAATACCAAAGCAAACTAGATATGCTAAAAAGAGAAACAAAGAATTTACAGGAAGATGCATCTTGTTCCTAAAGAAATTAGTCTAGAAAAAATAAGACATGCAGATTAAAAATATATATTGTCTCATATTTTATTGTCTTATATATTTGAGAGATATGTAGTTATATAGATATTTCAAACTGGATTTTGAAACACAGTTTAATTTGGTCACTGATACAGGCTAGAGGAAGGAGGGGGGCCATGCATTATTTTAAGAGTGCAATCACTGAGCACAGCAGTATCCAGAGGTGACATCCACTGCCTGAAGGAGCCAGTGATCCAAATCAGAGTGACACCACAGGTCAATTTTRTGTCTGTACACTCACAGATAGGATCTTTATATGAACAAATTATTCAGAGTCCCAAATTTTCAAATTAAGAGAGAAACATACAARTCTATACAGGAGGGCAGTGTACAACACTCTAAAAAAACAGAAACCCAACCATATATATGAATTTATGTGTATTAAAACAGTTATCTGTTACTATCTAATATTTTCTAGACATAAATACATGTAGTTCCCATATATATGGCATTCCTCTTGAATATCATTTGCTAAAAACTTATAACTCTGCTTTCCTTCAAAGGACAGTATGTGTATATACATATATATATATATGTACACATACATACATATATATTTCCCCAAAAAGTGATTAATCCTCYGAAACATATTTAAAAAGTTGGATGCAGCAGCCTCAGGTGCTTTTGCAGGATCTGCTCATTTTATTTTGCTGCATTTAAAACTGCAAACATAGAAAACCCCAGAGAACAGAGCCCAGAGCTGTGGAGCCTCCACTCCTGGGAACACCGAAACCTGCCTGGACAGAGCGCTGTGCCACGTGCTCTAGGTGACCCTGTGAGTAGGGGCTTGCACTGCATCGTCTCCAAAGGTCCCTTCCAACCTCAACTGCTCTGTGATTCCGTGTACGTTGACATCCCACATTCCACATCAGAGTCCTCTCCACCAGAAACAGCGGTGCAGCCACATCTWGCCGTCCACACAGATAAATGCTTCTTTTGCACAACTTCAGCCCTACAGAAYCTCATCCTTTCTCCACAGAGAGAGTTTCTATTTTTAGGCCATGCTCTGTTTAAACAGCTAGGAAGCGCTGAACCAGAAATTATGTTACTTTACATGCTGCAAAGTCCTAGATTCAGAATTTCTGTCTTTRCTCTACTAAGAACTGCCAAGGCACAGTTACGCAGACCACTGATTATGTCTTTTGACATATGYGTGTGTATACAATTATGTAATATACACTACATTAGATTAGATTATGYCATTATATAAAATATATGAGATACTGTATTTGTAACTTTTGGTGTCCTTTCTCTTAACAATCATGAAAAACGGGGTTTGAACAACATAATCCGCTTTTCTTGAATCCTATGTACCTACTACTTCAGATGCCGCTTGCAGCAACATTTCATACATATTTCACTTCCAGAAGCCATGATGAACCCAGAGCTGCCAGGGCCTCCTCAGTTTGTAAAAACACCATACTATTTGATGTACTGTACAAACCTTTACACTGAGAAAAAACTGATTTGTGTTTCAGTCTTACAGTAGCGACAAGAACTAGAGCAGCTCTAGCTCTGATAATAACATTCATGTGTCAACATAAATTATTAATCCCTTCAAGTGGATGTTACCCAGAAGAGCTCTATGTTCCAACCAGAACATTTGCTAATTCTTACAGCAGAAGTTTAGAATTTGCCTCTATTATTAAGAATTTTGCTCCAAGGTCTCCAAACTCGGCCACTACCAAAAGCTACCTCCAAAAGTAAGATGCTGAAACAGAAACATTTTAGACTATGACAATATTTTAAGATCCCCTAAAAGAAACCTGAGATTCCCAGAGCAGGCACATGCTAAGCACTCACGAAAAAATACATGCACGCCAAGAAAATAATTTTTTTTACACACACAAAAAAAAACCAGCAGCACAAAATATTTGAGCATATACAAACAAATGGGTATAATGAATGCTATTTAGTCACATGCATGTTTTCACAGATGCAAGACTAAGTTATTCCACAAAAAATAAATATAGGATATATTGACTTTGAAGGACAATAAGGAAATACAAAATTTCTCACCAATTTTCCTGCCTGTTTGATTCCCAATTACGATATCTACATAAACTAATGCAATGGTACCTTCCTGGGGCTGAACAGCAATTCATTCTACCAGTTTTCTTCACAGCAAAATGCAGACTTCATGGGGGGGGCAGGGATAATAAATGCAGCCTGCACAGGTACTGCATTTCATATCACAGAAGCTGCAACAAGACAAACCTCCATAATTTCACCACTGAAAGAATTTAGGGAAAGACACAACAAAAATCAGGTGTTAATCTCTTGCAGTTTACCCACCCAGCGAGGAGAYGAGCAACATTTTATTCTTTACAGAGAGAAGTGTCCTGAACTGTCCTGCCATGTCCTTGCTGCTCCTCTCAGCCTGTCCTGGACTTGTTTCTAGCACAAGTTTAAAGCTCATTTCCACCTGCAGGTCTCAGCACCTAAACTACAAACCCATGGAAGCGCATGTGTCTCTTCAGGAAACACTTTTTGCAGGTAACAGCAGAGCTTTGCACACATCCCATCAACTCATTTTCCCCAGTTTCCCTGCTGGCAGTTGCACAGCCTGACAAAACAAGTGGATGTTCATGAGGACAGAGATGACAGGAGGTGCCATCTTCACTTTAAACAAGCAGRAAGGGCTTCCAAGGTTCTCTCATTTGTATCTTTTTTAAAAAAACAAAGTTTAGTTTGAACACTGTAATGAATTTACAAAAACATGCAGAGTAAATGATGGAAGCTGATGGTAACAAGACAGTTGACTCCCAGTAGGCAGAAATTTTTAATAAATAGCTGTTTAAATAGTCACCAGAATATTCTGGACTATTACTCAAAGGGTAGTATACTTGAGACCACTTATAAAATAGCTATGGAGTCCAGTGTAGCTAAACTGTAACCTAGGCAATAACACGCTACTTGGAAGCCTTTGCTGCAGAAGCCAAAATGCAAATATTTCTATCCAAGGGAACTCCTAGACAAAATGAAATTAACATCAAGTTTTTCCCAACAAGCATAGAGCTGATACTTAGTTTTGTGTGTGAAAGTATTTTGATAGTGACAACACTTGAAAACTTCCAGTGATGAGATACCAAATTTCCCCCCTAGGTGCAGGACCTAAGACAGCTTCAAGCAGACAGAAACAAATACATTAAGAGATTCCCACCCTTAAAGTGGCAACAAGATACCTCTGAGCATGGACTGAGTCAAGGTGTTACACCGGTTTTGTGTTCAGATTCACTGCACAAGTCAGAGTTACTAGCCAGAAACCTAAGGCAGCAAAAGCAGGTAAGAAAACTGACTKGATTTCATATGACTGTGCTACAATCTTAGCAGTTTCTCACGACAGCAAGAACAAAAATCCCATTGCTAATTCTGTAAAGCTCAGTTAAACCCCAGGTACTGACACACACCTAATTCAAGCCTCAGCCTGTGAAGGTGTCATTATATAATAAATATTCCTGAGTGGCACACAAAATTTTTGCTAGTGTTACGGCTGCTAAACAACAGTAGTATTATCACAGCCACAGCAAAAATGGWAAGTGAGGAGAAAACCCTGCGGGAATTACTGTATAGAACACAAACAGAAAAATCTTGCATTTCAAATGACTGCATATTTCTGAGCACGTATCGCTGTTTATAAGTGTTCTGYTCATTTTTTAAACAAATCATGACATGTCATGAATTGCATTTTCCTTGTGTTGATTCTTCTTGCCCAGATTAAGCAACATGCATCAGTACTACACATGCTAACACTTACAAAATGTAACAGGAACAATTTAAGTCTTCAAAGAAATAAAATTATATTCTGCACTTGCACTCTTGGAAATTGTCCTTTTATGGAAGGAAACTCAGCAAAATCACTTAAGAAAAAAAGCAATCAAGACTTATCTTAAATTCCTAGAATAGCACTTGCCAATACAGTCATATTGGCTGTAGAGACAGAAAAAAAACCAAACTACTACATTTTCATAACAATTCTGATGCAAATGGCTTTTACTTTTTGCATAACTTACTTCAGACACCTTACTGAAAGGTAGGTTTTAGAAAATAATAGGTTTCATAGAAGCAAGAATCCTTTCTAAGTCTTTATACTAGGCTAGGCATTAAATCTTGAAAATTATTCATCATTTTTGAGACAGACAATCCATAACTATCTTGATACTATTATCCTATACAAAAACTCGAATTAYATCTGTGATTAAGTATTATCCAGTAATTATTTGTTATCCAGCAGCTTTAAAAAACAACAACAACAACAAACAACCCACACATCTACAGTTTCCAAACACCAAAAACAAGCCTAGAGGCTGCACGTTTTCAATGCATGACTAGATGGAAAAGTGAAGTTTGGGAAGTGMTAAAATTATCCTGCTTTGAAGATAATGCCACAATCTTCCCGATGCAATGCAAAAATGGGGGGGAAAAAAGCTTAAATCTGGCTTATAGCCTTTCTGCGGCAAGTGAAACCGAAGAGACTGGATACTTCCATTGGCAATTGCTGCACTGGTCTGCCTGCTGACTTGGCTCATCCACATGCCCTGTGCACAAGGTCAGTAGTGCTGAGGAGCATCTTAACTAGTATCAAGAGCACCGATGCATGCAGAGCTATTAAGAAAGAAGAAAATATAAACAGGCAGCCACAGAGGGGTTATAAACTCCATTTGCAGGGGAAAGAAAGAAAAGAAGAAAAAAAAAAAAAAAAAAAAAGCTTTTGTCAGTTCAGGTTCTTTTTGTTTTACCAGGGGAAAATGAACAGGAAATCAACAGGGCATCAAAATTCTCTCCAAGCTCTTGGCGTTTCACTTGGTATCTTTGGCTATTACTGGAAAACACTCTCGTATCACTGGAAATGGACCCAGTTATGCTTGAAATGAAATTACACTTCTATGTAAAAAGCAGATATGGCCTCTTATATGAAGCTAGATGCCTGTTACTGTCACCGTTTGTATTTCTCAATTGTTTTCATGCATCTCATTATGAAATTTCACATTCCACATGAAAATTATGACAGCACTATGGCCTGAATTTAACAAAGAAGTATTTGCGCTTCCTCAGTTCTTTTATGTCTTAACACACAAAACAATTAAAATTGAAATTCTACAGTAAAAATATGAAATAGTCATCTTATGGTTTTTATTAATTGTCTTCCTGTTTTCTCTTTTGGAATATTGTCCATGGAGCAGACCATAGCAGACTCTAATTTAGGACCCCTAAAGCCTTCAAAAAAGGTTAAGAAGGAAAAAAAAMCCCATATCTTAAGTGCTTTTAATTGCCTTACGATTTTGGCTGTCTTCCACATCTCACATATAGAAGCAAGCAGCAAGGGCTAAAAAAAAACTACAAGGCAGGACAGGAACTTGAAGCTATTGCAGATGAGAAGTTTAATCAGGTTTTAAATACCAAATAAGTATAAAATGGAGAAAGAAAAAAAAAATGGAAAGATGATGCGAATGGAACAACTCAAATACCAAATTTTAATGTGAAATAAGGACAAACAAATGCCCTTAATATCCTACATATTTTCCTAACAGTATTTAACATTAGACACTTATAGGCACAATCCTAAACATTACTAAATTGCACTAGCAAGAACTCAACAACTTCCCCCCGCCCAAATATACACTGCTATGTAGCAGTTGGGCTTTACTCGGTGCTTTATTTTAGAAAAGGGAACTAATACTTGTCTGATTACAACTTTAAGTGAGGCTGTTAACATAACCAAAGCTCTGTTTATAATACATCTTGTGTCACTAGCTGAACGAATAGCTATTTTGTCAGATGGTACTTCCAAAATGACCACTTGTCAGAAGGTACTTCCAAAATAAAAACCCTAATTTTAGGCCGCTTTCCACCTGCACTGTCTATTGCCATTTCAGAAGGGAGTGTGAAGCAACTTATGTGAGTTAATAAAAAAAAAAAGAATAAAATNATAATAATTTAAAAAAAAAAAAAAAAAAGGGGGGGACTTTCTTATGGGATAGGTCTTTGGGATTACTTGAGAGATGGGCAGCCAAGCATTTAAATATCACAGATTCAAAGTAAAAGCTCTGAAGAAAAAAAAAAGAAAAAAAAAAAAACAAACCACCACATTCTCTTATGTAGAGCACCTAACTACCAAGCTTCAAGTTCCATCTTGGTGGATTGCACCACACTGCACTCACAAGATTCTCCTCAAATAACAGTTTTGCTAACACTTGTACAGGGTTCCCAGGCAGTATCCACACTGAATATCAAATAATTACGCATCAAGTTCTGCTCTATCATGTACTTTCATCATATAAAGCATGGGCTTTCTTCATAACTTACTTACTGCAAGTCATATACAGTAAGTTATATTCACAAGGGCTTGGAACACAACAGAATCAGCTTTCTGTAAATGAATATTCTTTCTTTATTGATGTTAAAAGTTTAATTCAGGAAGAGATTCTAGTAGCAGCTACTGATTTTTACCTTATTTTTGCTTGGAGTCAGAAGAAAACCCTAAATGTCCTATTTCATCATTCTCTTGTAATTCTAGATATTATATGAAAAATAGATGTTCATTCTGTTCCTTCTCATGTTCTGGCTGCCAGTACAGGCAACCACACATCCCTACTTCAGAGAATTATTTCTTAAGAGGATTTAAAACACATGGTCCCTGGATCTTCTTTTCTGAAGCAAGGTGAGAGCAGAATTTGCTTCAGGAAGCTGCCACCGAAGGGCATTTCCTGTTACATCTGCCAGAGTTGATATAACTTARGGCACCAGTGGCAAAACAAAGCTTTACGGTACAAGAAGACTCCGAGAAGAGAGAAGCAGTAAGTATTGTGGGAAACATGCTTTAACCCAAGAGTTTTATAGTTGAAGACAATGCACATCATTTCAAAGGGGCACGCACTGCTGTTACTCTTATTCTCTCCCAAAGAAAAAAAATGTAATTTATGACCCATAATTAAGAAAAGAATTGTGGAAAGCTACAGAAAACAAAGACTAATTCAGGGTAACCCGAGTGCATGCCGAATGCTKATTGCTGTTAGGTGGCTGTCATGTATCGTGTCAAGGGGACATGGTAAAATGACAGCACTTACAAATGCAATACCTTTACCAGTACTTAGTAGTATATTGTTTTCAACTTTTTTACTTTACTTTTTAATAAAAACTTAAATTGACAAACATGTTATATAGTTCAGTGGAGATAAATCTACAAAGAACCATTTTACTCCTTTTTCTTAGGAAGTAACTTTCAGTGTTARATTAAAAAAATACAACACAATCTCCTCATATATGTTGTACGGTTAAAAAAATCTCTTTGGAAAGCAGAATGGGCACGTGAAAATTGGTGGCTTTAGCAACACTACTAAACCTTTGACAAGTTTTGAAGGCAAATTTAAGTTATTAAGCAAATGAAGATGATAAATATCAGCATCAAYAGCAATATGTCAATTATTTGCCATGCTCTAGCTGGTATGTTACAGAGGCSGAACGTCAGCTGATGCACCCTGCAGATTTTTATAAAAAGCAAATGTGGTCAGATACCACAGTGAGTTCTGAAAGGGGAGAATCAAATTAGATGAAAAATTTCCCTCTTTGCTCTGATATTGCCAGCACTAAGGAGAACATGTACAGGCACAATGGGATTACCCCATTCAAATCTGCCCGAAGTTATATCAAATAAAAACTAGGTAGTATATTAAACTTTTCATCTGCATTGAGATTCATTCTGCAGCTACTTCCTTGCAACAAACCTACATTTGAACTGTGCAAATACGCTTTGAGATTATAAAACTCTGATCTTTAGAAATCCAGGCTGTGAAAAAGCAGCAGTAGTTTTCCATACATGTAGAAGGAGTTCAATTCAATTTTCCCCTTTGCCTGCAGGGGTAACTCAGGCTACACATTTCCTTTTCTAATTCCACATTCTTTCTCTAAGTTTTAAAGAGTTTACATCCTTCAGAAACTCAGTCAACTATTTAAACTAGAATAACCACTTGCTGCAGCTTTGCATGTCTATTGTCACGACCCTAACTGCGCATAGCATTGTCAAAGCACAAGCTGAACCRGTATATTCACAATTACAAAGCTGGAGAATTGCTACATTTGACAACACTGGTCAAGTTGAAGCTGAAAAGCCCCGTATGCAGTTTTCAGCACGCTCTCTCACTCACTCTCTAGTAACCTAGTTTAAATCCCCCCTGCTACTTTTATAAGCCCCTTTATCCYCTGTATCCCTCTATCCTCCCAGCAAACCACACTGCCTCTCAGCAGGGTTCTCCCGACATCATTCAGGAAATGGGAATTCAGGGAATTTCAGTCTGAAATTCAGACCAAAACTGCCAGCAGACAGACACGGTGCTTTGCACTGCATTTATCTGAGCCGTGGAACAAATGAAAYGAGGGAGATTCTTTATTTTCATACAGCTTTTCTGAACACCAGCTATCATCACAAAACTCCCAAAGTTACTGAGAGATAGAAGGGAGACGYTTTCCTGAAAGGTTTGGCAACAATTAGGTAGTAAGGTATGGACTGGACAATTTTCCATTATTGGACCAGTGATATATTGACATATACTACTTGATATATTTTTGCTTTAAAATAAAGACAGTCCTTACACATTCACACATAAAAATCTCATATTAAATTTCTATTGTTTATTTTACAATGTATCTTACACACACACAGCACAAGTCCATTTTGTTTTAAAAATACACTGGAGAATGTTTCCCCCCCCCTCTTATTTGTTACAGCCACCAGTCACCCAAAAACTTGTGATTAATCCCCAGTCTTAACAAGGACTACTGACTGATACGTTGTGTTTTGCACTACAACCACCAACAGGGAAAGCCAATTAATTTTTTATTATCATTCCCAACCATCCAGTCTTTATGAAATAAATGGAAAGTTATTACCTAATCCATCCAATTGAAACATTAACATTAACATTGAAACATTTCACAAGGCCATTTTGTTTTGATAAATCCATAATCCTTCACATTGAARTGAACTAAAAAAATGATAAAGCCTTTTAGAATTACCATTCCTATAACAGATTTCTCTGCAAGTTTATTATCTTGAAAAGAACCTTAGCACAATTCCCTCTAAAAAAACCCACCAGGCTAAGGGTCAATCTTTTATCCATCTTTTTAACAAAAGGAATAAGCCATGCTGCTTTTGATAGAAATCTACGTTGATAAAGAATATTTTGACAAAAAAAATGAAATTCAGTGCTAAGAATTTATGGCTACCAAGCAAGCCACTACATTATTCCAAGCTCACATCACTACAGTTTTGGATTAAAATGAGGGGTATGGAAAACTATAATAGGAAAAACAGAAAGGCAATAATGCAGCCTGCAGTTTAAAAAAGGGCCATGTTCCAAATAYAAGGGACTCTTATGAAATTTCAGCTGAAAATGCCAGTATTAACAAGCTGATGGAACAGTTTACCAGTACCAGCATCACTGGATGCTTTGGTACACTTGGTATAAGCAGCTGTTTCTCACCTTGGTGGACAAATTGCACCTAAAAGCCTAACAAGCAAAGGTGCTTAAACTCACATAACCATAAATCTCGTGAATTCACAGGAGAATCTTGTGGCATTCTATTTGTGCCTTAGCTTATTACAAGTTACCAGTAGTTTGCCTGAACACAGTAAATCCTGGCAACTACAGCCTTCCAGACGTTTTCATGAACATTGCATTCGAGCAAGGCTGAAGGCAAGACACAAACAGAGGAGAGCAGGAGGAAAGGAAGCTGGGTGCAGTGATGCAATAAAATCCTATGGCCCATTTGTATTCTGCCTGAGTAAGATGAAGAAAGTCAGAAAGTCACCAGTACAATCACATGAGGAATATAAATAGAAGATTTAGTMAAGAACTGTTCTTCTAAGCATTGGCATTTGGCACACATTCAAATTTTGGTTATGCACTGAGTAATTAAAAAGGCAAGCTTGTTAATCACAAAATTGGAGAGCTACGCAGAACTTGGATATAGGCTGATTTAATGCCAATATGACACACAAGTTGTCTGTAATGTACACAAATACAAATTACAGTCAAAGACACATAACACAGGAGGTCACAACAATTGTAGTAGTTATTTCCCACTGGTGATGCAATTGCATGTTGCATTTGGCAATAGTTATGGAGGAGGAAAGACAGAGAAGACAGAGCTCGAGGACCTTGTGGTCCTCAAGAAGAATACAGGAAATATACAGGAGATACAAGAGAATATAGGAGATGTTAAACTGGCAGTCTTGGGCACTGAGGAAAAAAAAATATCATCAGGAAAAAAAAAAAAAAAGTGAAGCAAAATAAACAACCTGATTCACACACAGTGAGAAAGGCGAGGCTTTGAACTGCAACATCTCCTCAAGGGCAACTCGCAGCTCTCTTTCAGGAGACTRCCCCAAGCACAGAGCTCCTGTAGACTCTTCCAGGGGAAGCTTTGTTGGTGCTGGGGTAGGGCCGAAACCACCCCACATTTGTTATAAACCACTGCAGAAAATAAGCAGAGACTGTGCAAGCACCAGAGTCTGCAAGCACCAGAGTACAGCATCAGGTTGGGATCTGCAAAATCTAACATACTACATCCATACTTAAACAAAAACAAAGAATATAAACTCTAAAGCCAGAACTGATGCTTGCTGCATCCCAATACTGAGAGAGTATCTTTAAACATAAAAGAGCCCCCAAATCCTGGACAACATATTCCTTTTAGTCATTGTGCTGTTCACATTTAAGATGAGAACAGTGGTTACTCTCCGCCAGGTTACAGTTATCAGTTGTCAATCCTGTGATGGAGTTCAGAAGTCAGACTGGGTACATGGCATGAAATGATCCAACTATTTCAGTTTGTGTTAGTGGATGCCAAATTCAGTGGTCTGACAGGGTAAAGCTGCCAYAGCTACATAATCTGAGGTCTTGCAGGCACCAATTGTGCAATTTGTACCTCAAGTACTCAGATGTTAAAGACCTGCTGTTAAAGGCCAACTGACCTTTATTTTAAAGCCTGGAAAAAAAAATATCAATTTGAAACTCTCTCTGATGTATACGTCATTCCTTATTCCCTCCAAAACAAACAAAAAGCCTGAAGAGAGAGAATTATCAGGGGAAGCTCTCACCCTCTTTGCAATCTAAATTAATCACAGATATCCTATAGATGGCATGATCCAACAAATACAAAAATAAAGTTGTAAGTCACATTGTCAGCTTCAGCAAACGCTCTTACTCCGGTTGCTCAAGTGCCCAAGGAAAAGCCAAGTACCTTTGGGGCGAGAACTAAGCACTGAGCAAAGTGTCTGATTAGAGCAACGCATGAAAGAAAATAAGAGTGTTTCCTTACCAGGAAGAAGAGTACAAGACAGCACTTGATAGTGTGACAGGCAGCAATCTCTTCAGACTTAGAATCTCAGCATGACTATAGACAGTTTCTCACAAGCAGAAGAGGAGTCCAAGTTCCTTTTAAACTAGCAAACAAGGGAGGTCAGACTCATGGGTGAACACAAGGGGAAGACAGGCAAGTAAGAGGTTAAAAAAACCCCTAAAGCTCTCAAGAGCTATGGCTAAGGCACCACAGCTGTTCTGCGGGAGCCACAAGGTATTCATTTTCCCAAAAAGCAATCTTCAGGATAAAACATGTCCTTCATCACAATCCTCTTTTGGCCTGTAGCCCAGGGACCAACAAATTTGCCACGCASAGGATACAACTTTGCATATTTCTCTCTCCTGTTAAGACGGGTATGAAGATCTGTGATACACAACTGGTCAAAGCAGCAGCGTTGACAACAGCCCATAAGGAGCATGTGAGCATTTTCATTGCCAGTCCATCCAGCAGTGGCAGCAGCTCATAGACCCCTCAGAGCTTCTCCAGAACTCTTTAAATAAAAAATTTCATAGCTAAAGACAGCCCAACTTATGTTGCTATTATGTGCTACCCACTCAGCTCCATAGAGCACATAGAAACTTGCAGCCGGAGCTTGGGAGGGAAGACGAGTCAACACTTCAAGTATTAGCACGGCCAAAGACTATTTACAGCTTAAACTGGTCACGGTGTCCTAGTTCCTCAAGGACGGATGCTTCAAAGTTTATCTATGCAATTATGAAGAGCAGTGATTCCATTTTTGGTCTAACAGTGTAAGTATGAATTCCACAACAAATCAGTTCAAGTTTACATACTTCAGATCACTAATACTTAGTTTGAGGTGCTTTTTAATCCCTTGGGAATTAATCTGAAATGATCCTTGGAGTTTAATTATACTGAATGTTCTTAAATTTACTAAAATAATCTATTTTAGATCATCTATACATCACAACAGTTTGGCAGCAACTACTGCACGCACACTCTCACATATTACAAACATAAAACAAGAACTTTACTGTCACGTCACTATTTCATAGCAACTAATAGCAAATTTATTCTACTTTTCCTCTCAATCGTTGCACAAGGCTAAGGACTGATGTTTCTTGGACAGTTTGTGGCAGTACATAACTTTTATGTTGGTTAGGATATTGAATTTACAATGTGTTATTCCTAACGAATCGTAAGTCTTACAAGAAAGTAAACCTTCTCAAGAGTACAAGAGGATGAGGTACTACTGCCTCAGAGGACAGTATTCTGTAAACCCTACCTTAGCCATCTGAAGAGAATTAGACCATTTAGAAGTCTCTTACTTAACACTACTCCAGGAATTTGTACGTATGTCTTAAATTTTGCAATAATCTTGAAAAAGAAAACTTAAGTTATATTCTAAGCTTTGTGAAACTGAAAGAAAAACACCTACTAAAAGCTAGCCAGAAGCAATTTTGTACTATAGCAAGTTTTCCCCAAAGATGTGCACAATGTAAATACCAGAGAACATGGGATACTTTAGTATACATTTGTGAAACTGTCAGTTAAAAGCAAACAAAGCTGCAACCCTCTCAGTTTCACAGCAGAGGAGCAGAACAGTTCATCTGAAAACCAAGAGAAAGACTTTCTCACAAGTCACAGGGCAGAGCTCAGCACTAGCTCAGTTAATGCAACTAATTCAAAGTACCTTCCTGTTTGCTTAGAAAAATGCTGGTATGAAGTTGACATCCAAAAATCAAGCAGACTTTGATTAAAATGTTTTTGCATGTTAGGAAGATCCCAGATGAAGCRACAGTCACACAGCACCTGCCTTTTTCACTGTGGAAACTTCTGCAAACCACTCATTCAAACATGAGCCTGTCAAAATCACAGAGGTATGTGATATATTGAAACAACGTGATCAGAAAGCAACTCCTCCCATTAACTTCTTACAGAAAACAGGTGTCTTGGCAAGGCTGTCACCAAAAACAACATAACCTGTTCAACCAATGTATTTCTGTTATGTCTGAGTCAATATAAAGCTTTTTGKTTTTTTTATGAGCATGATCAACAGGTTTTAAAATAGCATTTAATAACTGAGGAGAGCCAAAACAATTCCTGTAGCAATAATTTAGCCAGATTAATAAAACAGAATAAACAATTAATAAATACTAAATTATTAACAATGTCTGAACATTCACATACTACAGAGTTGAGGGCCCTTTTGGTTTTTTTTTTTTGTTTTCTTTTTCCTCTCCATTTTTTTTTAATGTTATAAATAGACTACCTCAAAGCAGATCTTTGAGTAGAACAGATTTTAAGTGTTCGAACTAACTTTTGTAATGATCCTCACTTGGACAAAAGGCTTGGAGCTCACACTTTTATAGTTTACCTTGTATTGAAAGTGCTACACGGTTGTTTTAACCACCTGTCTCTCAAAGGTTAATTCTACCTTCACCATTAATTACACAGGATCACGACCAAAAATATACTTGAAAAAACTGTCTGGCAGTTTTAAGCAACTCACTTGTAAGGAAAGACCTCACTTCCAAAATATGCCAAGAGAGACATCGAAAAGCATGTACATTAAAGGTATCTGTAGGCACTCCAAAAATGATGCATCAGCTATCATCTTCAAGAATGACCAATCCAAACTGCTTGTAGAAGGGAAAGAAAAACAAGCTGTCTGCTATTTTGCTTTGCCAGGAAATACTATAATCTGAGATGTCTTCTCTCCTGAGAAGAGCAATGCGTCTGGAGGATCTTTATTTCAGGTAAGTCACTGCTGCTGTAGTTACTGACCTACTGAACCAGAAGTAAAAATTCTTCATTCAAGACCATAATCATCTAGCAGCCATTGAGGAATGCTGTTTCAAAAGGCTCTACTGCAGCTTATTCATCAGGAATCACACTAAATAGGACAAATGCCGTGAGAAATCAGAATTGTGTATAAAATCTCCATTAGAAGTATTTTTTTCTACACTATAAAGCTTACTGCAACATAAAAGTGCCATCAGAACGAGGAAGACAGCTCTTCAATGATTTTTTTTTCCAGAGTTGATCCTCTTTTTCTTAAAAGCTGCTTTGAAAAGAACATAGCACACACGTTCTTAAGAGAAAAAAACCACACAACTATGGACAAGAGCAATTTATTTTGCTATGATTTGCAGATCATTCTACAGCCCTGTTCATATCTGGTGAGCAGGTATGGATTACTGCATGTGGTCACAGTCTGCTTAGGCAGCAAGAACTGTAAGTTAGTTACCCCCAAAAATTGTTTGCATCCCATGGTGACTAAAATCAGATTAAATTAACCTTTAAAGTAAGAATAACATCCAACTTTTCTCTTGATAAGGAGGCAAGAAAAAAAATGAAGGAGAAAGATTAAAATGGTCTAGATCCCTCCCACTCTTCCACCAAGGACTTCAAGGATAAGACTTGTCTCAAATACTGATATGTTTCACCATGACTCGCTGTGTTTCTTGAAAGCTACAGAATAAAGTAAGTGCAAAGAAAGAATTCAGGATAGGCAGCTGTCCAACAAGACAGAGACGAAGAGATGTAAATCACATCTAGTGCACTTCATTTCGTATTTGTMATTATGTTGCATATTCCCAAAGTCATGGATGTTTTTAATTTGCACTGGTTTGAGTTATGAGCAATTTTAAGGTAAATAAAGAATAATGAATTTCACATTCAGCCATGTAGCTACCACCTGCCAATTATGCTACCAAATGTCCCAGCTGCCTTCAATAATTTTGTATAAATATAAATTAGTTATTGCAAATTCATAGTAAGAAATTTCAAAAGTTATCTGTTGAGGAGGTTGTGATGTCTTGATAAAGAAAATTTAGAACAAAATTCTAAAGAGAAAATAACAACATTTGTTAGTTATCCCATATTTTTTCCCTTCTCAAACTTTGCTAAAGGTTTTTGTGAATATTTTTACAAATATTTTTGTCTTTCTGTTCTTCTGTTTAGCTACTGCACATACTCTGCATCTTTCCCTTTAATTCTGTAATTTGTTAAATTGATGAAGCACTTACCTTCAACAGATGTTTCTGTTCCCTTGACTTGCTTCACCTGTACGTTTCCTCCTCTTTCTTTATTCCTGCTTTATTTCTGTGTTCCAGATTTAGGATTTTTTCTAGGAATTTTCAAGTTTCCCAACTTCTAAAACCCAAGAGAGTACATGGCTTGCAGATTTCTTTATATTTGACCCCAGAGCTTTCAGGACATCCGGGCAAATTACTGAACACTGTTATCAAAGCACCTTCGTCCCCATCAAACTGAAGAAGCTGAATGTTAGCGCTCATTTCTCAGAACAGAGCAAAGGCAACGATTACCTAGAAGGGTTAAACACAGTGCAAATGCAGTCCAGCCCCCAAAAGCAAGTTTAGGTCTACGTTTGAAGACGCATCTATACTCAATAGAGAAGCTGGTTTGGTTACGCAGTGCAGGTGACTGTATTTTTGCCTCCACTCCCAACTAAAGCTGGCCTTGCAGCTGAACTATGCTCTTCAGCTCACAAGCTGCTGCAATACCTTGCTTATCATCAGCACTGCAACCTCCTGGACGTGGTTACATGAACAAACACGCAGGTTTTTGCATGCACATGGGCTCTCTCTACTCAGGAATCAGGGTAATACACAACTGCTGCAATGGTGGGGCTACAAAAGCCTCTAAAATTCAGACATGGTGCAAGCAGGAACACATGTGCAGCAGGAACTGCCATGAGGCCTCTATATAGCCAGGAATTTGATGTTAAAATACACACACCAGGCTAGCTCCTGGTAAATATCTGTGGATGCTTTCACATTGAAAACACTTATGAGAAGCATTAAGCTGTTAAGTTCAGCGATGATGTCAGGCATCTTTTGATTAATCTTTCACTCCTCTAATCCACAGTCACACTTGACCACTGCTAGCTCTGCTTGGCTGAGGGTATTTTTAAACTTGGCATTAAAATAACATTACAGCTACACAGATGTCCTACTAGGGAATAATTTTGTGCAATTATAGGCGACTGTAATGGTCTTTAGTTTTGGAGCAATCTTTTAGGCACAACAAATTATCATTTTCACAAGTTGGGCAAAGCTCTTCAGGTCCTCTTGCTTGCAGTTTTCTGTGATGACCCACTGGAACAATCAACACCATTAGTGAGTAACAAAAAATTAAATATGAGAGTTAGTAAGAATCCTTAAAAGATGCGACTTCTCTCAGCCAGCCTGGAACATCTCAGTGGTTAAAAACCACCAGTTTCAGCTACATCAGTGGTGTGCGGTGACCTTCTAGGCCAGCCTGGCTCATAACATTATTACAGAGCTGGAAATTTACATTATTCATCAACCTTTAAGCAGTAATCTTCCTGTCAATCACATTAACCTTGATATGGGTATCTCATCTACATTTTTTGGCCTTAACTTGGAACCTGGTCGCTTCCCAGGCAGAGGATACAGATGTGTCATCCATATCGTTTCCATGCCCTGACCTTCCGTGCAAGTTCCTTTTTGTTTCTTTTAATCTGTTTAGAAACATGTTTGACAGAGTTGTAGTACTGGTTTACCCACATTATTTGACACAGTAGTCTAAGATTTCAGGATTGAAAAGTTTTAAAATTATTGAAATTGTCAAAAAAGAAAGAAGAGAGCAAAGGGTAAATAAATTGCCAGACACAGTTTTTATGAGATAAAAATATGAAAGCAACAGGGCCTATAGGCTGTAAGTGATGGCTTGCAGGGAATAACTACTTTTTCTTCCTAAATGGGTGACATAATGAAGCTGAATTACCAATTTAAATTCTGAGAGTCTTAAGAAAGGAGTCTTAAAATGCAATTCCATTAGATTTAAAAAGCAGACCTTTAAGAGTATCTGAAAGCCATATACARAAATACTCAGAACGTGAACAGAAAACAAGATTAATCTACAATTAAATGCCTATTATAAGAAAAATAAAATGAAGCACAGGGCACGACATCAACACTTCTACATTTTACATTCTAGCTTTAATGAACATGTGAGAATCACCTACATGCCACTTGATATTGCTAATATACTTCTAATAAAAATTACAATCTTTGGCATAACAACAATACTGGAGGGGAAAAATAATGCTTTATCTTTTCTTGCATTAAATGTAATCCTATATAAATCAGATTGACAGATTCTACAATACCTAGAAGTTTGTGTGGAAAAGAAAAGCTAAATAAGAAACAAACAGTTAAAGGAGAACACAAGAGACAAGGAGACTGCAATCTGCACAGGAAATGGAAAAAAGCAACAGGATAGAGTAAACATTGGCACAGAAAAATAAATCCTCCCTAAAGAACATCAAAGGTCCTAGAAAAACTATTTTCTCTCAATACCTTCAGGCCTGACCCGAATTCCTAGTTAAAGCTAATGATATGTTTTGTTATCTTTGTGAAGAAAAGCAAAATAGAGAGGCACGTGCTGGAGATAACAGGGAGACACGTTTCCCCACCAGGCATCAGGGACTTGATCTGCCTTTTATCTAACTGCAGCAATATCCACCCAAACTGCACTGCTTTTACTCTTCCAGCACAAGGCCACCTTGGGGAAATGGAGTTCACGCCTTTGGGGATTACTCATATACCTGAAACCTGGCAGCCAGCATCTCGCTCAGGAAATAAACGTTTTACTAGAGACTCTCAAACATCCTATACTTGGGAATAAAACCAAGGGGAAGCAAGTAAACTCATTCCCAAGCAAGCAGGAGAGTCCAATACTGCCCGTACTGCCCGTCACCTGCTCTGGCCTGCCAAAAAATCTCCCATTTCCAAATAATAGCAGGCAAAGAAAGGAGGCCTGCAAGTAACATGACACACATAGGGCTGTGCACGGGTGCCTAAAGGAGAAACACATGTGGCACAAGCACAGCGGGCCCTCTACCCACTGCTAAACGGATTTTTACTGAGCCAAAGAACAAGAGAATGTCTTGGTTAGCACGTGCAGCTTACAGGACCAGAGCATTTACTTCTCCCACCTCTCTTACACAGAAGTGGTAGGAAAAAAAAATAATAACGTAATAAGGTGTTATAAGGCTGGGTAGATGAATTCCTATTTTCAGTGACGAGCAGATCTTCTCCATTTGAAATTTTCCAGGCTGACCTTTCTCCCTGAGCAATCACATTTAGAACAAGAACAGAAAAGATGATTTTTTGCCGTCATAAAGAAAGAACTTAGCACCAAAAGTGCCACCTACACAATCTATGTGACAACTTCTCCTGCAGCACATGCTAAAGAGTTTCCATTTCCTGTGCAGTACTAAGGGAACCGCATTTAAGCTGCAATAGTGAAGGTAAGCATCTGTTCAAGGGCAATGTACTAAGGAGAACAGCAAAAATATCAAAAATGAGCAGGCAAAAATTTCACTGGTTATCAGAGATACTATTAGACAAAGCTAATACTAAAAATAATGTTAAAATAAAATTCTTGATAGGATTATTCAAAACATAGCAGAAAAATAAGTTTGTTTGCAGGTTTATCTTGTTAGGGTAGTTATGAGAAGCAGTTACACTGAGAAACTTACCCCTGATTTTACTAAGTGAATTACATTGTATAAGCACTATTCATTAATTTTGAAGTAAATAGCTGCCCAAATCTGATGACATCAGAAAGCACTTTAAACCTTCCTTTGTGTAGCAAGATACTCTAATATTAGCTTCCTCATAGAAATATCGTCTATTTTTCCTCAGGGGGAGGATAGGAAGTTCCCTGACATTTCAAGTATCAGCTCAATAGATGTGGACAATTCATGGAAAGCATGTTCACTGATCCCATTTATCAGTGCATGTCAGAAGCTCCTCAACTAAAATGATAACATAAAATTTAGATTATGCTGTCCTCAGAATACTTCTGAAGTAAAATTCTTCCATAAGCCTTCCAGGATTGCATATGTTTCTAGTTGCCTAGGAAGGCCTGTTCTCTTACAAAGAGAAAAACATTGTTATTAACCAAACTGTCACAGTTTGCTTTCAAACATCCAGACTTTTGGGAAGAAAATGTGATGGGAGACTCTCCCTCTTTTTTTTTTTCCTGAAACAGTATGAAAAATAAACTGCACCACATTAGTGTTGACATAATTTTCAATATTGTAATATTTCATCAAGATATGACAAATAAGATTGTTTTCCATTTTTCTTGATATGGGATTTGAAATTTGAGAGAATTATTTTCAGTGATTGTACCCAAGAAGATTAATGGTTGTCATTTTAAAAACATATGTTTTCAGAAAGACCATAATGATAAAATAACCTGTAAAGGAGACTTTTACATTACGAACACATGCATCAAAGAAGTTGAAGTCATTGTCAGAGGAAGATATCAAGAGAATACTCTGCCAAATCAAGGGGGAAAAAAACCTCCCAGAACTCAAAACAATTAGAATTTCCTAAATGAATACAGACTAGTATCTTTTTCAAATATATTCATTCAGAACAAAAAGGCTGCCCTGCTTGCGCTTTCTYTCTGTCACATACAGATACCTCAAAACAACAAAAACTAGCAAATCAGGAAAAGAAACAAGATGAAACAAACCCACAGCTTCATGCAATCTCAAGATCACGAGTCATTTAAGTGTGTCCCGCCCACTTGCTTGTTGATAGCTATTGGAGACAGCCTCTTAGAATTTCCAAAAAGGTTGGAAGAGATTAAACACCAAAAATTCTCAAAGAACTGACATAAGTGGAAATCACTCTTCTAGAGCAGTAATTGTTAAAAAGAAAAAAAAAAAGGGGGGGGGAGGAATAAAATGTTGAATGGTGAAATGAAAAAGCTTGCCAATGTTATAGAATTACCCAAATAATAAAAAATAAAACTGTGAGGAATATAGATGATTTCACAAATAGTAATTGCATAAAAAGAGGATAGAAATCAGAACTAATGGCAACAAATTAAACAATCAAGACAAAGACTTCATTTCAATTTGCTTTTCTCCCTGAACAATTCCTAGGTAAGCTATGAAATTTAGACTGTCATGGATGTTAACAGTCAGTATAATTCCTACTAGACTGACAAAGTCCAAAAAAATCTTTATATTTAGGGGTTTATCATCTTCAGCTAAGAAATTTCTGGGCTATAGATAGTTAAAATAGTATCAGAAGTACCTCAGTGTACTTGCGCTCTTAAAGCGGTTGATTTTATATGAGATTGAAATACTGTATAATTTTATATGAGGGGTACTAAGCAAGTCCTTTGCAGATCTTGCAATGAGGCATATAAGACTTTCAGGTATTTTTTGTAACACTCAACATCATGCCCCCGTCAAGAAGGGGCAAAACATGCAGTATAACAGAAGGACAGAGAGTTAGGTAGAAAGCATTTACATCAATATAAAACTTAGTAAAATAAAGTATATTTCTTTCAGTAAGAATTTGACTTTAATACTTAATAGCAGAAGTACTCAAGTCTGAGGGGCTTGTGTTTGTAACAAAACCTTCTACTAAAGGCTGTAAATTGCTACCTTCCCCATGCATTAGTGTGATCCTTCCTTCACCCTGGCCTAAGAGCTCTGCTCAGTGGGAAACTCAGGTCACTATAAAACCATGTTCACGTTTTAAATTTATCTTTCTGCTCACTTAAAACTTTTTTTTTTTTTTAAACTCCAACCCTTGTATCTGTAGCACAATGAAGCATTACAGTAGGGGTTTAAAGGCTAAAGTGACTTTTAAGATTAAAGGCCTAAAACTCCAGTTCAATGCAAATATTAACTCCTGGAAGCCCATCTTGGGTACATACTACAATTAACAAGAACATCCAAGCTGCCCCAACCCAAGGATTGAGCATCTAAGCCCCAACGTGAGGAAGTGGTCTGCTTGGAAGACGCCTTTATGCATCAGCTGGATTCA
>PTEX01000098.1:1871574-1948782 GCA_003342815.1 Eudromia elegans
GCCCGGGCCGCGAGGCGCGCGGCGGCCGCCTCGGGAATGCCCCGTCACGGTTCCGTTTCTAAATATAATTCATTTATTTGTTCTTCCCCCGCCGACAGAGAGGCCGAACTTTCCCACCTCACGGCGTTTCCCGCCCCCCGGCTCTGCTCACCGGCTAAAGCCAAAGCCCAAAGGCGAGTCAGGAGTTTCTTACCCCTCTTTTAAGGCCCATCGACAGGTAACTAAAGCCCTTCTGCCCTCTTCCGGCACTCACAGGCCCTCCTCCTTAAAGCATTTTGCAATACGAAGAACTAAGGTATTAAAACATYCCACAGGGACATCATCCCTGGCAAAGTCACAGCATTCAGCTCAGCAACGCCACCCAAGCCCTAATTACTGAGATATATATGTATATACACACACATATGTATATAGAGAGTGTGTGCCTGTGTATATGTGTATATAATGTGTTACTAATAGTGTTTCTGGGCCCTTTAAAGCAAATGGAAGAGTGATATATTGCTGCTGAAGTGGCCGTATTGACCAGTTGGCCCCTTTGCCCTCTTATATCCCCTCAAACCAGGATGAGCCCAGGATGGTCCTTGTGGCATCCCTGCTACCAGCTTGGCATCCTTTCAAAAGCCATATTGCTGAATGAGCAAAAATACACTAAAAAAACACAACAAAATTGAGAATTCAGGACTGATAGATATTGTCTCGTCTGGGAGCAAAGAGCCCCACGAGGATGTGCCCGTTTCAGAAGCTTCCATCACTCTGTTCTSCATGTGCAGGCCCCTGTTACAACATATTTAGGTTTTTAATTTCTACGTAAGTGTAATGAAGTGTCTGCACAACTTAGAAACAGTTCAAAATTTCGACAAAAGGCTGCAGTGCCTGAGTAGGCATGAACAGGAGATACCTGATTTATGTGTACCCATAAAAATGACATCATCAGCAGGATTTGCATGCAGATCTGCCAGCAAAAATGTGACCAATGCTCTGGAAAAATGGTCCTGCCTGAACACGTCCCTCCCTCTGCTTTCATTGCCCGTTGGAAGCCCTCCATACGGCCACATGGTTTTTGCTGATTCACACAATCCTGTCCCAAATCCCTGGGCTAATACTGGTGAACATTAAACGTCATGAGAGTGTGAGAGGTAGAGTAGGCAAGAGGAGAAGGAAGACGAGAAAAGAACTGTGTGGGAGTTGCACTGAAAAGTGGATGAGCAGGGARAAAAATGGAAAGATGGAGAAAGCAAAGAGAGTGGTAGGATGAAAATCAATTGGAGATCATGTCATAAGTGTAGTGGAGGAGGAAGAGATCTCGGGGAGATAAAAATGGCTGACAATATCAAAAGGAATAGGGAGAGGGGAATAAAGAAGAGCTGCTCTTTTGGCTGTCGGCCAGGAACGAGTCCTCAGTTACACTGAGAAAACTTTTGCAGCGTGTGCGGAAACTGGATTGGCGAGGGCTGAGGATAGAGCCTGAGGGGCAGCCAGCACCAGTGCCATCATCTGCTGTAAGTGCGTGCGCGGCGCGATTCCCGAGCCAGACCTGCCATCCGTGTGTATCAGCAGACTGCACGTGAGGCTAAATCCATCCTGCTGCTGGCTAAACAGGTTTAATTGCCTGCCTAGTCTCGCTGCAGAGGCTGAACTCTCCAGGCTCTCCAGGATGAATTTTACAGAGTTTAGGCACCAGCCTGTAGCTYGCGCCTTGCCTGCTCTCCTAAACAAATCCTTCCCCACAGGAGTGTGGGCAAGAAAGCTGGATATGCTGCTGGAGAAATGGTTTCCTTAATGCCCTTCGGAGAAGTCCTAAGCTGCAAAGTTAAAGAGCACGCTCAGCAAAGGCAGGAAGGAGACAGACCTGGAAAATTGGAGCCGGGAAGACTGACAGAAATGAAGGTCAAGAATAGCATTACCTGAGCGTCCGTGCTGAGCTTGGGAAAAGAAAGAAAATGTTCTTTTAAAGTATTATTTTAAAGTAAAATAGTAAGTAAATAAAAAATTAAATGAGCAGAGAAGAATACCAAGGGGGAGGGGGAAAAAAGAAAACAGGACAAGGCCCAAAGATGAAACAGGCCTATTATTCTATTTTTTTGCCAGTTCTTAAGTTGTTAACTTTACTACAGAGAACAGGGTGCTCACTTGTGCAGCTTTGAAGCTGCATTTGATCTTTTTCTATACAAATGCTAGTACAGAAAATAACCCTGTGGGCACAGCTTCTTTAGGCTGAGATTTGCTCCACTTGAACTCACTGGGAGCAAGGATTAGTTACTTAATATGATGTTAATGCACAGTAAATGAGGTTGCTTGACTATAAAAATGTACCTGCATTTAAACTAGTCAAATTATGTAACCGTTTCAGCTATCTTTTCTCTGCATTTCATATGTAACCATGTTTCCTGTTTTGAATGTGAACAGTATCTGAGATTGAGCTCTAAATTTGTAAGATGCCCCTTTCTATAAATTGTCACTAACAGCAATCACTGTTTCACTTCACAAATGTTAAAGAGGAGTCATCGGAGTGTGAAAGTTATATTTCACGGCGTCTGCTCTAACTCTATCTGTGTCTGTGAAGGATCCTGGGGGAGGCAAAGCTGCAGCCCATGTGAGAGGAGCCTGTTGAAGTCATGCTGGTATCCTGGTGTGAAAAGTGTCTCCTTGTCCATCCTGGAATCCAGTACAGGTGAGATGGGTGCAAGCCCTGGAGACTGGAATCTTTGTTGCTGGTAAACTGCCATCAAGGAAGTTGTGCTGTCCTGCTTTCCCACCCAGTGATTCACCCTATAAATCCCTGGCCTTTCTATTGAGATTGCCAACGGCAGAGCTAACTGTAGTTATAATTACCCTTTTGCAAGTTGATAATGTTTCTACAAAGTTAGTGATACTAACCATGCTTAGGGAGAGGTTAAGGAACATAGCAACCACAATAAAAATTACTAACATGGGCGTTTGGCAATAAACCCAGTAGCAACTGTGGCATTTTTCATTTTATAGTACTCTAGTCATCTTATATTTAGACTGAGATCATCAGTTCATTCACAGGAGGCCAGCAGTAGTCATCAGGTGGTGATGAGCACTGTCATCACTGCAGCCTTTGAGACATTTCAAATATGTGCTAGAGTTGAAGAGCTGCCTCTCGCTGGCCCTGCTCTTCGTGTCAGCAGTGCAATTTAGCTGTTTGAACCACACGGTTGTGAGGCAGAGGGTTACCTGTCCCCACYGAGATAAGGAGTCCAAGACAAAGGCTGTAGCCCAGCTGACTGAAAGACGCCTGCAATTTTGTCTATCTACCTTCAGTCAGGCAAATCAGCCCCTCGGGGTGCCAAGCGCCTCGGTCCACCTGAAACACATGGCAGWTCTCCCTCTAGATACGATTATACCGCCCTCAAAGAGCTGCCCCGGGACCCCCTCAAGGCACTGCTTGCCTGCTGTGCAGATAGCAAGCTCCCAAATACACACTCCGGTGTGGGTGCTTTCTTGGCTCAAAACCAGCCTGACCCGGGTCGTGGGCTCCCCACGGCAGGCGCTGCCAGGCGTGCTCAGGCAAGCTGCCTCCGCGCCGATCCCAACCCTCTGGCACGGCACGGCAGCGAGCTCAGGAAGGAAACCRTGCACATGGCCACCGTGTAGATGGCTCTCCTTGATAAGTATAGGCCGACTCATTCTGGAACACCATGTCAAATTTCTTTTTTTTTTTTTTTCTAGTGAATTATACAACTACTTCAAATCTTACTCCTGGTAAGTATGAAGGGGACGGTGCCATTTTCCACATCTGGGATTACACTTACACTCCTTTCCTTTCTATTTCCTCATCCTGTTGTCTTTTGCTGTTGATAGAACTGCGGTAGGCCAGACACTAATAATGTTTAATTAAAACTCYTAATGGTTGCAATGTGCCTCTGTGAGCACGCTGCCTAGCTGTTGTCARGCTCCTTACCATCTTCACAAACGTGGAAAGTATCACCACCTCTCCAGCAGCAAATAGCAACATACTAAAGTACATTAGGAAATTATCTGTTCACGGGCTCTAAGGATGCTTTACTGATGTTCCGGCCAAGTTTGTGGTTTGGTGTTATGTTCATCTGTTTTAGCTAAATGCAGCAGTCAGCCTTAGTTCCAGCGCTCTTTTCTGTCTAAACCGTGGGATCACCRTGTAGTATAAGGTGGCCATGACATTCGATCCCAGAAGTGAAGACATTTTATTGATTGGTTTGAGATTCCTCAGGAGAAAGCATACATATATATGTGTATGTTGCTGTTGTTGCATATTTATAAGTTTATTTTCAGATAAATTTGGGTGGAATTAATGGAAAGTGCTTATTTTAATTTATGTCCATACATATTAGAATATCCACTAATATGTCTGAAYATCAACTCTTCTCATTTGGGTTGAGTGTTGAGCTTCAGAGGATAAGGGCCTCAAATCAACACACATTTTAGGGTGAAATTGGCTTTTTGGTTCTCTACTGTGCTAAACTTTGTAAACTTCGTATGTTAATGAGTCATGGAATCACAGAATGGCTGAGGTTGGAAGGGACCTCCAAAGACCATCTAGTCCAACCCCCTGCTCCAGCGGGGACACCCAGAGCACGGGGCACAGGGTGGCAGCCAGGCGGGTTTGGAGGATCTCCAGAGAAGGAGACTCCACAGCCTCTCTGGGCAGCCTGTGCCAGGGCTCCTCCACCCTCACAGGAAAGAAGTTCTTCCTCCCTCATGTGGAGATGGAACTTCCTGTGTTTCAAATTGTGCCATGACACCTCTGTAGTTCTATTTTGAGCAACAACAAAATAATTTAGGTGAGGACAAGTAGCATCATCACTTTGTACTTTAGCTGGAAAAGCTTGGTCAGAAAGTTTTGTCCAGGAACAGTGTCCTCTTGGAGCACTGTTTTATCAGCTTTGCATGAAATCTAACAACTACATATTTAACCTGCAGCATGTTTACACTTTTAATATCACATAAGTGCATGATGTACTTACAGGAAAAGGCAAAGTCTATTTTAAACACTGAAGCCTACATCACACATTGTGACTGGTGCTAATTTGCTTGAACTTATATGGTAAACTGCAAACTGTTTTTGCTTTGAAAAGAAAGCTGTGGGATTGGCATTTGCAAAAAAAAAAAAAAAATTAAAATTGTTGTATTATTGGAACGGATTAGTCAGGTAAATATTCTGTCAAAGTAAAGAGATCTTTTCTAAGTCATATAACTGTACATGCAGAAAACTGAAATCCAGACCCGGCGTACACTGAGTGACATTCTGTATGTTTAAGCTACAGGATTCAGCATTATGGCTTATGAAACACATGAGCTGCATCAACAATTTTTGTTGGTGCTTTGTGACTGTTTTGAATACAGGAATCAGCTGATTCCAATTTTCATGCTGGCATCTCCGAGCATTTGTCTTCATTTGGTATTTAAAATTCAATAGGAAAACACAAGCAACTGTCTTAGAAGTTACAGCATTAGTTTACAAGCCTTTTAGCGCTAGCAAGAGGGCCTTAAACAAAAGCTTCTTTTTGAATTCTTTCAATATTAATATGATAGCAAAAAGGGAACCCATTGTGTTCTCATTATAAATGACGKTTTGGTAACTTTAGGATCTTGCATGTTTAACACTGCACGTGCCAAATGAAAAAGATTCCATCCAAGCATGAGAAATATACAACTGGTGATATATTTTGCATATTATTTACTTTAATATCCTGCGCAAGGAGCTTAACCAAGCTATAGTTAAGCTCAAATAGGCACGTCATCTGAAAGCATAGTTGAAAAGCAAAGCACTGAAAATGGAGCACAGAGTTACACAAGATTAAGCTGACTAATTTGCTGATTCAGTTTTGCCTTTGTTTTTTAGTTTTGTCATGCAAGATCAAGAGTCATGCAGACAACCGCGCAACAGCATTCCAGGCGCCCAGGAACAACAACGAGCAATGGGCTGTTCTGAAACCTCTGTAACCATCAAAAGAAAAACAGAGAAAAACATTAACTAGCAGCGAGAGGCACCAGGTTAATGGCAGGGAAGRTGTGCTGAATTTCACAGTTTTATTAGATGCAGGTTCCTTATTAGAGATGCTCATTCAAGAAGCCTTACTCTAGATCATAGGAAAATAATACTGCGTGTATTTTTTCAGATTCAGACAGATCCAGAACTCTTAAAATATCTACAGAAAATAAAAACTCAGCAGTATATTCTTCTAGAATGGCTGTATTTTAGAAAGTTCAGAGAGGTCACACTCTTACGAAAGCTGCTTGCTGAGAAAAYGGTCAGCAGATCTTCTGGGTATATATGGGTTTTGGCAAATTTAGCCCTTGTCTGCAGTGCGAGTGAGAGACAACTCATTGCTGAGACAGTCACAGGAGGAACTAGAACTACTATCCCAGTAGTATCCCCTTATGCATGTCAGTGAGGATGGAGACTGACACAGTGGAAACCTGTGCGATGGTTGTCCACACAGTGGAAACCTGTGCGATGGTTGTCCTTCATTCCAGATCCTCACCAAATTCCTGGGGTTTCTTTTTGGAAAGAGCAGGTCAGGAAAAGGGAGAGTAAAGTGTGGGTTAGCATGAGAGGAGGTCATGCTATTCACAAGGTGCAAGATGAAGACAACTGGTGTGCAGTTGTTCTCTGTGGCAAAAACAAGAGCAATACAAGCCCTTTCAAAGAAAAAAAAATAGTTGAAGACATTTTTAGCATGAAAAATAGCAATGACTAAAATCAGAGAATGATATTGCAAAAATGAACATGTTGCGGGGCAGCTGCCATAGCAGTCTCTCCAAAGAAAAAAGAAAAAAAAAGAAAGAATGCCTCAATCTGCACTGCAAACATTTCAATATTTTCAGTTTCCCTCTGTGAATGATAGGGCTACGTCCTTATCCAAGCACATCTCCTAGTGATACCTAAGCTGCTAATGTAAATTGGTGGCAGCATGCTTCTTATCTGCGACGAAACTGGAGATCCAGGCCAAAACGAGCCTGGGAAGCAGTTTGAGAAATAAATAAAGGCTCTGTAGACCTAAGATTCGGTCCTTGTGTTGCCGCTTACTGCTGAGAGATAGGATTTGATCACTACACGTATCATTTCTCTGTCTGTGGAATGCAGACAATTACATTTATTTTTCTGAGTWAAAGCGCACTGGGCTTCCCAGCTGAGTAGTGCTATACTAGAACTAAGTGTTTTTATTGTATGTTTTATTATYATACTTTCAAAAAATCACTGAAGGATAAGAAGGGCTCTCAGTCCAAAAACAGTTTCATCAGCATTTTATTGGATAAACAAAAAGGATTGKCAGGCAAAGAAAAGGACTGCTTTCTACCAGTTTTTCATTATATAAAAAAATATTTTTTGKTTTTTTTTGTTCCTCTGCCATGAATTTATTAACATCACAGCAGTATCTGGTGGCAGAAAAGGGACTGTGACCYTACTGTGCTAAACAGATATATAAAARTCATTTGTGGCTTTATACAAGCTTTTCTAAGACAGAGTCCTGCAAACATGCACATGTATAGGCCTACTGAGCTGAAGCTCAAAAGCTGGTTTATAGTGTTGACTGAACATACTGAGMTCTTCATTTCTTAATTTCCTAAATAGCATCTCGTTAGAGAAATGTTGGAAATAAATCTACATATGTTAGATATTATAAGAAAGGCCCTTGCAACCACTCAGCTTACTAGCACATCTGTGTTTCCTTTATATAAGCCTCTATTTTCAAGGGTTCATAACATAAGTCAAAAATAATTATTGTCAACTTGAACTTAGCGTAGGAAATTTTCTGCTGCAGAGCAACGTCTTATTTTTTTAAGATCAGTCTCCTTTGATAATGCATAAGACCTGAAATAATTTGAGGCATACCTGTTTTAATACTCAAGGCCTTGCTTGATTTTAAAAGGAAGTCTCTTGTCTCTTGTTTTAAAACTTGTCTCTTAAAGCAGACATTTGATTGTCATATTCATGGGCTTGTATTAAAACCGCAGAAGGCAGAAAACTATCCAGAAGTTTTGGGGAACTGGTTTTGCCACAAGGATCAAGTCTGCACTGGAGAATCACACTATGCTGAAGGAAATGAAGAGGTTCAGAATTTCAGGGCAGAAGTCAGTCATTTCAGGCCTTATTTCCGAGTGCCCATTTGTTTCTGCTTACACTCATGTTAGACCACTGAGAGCGAGCTTTCTGCTTGCTATGCTAGCCAGCTGGCCATTGACTACAGTAACGAGCATGAGGCTCACAGAATTGTCTGCCTGTCTATCCTGCCCCAGAGCTGTTTGTAACCCATCACCAATCCAACCAAATTTGAAGAAAGGCAAGAAAGATGTTAAATTTCTTCAGCTACTACCTCCCTCTTCTTTGAGAAGATAAAAATGAGCAGAGGAAAGTAAWATTGTTTGTCCCCATGGACAGAAAAGATGCCACCTCATCTTGGTCTTTATCAAGATAAATATAGGAGGATCGGGACTACAAATGTATGAAAGTTTCAGTGACAGTTTGCACTTCTCCGGATACCAGAGTCAAGACAGAGATTCATAGGAAATCAGGTTTTGTTTATGCCAGTGATGTCACCATCACTTTTTTGCTTGTTGGTGGAAGTATTGTATTTTATTCCTACAAAAAATCTAGCAAGACTACGACATGAAAAAATAAGTCCTGCTTCAAAACCAAACAGAAATACCCAGCTTAATAACTTCATACTTTTCACAGGGTGAGTGTTTGACTTCTGGTCTCATGCTTATTTAGACATCGTGGGCTTAAAAAGGAAAAATATGCATAGCCATGTGACAAAGTAAATACACCAAAGGAAGATATATTCAGTTTTCCCTGGTGATTCACCCTTTGGGCTAGGTTGGAGGGCTCTATGTCAACCATTCCCCCCRAGGGAGGACAAAAGGCTCCAAGTTGCACACTGCTGTGATCCTCGAGAGTGGTGGCCAGTGCCTCAGGTGCAAAGAAAACTTCAGCTTTAACCATAAATGTTGTTGTTGCAGTGGGTTCTAAAYGTAGCCTCTTGTAGTTCAATGAAACACAGTAAAAACTTTAAGACAAGAGCACTCCCCATTCAGAATCTGAATAAACAAAAGCATATTTGGACAACTGTGCACTGTTCAGCATTTTACATCACAGAAAGCAGAGTGCCTCCTCTTTCAAGCCCCCGCACAAACCTTGCCATAGAGTTTTTGGGCTCATCTCAGAGATTTGTGGTTCTCCAAGTTAAAACAACATCAGTTACCAGATCTAGAGGAACTGAGAGGAGTTACAAACCTTCCTTTTTTCTCCCCCTCWTTCAACTTTGAAATCTATGAAAACAAAGCAAAATGCTAGTGTTTGCTCCAGCACTTGCACAGGAAGCCAATATTTTGGAAGGGTTTACTGATGTATTGGATTTATTGATCCTTGCAAGGATAACTCCATTAGGCCTTTCCTGAGAAGTGCCTCAGTAACAACGTCCAGAATGGCATTAAGCATGAGAAATAAATACTGGTRAATATTGATATGGATAAAAACTATATTTTTGGTGGGTTTTTTTTCACAAATTGTAGTCTATATGCAAGGTTTGCCTTCTTACACTATAAACCTGTTTTTTATAGTTTTGTCTTCTTACCGATTCCATAATGAATCTCTTGAGGAAAAACTTGAAAGCCTGGAAGCTGAAGATCTCATGTCTCATCTGTCACAACCAGGAAACTACCTAGATAAGGAGAAAAAGTGATGCAAGTAAATAAATAAAATTGACCAAATTTATGGGATTGGAAAGGTTGTTTATCATGACAGCCTGAAACAATGTCCACAGACTATAAATTCTTCCATGGTGACAATTTGTCATGTATGTTACTTATTTACTGCATTTGATATTGTGAGTTTCATTCTAGTAAACAGAGCCAGTAGAAATCTGCTGAGAATAACACCTTGTTAAAAAATGCTACATGAGACTTTCTTTTAGCTGACTGGGAAAACTCTGTTCATAAAAATGAATGTGGCAACTATTCACTGAGCTGTGTTATATGCAGAGCTGGTAACGCTGCCTATTCAAGTTGTCTGACACTTCCCATTAGAAGCCCCCTGTTTTCAGATATAACTTCACTTTAAGCATTCAGGCTGAAAATTTCCATGTCAGATGTGCATCAAACTKATGTCTTTTGGAGGATGGAGATGAGACTTGAAAAATAAAGAGACTGGGAACAAGAAGTGGCCTGAATAAATTCTGTCCATAGAAGAAGGGAATAGTTTCGGAGGAGATGATCATAGCAGGACATAGACAAGTAACGAYCTTCCAAGTGTGTGAAGTACCACTGTACTTAGGCCACTTGATCCGTTTCCATTTGAGCTAGCCACTTAATTCCGTCAGGAAAAGTGACAATTCCATCAGGAAAAGTGTATCACCTCTCCTATGAGTCTTCTTTTATCTTTTTTTTTTTCCCTTAAGCGAGAAGTCTAGCTACTTCTGCTGACCTATTTCCCTAGAGACTGCTGTAGTTTGTTTATGGGTTTTGTCCTGTTTGTTTTGTGTTTCCAAATTTGTCATGTGGATCTGGAGGCCTGCCAGCCCTTAACATTAAAAATAACATAGAATAATTCCAGTCTCCAAAACATATGGGATTCAATTAAAATTGCGACATTTAAGTTTTTGGATGGGCTGTTACTATCTTTCTTTTTTCCTTCTGTTTCTGAGCCTTTAGGATACTCTCAAGTGATGTTGTTAAGATCTCTTTTGTCATTAGAAGGGTTAAAGATCTCTTTAACCAACAAAACAGCTTTCAGATTTTTATATACTGCATTTAAAGGAGGTGAACAACTTGTGAAGTGTGTCCTCTCATATGAATGCAAGAGGAAAAGTATTTACTTTCTATACTGAATATAACACTTTAATATTATATTACATGCAGGAAAGCAGTTTTAAAAGATGGTCTGGGCACTGTGTCCTTTTCATGGACCAAGAAAGGCCTCCACCAGCAGACAATGAAATATCACAGTCTGACAAAGAAATTTCAGTCCCAGGATCTGATCGACCCCTGACATGTCAGTTTGTTGTTTAACATCGTAGCAGATCTGTTCCTTCTGGTGATATCCATCTCCTTAGGAAACATTTGCCTTCATGATTATATGTTTATATGATTCAAATCAAAACAATGTTAGTTAAAAGAAGAATAAATAAAATGGCTCATTGCCTTCTAAATCAAATGCTGACCCAGGTTCACAAGTAACTATAATTTACATTAGATTACTTTTTAATTTGCTTTGGATTCAACTCCCTGTCTTGGTGACCTTGGACAAGTCGGAGAGGCGACAAATTCCTCACTCCTTGAGCCCGTTCATTTAGTGGGTCTTTCAGAGCTATATACAGCATTAAGGAAACCCTAGCCCAGGGACCTTTATAAAATTTAGGTTGTGTCAAGGTGGCCTCTTGCCCTTCTGTTTCTCACCTGCAAAGAAGTTAAAACCAGTGTGCTCCAACTGCCCTGGCAAGGAAAACGATATCAGATTAATGTAAAGGGCTCACACATGACACTGTGAGTGGGAGCAAAGAGTGAACAGGAATATCAAAACCCAGAGTGGATAAAGAAGAATGAAAACCCAGGGAAACATGATGGCTTTTTCACTTAGCGACTCCCACACCTGAAAAGCTAAAGACTGGCTGGGGCTTAAGTGAGAGAAAGAAGCCTAACTAAGAATACAGTGACCTTAGAATACACGTTAAAGCTGGGTACCATTTCATCAGATATATTAATACAATAGCAGATTCTGTTGGCCCTCGGACAAGGAAACTATTTATTTTCATGCCTGATTGTAAAAACATGTCATCATAATGAATTAATTGGTTCTAAGTGGCTTACCAGTCCTAGCTCTTAACTAATAAGTACAGTGAGTTGAATTCCTATATTTTTAAGCTTTTAGAACTGGTAAAATGGCATAGAAGGCCAATGAATTCTCAAAGTGAATATAAGAATTGCCAAGTGTATTGAATAATAGGCAAGAAGAAAAGCCTATGCAGAGATTTTGTAGAAGAGAGGACTTCAGAAAATGTTTTTGCACTCTGTGATTACCCATCTTTGATATTGCCTATACACTATGTGATTTCATGCATAAGTCTAATGGCCTATTTTGGTTTGCTTTTTATTTTGGAGTTCTTTTTTTCCCCCTTGTTTTTATATGTAATACACAACCTGAGCAATAAAAATATAAGTACATATTTTGCATGCCTAATGAATATTTTAGGACCCATATTAACCAGCTGTTTTCATGAGTGTTTGAACTGGAGTTAACCTAACTAGAAAAACTCAAACAAGCAGAAGTTAATACTGTTTCTACAGTCACTGATGTAGCAATAATAGTCGTTGTGCACCACATGCTGAAAATCAACTCCCTTTATGTCCAAACAATAGCGTGAATCACAGAATTCTGACCTTGATACACAAATGTGATCATGTAGTAATTATAGCTCTTGTGCTTTCTGTATAAACAGACTACGTCTTCTCTAAATGCTGTAGGGCACTACTTCATTCTGCAATTTAAGGCAAATGACTGAGCTTTTATCTTTCAAGAAGTTTTAAAATAATATAGGTAGAAGAAAACCTTATTTCCTTCAAATGAAAAAAAAGAAAGCTGCTTACTTGAGCTATAAAGAATATACTTACTATTGTATATAAATTCTACTGAAAACATTGCTTACAAATTTAAAGATTATTTAAAATCAGATTTTTCAAAGGTCTTTGAAGCTATTTCCATGACCAAAATATAGAACTGAGTTGCTCAGTCCATGTCATAACTGAAATATTCTTGAACTACGCTGAGATTAAAGACAATATCTTTAATTTTATGCCAAAATCTGTTGAAGCTTTGGTTTGTTTGTGTCTCTTTCAGTATCATCCAAACAGGATGTAACAAACATATGTTCTTCAGCTTCGCCCTAATCCATGATTTGGATAGAGTTATTAGGATGTCTTCTATCATACTACAGTGAAGCAAATCGGAAGATATTTGTTTGTGGACAAGTCACCTCAAATCTGATTTTGATAAATCCTAGGGCTCCCTCGTGACCTCAGATGTTAGTTGCCTTATCAGCACCATCAAAGTACTAGCATGCACATGGGCACTAGCTAAATACCTAAAGAAGGAAGAATGAAACAGCCATCACTGAATTCTGCTAATCAAAACAGCACCTACATTTCTTTGCTAAACAGTCTGTTTTGCCCCAGATATTGATGCTCTGCTGTCATGACAAGAGGATTGAATGGGTTTTTAGGTGGTGTTGTGCTTGACCTTAAGGAATCCAAGAGCAAAATGAGTTGTGAAGCCACTACCTGACCTGAGAGCTCAAGGGAAGAGAGGGCCGTACTCACCAAAAGGCACATCTGGCTGGTGGCCACCAGGACCAGATTCATGCTCCAGAACGTGCATGACTTTCTGTCTCATCTCGTCTCGCGTGTGTTTACATAACTGACTGGATGCTCAGAGGATCGCATGCTAACCAGCTGTTCGCTCCAGATTTTATAACTGCCCCATTCCATTTCTGCTTGTTTTACCAGCAGTAACTCTGTTTCCTTACAAGTCGCTAATTAAAATGTTGAATGGCATAGAGCCCAGAAGTGACCCAGAAGATATTACTGATATTCTCATGATGATGAGTCCCGATTTATAGCAGTTTGTAAGAAACATCAGTTGCTCAGCTTGTAGTCTATTAAATAATTAATTGCTTGGTGATTTTTAGGTAGCTCCAGTTTCTTAATCAAAATGTTGTTTGCTGCCAAAAGTTCTTCTATGAACTTCAGTTCATATATTTTACACCAATAGTACTGATTAAAAAAAAAGAAGAAGAAAAAAGACCCCAATAAATATCAAGAGATTTGCTTGAACCAAAATCTATTTTCCTTAATTCCATGGTGAATGGCCTGTCTTACTTTACTTTTCTCTAATTATTTAGGAATAGTGTCTGGAATTGGCCATTCCAGTATTTTGTACTGGATTGATGTCAGCTTCAGAGGACTATTAATCCTCAAGATTTTAAACTTTTGGGCATGTATTAGCTTCCTTCCATTCATCTGGAAATACCTAAATTAGCTTTACAAAATGAGATAGTTTCTTGGACAGTGTTCTGACAAATAACAACCAATTAAAAATGAATCTAGCTTTAAGAGATGACATTACAGTTAGAATGGAAATAGTTCTCTGCTCTCATCTTGCGATACGATATCTGGGTTTTGCAAAGTGTTGTAGAATAGCTGTGCTGGACAGACAAGGTCTAGTTTTGTTTTTTTTTTTTCTAATGTATTTGCTTCAAAACATGCTAAGACCTAACAGTTTTGCATTATATTACCACCGTATAATGCTGTAACACATCTCTGTAGAAGGTCAGAGAGTAAAACTGTACTTATTTCATATTCTTGTTCAAAGGTGAATTTTCTTTAAGATTTGAATATACGACAAGGAGATTTTTGGAAGTATTTAGACTGAGGAACCCTTTAGTATGTGAAGATTGTTCTAAGAGTTTCAGTATGGTGCTTGTTGGACTAAATCTCTTTGGATCTACTTAAGAGTGACTTTTTTAACACTTCTTACTATATCCATCAGCTGTTTCTCTGGCTCAAGGAACAGTTTTCATTTTGCTGGAGGCAGCAGCAGCTAATCGGGATGTCTATTCCCTGCTTTACAGCTCTGAAAAGCTTTCATTGATCTTGCCAATGATTTTTTTTTATATTTGATGACAAGGCTGCCATCGTAGGCCAAGATGCTAAGCTACTTGCAATCCCCCTCTGAGGTCTGTGAGGAGCTGATGAAACATCGGACTGTTTCCCACCTTCCCTGTAAGGTTGGGAATTGTTTAATGATTTACTCTGGATGGAGTATATAGCAAAAAGCCTGCACATGGCATATGGAGAAGAGGTTAATAGCATAGCCTGAATGTTTCAGAAAGTGCCCTTGTCATTTCCTCCGCTCACTCTCAATGGCCTCTGATTGTAGGCCAAATTCAACATTCATAAGGTACTGAAAGCATTGATATGAAGGAAATACTATTAAAATTGGAGGCAACTAAACCTGGAGTAGCTGTGTTAAAGATAAACCCGTTTCTGCATGAAAAATCTGATGTGTTTGAAATTTCCTTGTCCTTCCCACAGTGGCTTTTCACCTCCAGGAGAGCAACTGCCAGGCAAAGCAAGCAGACACCTTTTCCCTCTGACTGGCATTGATTATTTAGGCACTAGCAAGGTCTCTCACATTGTCCGTGTGTCTGAACACCTGACAGAAGTTAATATTTTTTCCTTCTAAATGAATCGTTGCTGATTCTCCTCCAGAGATGAGCCTTGCACAGACGGTCTGTGGTAGAGCCAGGAGCGAGACCCCGATACGCTCATTTTCAGTCTGGTGTCTCAAATACAAAGCCAGCCTTTGATCACAGGAATGATTCCGCAGTGCCCTGTGCCAGGCTCTCTTGTCTTGGTGCTGTTCTGCCCTTCAAACCGCTGTGGCTTTCATGCCTTCACCTTCAATGTGTGCCAAGCAGGGCCACACTCCTACTAAGGATCCCAGGGAAAATGTCACATCTTTTGGCTGGTATGGTACAATTTGCTCTTCTGTCCTTCAGAGTGCAGTGGAGTGTGGAATTGTCAAAGCATCTCTCCAGAATATCCAAAAATATGAGGGACACAGAAACACAAGAAAGCAAGATGTCCCTAAATATCCTCTGCTTTTGTTCTTCATGTCTACGCCTGTATTGAGTCATGTTCAGTTCCATGAACATTTGCTCCAAAGTGATCCTATTTATAAAGTAAAATAAGGTTAACTCTAAGAAAGTGACAGACTGAATCTTTAAGAATTGATCTGAACTCAGTCCACGTAAATAGGTGCTTTACATCCACATTAGTGAGCTCTGACTCAACTTTCAGACCATAAAAATGGCGTGTGTCTGGCAAAGTGTCTTTGGCCTGTTCGCCCTAGGCCACCTTTATAGTTACTGATGATCCAGTCAATACAATCAACTGAAACGAGGTTGCAACTCACTTCCTCCTATAAAACTAGGTGTTTAAAACAGAGATACTAAAACAGATACCTTTAAAGGTCATATGAATCACAGCCTAAGCTGCCTTTTATTTCTACTGGTTGAAAGAGAGAGGAAGGTGAGGAGCCCAGAGGCAGCCACCTATCCTGAGGATGCCGAATTTCACCCTGAGTGCCCTGAGGTTGAGTCTTCAATATCTGCTATGGGCACATACAAGTTGTAGCTCTTCGTCTCTATTCCAGGGAAGAAAAGAAAGACAAGACAGCTGAGAAATGAAAAGATTAATGGATGCTTCCAGGAAATTATAGCTCTTGAGTGTGCTACCATGGTTGCAGCCATACTTGCCACTGGCAATCTAATGGGAAGTTATAATGACCTTAAATTCTCTTGGATAGCAGAAGTTACTCAAACAAAATTCAATAAAACTATATGACATAATACARGTTTTACAAACTTGTATTAAGCTATTAAGCTATAGTAATAGCTTAATTATCCTATATTAATAGCTTAATAGCTAATAGCTTAATAGCTTAATATTAAGCCATTAAGCTAGAAGTTTGTTTTGCAAACTTAGTTTATGATCTTGTAAATAGCTAAACACAAACTTGTATTATGAAAAGAACGATGCAGTTGAAAATAACACACACTTCCCTTTTTTTTTTCCAGTTTTGTTTGTATTAGTTTCCTGATCAAGCTTACATGATGTCCTTGCATTGCCTGTTTCGGGGACAACATGAATTTATCCTTAGACAGAAACAATTGAGCCACGGAACTTTCAGGCAAGAAAGAACCGAGCTTGAGTTTCTCCAGGTCCTGACGTTATTTATAGATCCTGAAGAGCCTGCACATTACCCTCACTAAATCTCTGCTATTGTTTAATATGTCACTTCACAAAGAAATTAATGTGATTGTTAGCTGGTTGAACTAATGACTGTCTAATATCCCAGCAAGCAATGGTGACACGACTATTTGGGGCACACTCAGATGTGGCTGGCTCACATAATAGTAAATGGAGGTGTGAGTGATGGGAATCTTTAGACCTTTTTCCCCCCTGTAGCTGTGGAGTTGAGCTGCCTGTTCAGTGAATTCTTGCCAAGTGTCAATGTTAAAAAAAAATAAAAAGGGAGGAAAAAAAATACAGAAAAAGGCAACTATTTCAAGGAACAATTATCTAAATGAGCTGGAGAAACCTGGGATGACTAAACTCCCAATCTCTGGAGAATTTGTTCTGAGTAGTTTGATGAATTTTAAAACGATACTGCATTCTGGGTTTTAAAAACATAGCCTTGCTGCTCTTTTGACTAAGAAATTGTTGTTAGGTCCATTTTTTTTACAAAACATACGGAAATTAAGTTAGTAAGGCTAAGAAACACTCCCAAATGTTGCAGAGCTGCCAGGTGTCTGATGCAAGGCCAGACTACAGGTGTGTGATACAGTCAGCTCTGTACATGGTAAAATGGACCTTTTTAGCCAGCATTTTATGGATGTTTCCTTTTGGAATCTGCAAATAAAATTAGCCAAAAAAAAAGCTTTGCTATCTCTAGCACTATCAGTGGTAATTTATGCAGCTTTGCTTTCCTTCCTTTGTTATTTTGATGATCTGAAACTTGATAAATAAGAGATATCGCTGATTAAAAAACAGCAACAAAAAACAGCAACAGGAAACGTCAGTCCCAGGCGTCAACTTACAGTTTTGAGTCTGTTTATTCAGTGAATTGTGCTAGAAGCAAAAACATGTGAGTACTCGAGGTCACATCATAAACAAATCTGGCACTGAAACATAAAGCCTAAGTGTTCAGCTTTAGGTGCCTCACTACCTGGGGGAATTCAAAAGCCTGAGTCAGCTGCCAGTATTTCTCACCYACATCTGAGGGGCTGGACACTTAAAAGCAGTCACGGAAGAAAGAACAATAAGAAGGAGTCCAACGACCTATTGAAAAACACAAAATCTCACAGACTGGACTTTTTCCCCAATTTTCAGATGTTCAAAGGCACCTATCTTTGCGGCAGGCTTTTAATCACGCACCTGCTCCTGGAATTAGGAACCTTGAAGTCAGTCCTTACTACCTTGTAAAAATGCAATAACCCCTTTCATGTTTGAACAATCGGTGGAATTGAGCGTGTTGTGGAGGCTCCATTTCTTCTTGCCCTTGTCAGAAACTGGTTGGATATTTCTCCAAATAGCTGCTTACATTTCTTGCAAAAGGGTATTTGGAGCTATCACCTGGAAATATAAATGGGCTGAGTAGCCATAAAGGTCAAATTCTTTTTAAAATCAAACTAAGTTCTTGTGTTCAGTAGTATTTTGTGGCCGTTCRCCTTCTTGTAGGCCCCTACGACCACTTCTGCAAGACAATCTAGCTGAATCTGCCCATATAAAAACCAAAAACGAGTGATAGACATTGTGAATCTAACTTAGATTTTTCCAGAGAATCTCTGATCAACTTTAATTCAGTAAGTCTCATTCCAATCACATCTCCAGATGAATTTGGTTTTATRTTTTATTGCACATTATGATGTACTGCACAGCTCTATACTCACTGTTATTTAAAGAACTATTTGCGTAGATCCTCTTTTTCTAGATCTCCTGATCAAGGAAATAGTGCACAGATGCAAACAGAAATAAGACTGTTATTCTTCTGACAAAATGCTTCCCCAATTAAAGACAGTGTCTGTGAGGGAAATTATGATCTTGTAAATGGCTTCTGCTTCTGAGAGACAAGGTTAATAGGATAAATGAGGCGAAGTTTCTTAACATCAAATGTGCTGTTTTCTTCAAAAAACAATACAACAACCAGCACAATTATTATTGCACAAATATCCTGGGAGCTTCAAAATGCTGGAATACCACATATCTACCCTTTAGTACTTAAAAGAACCTGATCTGCTTAGTGCATTCCAGAATGAAATTTCCAGAAGAAACCCCAAATATCTTATTTGGTTTTGATATCTGTAAGAAAGAAGAAAACAGAAATGTGTTTTCTCCTGATAAACACTCTTGAAATCAGCGGGTGTTGCCTTCTCAGGGAAGAGCCCTCTTGGCAGCGTTCATGCAAATGGTGCTGGTCACTGAGGCCCTTCTTCCTTCCTTAGGTGATATTTGTAGGACTCAGAGCAAAGCCCATGCAGTTTGCGTCTAGAGTAGGAGCTGAATGAGACAGCTCGGCTCTAATATTTGTGACCAACATTCAATTCCTGCTCAACCTGCTCAATCAATATATATTGCAGGTGCTGTGAGAGCCATGCGGGAAATGGCACAAACAGGTCTGCAAGAACACCCAGAGAGGATTTAAGAGGGCCGAACTCCTGCGGTTCCCAAAGCAAGTCGTGCTGCTGCTGGCAGAGCTGAGGATGCTGGGCTACCTTTGGACTCGTGCTGCCTCTCGTGCTGCCTGCTGAATGCAATGCTCATATAAAACAAAGGGCAAATGCCTGTTGCAGCTTTTCCCACAGGTGTGGTGAGCACAGGGCCTCTGTCCCAGGGAAATTTTCTTTTTTCCCACAGGAAAACAAGAAAAGGCCTTTCCCTTGGGGAAGAGGAAGGCAAAGGGTACGAACTGTCTCGTTCTTCTGCCTGCTTTCACAGAATGTGTAGGAGCACTTCAAGACTGCTCTTTCCTCCCTCAGGTTTGCCTGAGATGGGCTCGACATCACAAGGGCCATGTGCAGAGCTAGTGCAGGTCCCTCAGCCCCTGCCACAGGATCACAGGATGGAAGGGACCTTGGGAGATCATCTAGTCCAACCCCCTGCACAAGCAGGGCCAGCTACAGCGCATTGGACAGGATTGCACAGAGGTGGGGTATGACACCAAGCTACAAATAAGGCAGTGTTCTCCGTAATACATTATTCAAACTCCATTGGAGTGATGTAAATGTCCATGATTTAAGCTCTCCTTTTTTCCTCCACAACATAAAACAGAACACAAATAACACTTCCTTCCACTCCCTTAAATGAAATTGTTTCCTTCAGTGTTCAGCAAGATGAAAAAGTGTTTTCTAAGATCCCTAATTTTCCTTAGGATTAGGCTCAACCTGGTCTCACTGGTTGAGATCACGTAGACTTTTTTGCCCAATCTGCCTAATGGTGCAAATGTACTATGGGAGTTTATGTACTGGTCTTATTCTCTTGCTCGACTTAGAAAGATTGAAGGGTTTTGCTTAGGAAATCGCTGTATGAGTCACAGAGGATATGGACCCAGAGCATATGGGCCTTTTGTATGCCCCAACTCTTCCTTCTCCTCCAGAGAAAGGCAAAATGGAGCAGTCTTAAATGGGCAGAATTAATCTTAGAAATTATCCTTGGAGCAAAGAGTTCTGTGGCTGGAGTAAGATCCTTAGAGCTGTGCTGTTCCCTGCTCTCAGAGACACCAGCAGGAATGAAGCACAGGAGATTGTGATATACCGTGCGCATATATGAGCATACTACATTATAGAGGAAATGGCAAAATTACTATTTTGAGTTTCCTTGAAATTCTGGAAAGAAAAACATAAATCACAGTAGTCCAGTGATTTCTCTAATTCAGACCAGGTGCCAGATATGCTGTTTTATGGCTTGCTATACAGGAGCACAAAAAATGACTTAAAATCACCTTTCATCCTTGTTCCTGCTGTTTCTGGGGCCCTTTAAGTCCTACATTCTCAACAGTAAGGAAATTGGTTTCAACTGAGCCCAATCACATTTGTCTGTCTAGGTGGTGAGAACAAATACCAGCTGTAGATCATCTCTTGTGTCAGAAGTAGATTTAACCCTATCCTGGTCAACACAGGAGTGTGATTAGTTCCTTCTCAACCACAGTTTTATAAGTACAGAAAGAAAGATAGGTAAAGTTGAAATGACGCATGAGATCTGGGGTTGTGGCTGGAAGCTAGTTTAGCATTAATTAAATCTGGAGTCAGATTATCACATTAATCTAGGAAAAGTTTAAGATCAGAACCACTGGATTCTGTTCTCATACTGAATCTGAAGTTGATAGTAATTTTAAAGTTGTACATTTAGTATAGATTTATGGCACTCATTAGATATAATAAAATATCTTGAAAAATTGTATACCTAGGTATAGATCCTCTTTGTCTATGAAATATAGATAACCACTAAATTGTAGCAATTTCTGATCGTGATAAGCTTTTCTGAGTACTCAGCTCCTAATTGTGAGCAAGGAGAAAAGGACACCTGCTGAAATACTCAATTATTAATGGGAATGCAACAAAAGACCTGCCTCTGATCAGATGGACAGAGCCAGCATGCTGCATTAATAGAGAACACAGTCTTCCATATTTTATGAGATTTATCTAATGATGATATATCATTAAGCATATTAATTTGGGTGACTGCTAACTTACGTAGAAGGAAAATAGCAATATAGTCACTTATATTATAAACCTATGAGTTCTGCAATGTTGGCATAGGTCTTAATTATACACAAATACATTGGAACTGTGTCCACAGAATCCAATCTGTAGCACTACTATAAGTCAGATATGACATCAGGATTGAATACTGACTTTCAGTTATGATTTCATAGCATCAAATTCAAGACAAAATTCCTCCCATGAGTTTGGCATGAACTCATGCAAGAATTTTGGGGTTTTTTTGATGCTAGAAAATCTCAACAAGTTTAAGGATGGAAAAAGAACAAATACACGTTGCAAATATCTATCCAGGACAAGTATATTTTTGAAGTACGAACTCTGCAAATCCCCAAGCCAACATGGGACCATAATCTATGGAAATATCACTACTGCTAACCTTACTGCACTCCTCCTCAGCCCTATGTTGTGAGCCACTATCAGGACAGGAGCCTCAAGTATCAGGTTAGACACTCTTATGATCTCATGTAGAATCATGCAAAGGACTTGGTGTTGCACTAAATCTAGATGCTTCAAGGCTTGCCCCAGTGCGTGACATGTTCTGCTGTCTGACTGGCTAACCGTTCTGGCCAGACAAAATTGCTCTCTATTCATCTGGTCAACTGCTATCTGACAGGTTTGACWAATCTTCCCCTTCATTGACCCAGTGGCTTCCAGGGGCTCATGAAACACAAGCCCCATGTTTCCCATCTCCTCACTCTCTTCAGCCTATTCAAGGAATGAAGAGGAAGAAAGGCAGGAGCCTTCTCTTGCTCCTGATCTGAGTAGCAACATGCAGTGWCTTGTCTAGGGTCAAGTTGTAATTCAGTGTCAGCAGGTGGCCCAGCCAGGGCAATCCCGCTGCTGTCATTCATCTCTAACCCCGTATGACTGGAGAATAGATACGGAGAAACACATGTGGTCTACAGATTCTGCAGCCGTGCTGGTTACACCGCCTGGTCACCCGCTGTGAACCAAATCCTGCACTGCCCAGCATGTGCTTGCTCTTCTCCTAGCTCAGTAGAGCACATGCAGGTATCCTAGCATGCCTTCATGCTGCCAAAGGAGTAGTTTTAGCTGCAAACCCACCCCATCCCCTTGCTAGATGGCCATAGCTGCAGTCGATGGAGATGCTTATGGCTCTATAATGGAGCAGGAAGACCTAGTGAGGCCTCGTTTGCCCTTTCTTCAAAGCCACTTGAATTTWCAACCTTCAGGGCACACTCCAAAGGCCCTTCACTTTCCCAGAGCCCCAGCAATTCTGCTGATCGTACAGATACGGTGTTTTTACCTGCTAAATTACAAATGAGGTTTGCAGCTGGATGAAGAAGATAATTGCTCCAGCCTATCCACACAGGTAGCATTCAGAAACATGTCTGTTTATAGTAAAGGTTGGGTTTTCCTGATTGCAGAGCAATGATATGCTGGAAATGGATGAAAMCCAACCATCCTTTACCTTTTGGGGAGTTACAAACCAGCTACAGAATGGCCCACAAGGGTCTCTGCCCTGGGTAAAACATTGCAGTCCTAATACTCTCTTCTTTCTTTTACTTAACACCAGATTCCTCAATTCTGATGTTATTCTAGTCCCCTAACTAAACTCAACTCTTAGAGCCCCTCAATAACTAAAGCTCTGGCACCATGTAGGCACTTGGACCCCAAAGATAGACCTGCTCAACTTATTTGGCACATTTTTTTTTCCTCTCTGCTTGTTAAATTCAGGTTTTGAGGGACCACAACCCTTGAAGGTGGCATTTTCTGCCACCCACAAGCCTGTTCCTCACTGTTTATCCCCTGAGACCTGTCGTCAAGGCCTCAAGTTGCGTGCCCCTTTCACCACCTCCCCGGGTGTTGATCCCTCCATGGCAGGCTCTGTTTTGCAGCAGATACTGCCTGCGTTGTTTGTTATCCTTCCTCCCACTTTATTTGTGAAGCAGCATCACGAAACACCCTCCCCCTCATCGCCACCTCCGTTTCTTTTGTTTCCTGTGGGGCGTTTTGCTCTGACATGCCAAAGGAAGGCACAGATCGGAGGCGGGGAACATCTGGCCCGCACCGCCATTGACAGGCAGAGGACAAGCTCCAATAGATAAAACGAGGGGGTTTTCATCGTTTTCCCCTTTAGCAGGACCTTGTTGCGGGATGTACGGAGCTTCCCGGCACAGCCCCGCGGGGCAGGGAGCAGCCCCCGAGCGGGACTCCCTTCTTGCGAACACGACTGCGGCCTGCAGACGTTTAAAGGCAGCTTCTTACGCGTTGGCCACATGCTTCAAATTGTTCTGTGGTTAACCGCGACGAGCAACCCCCACACAAATACCTAGGGCTCCGCGCGGCAGCCAGGGTGGTAGCGCTGGGGGCGGGAGGAGGAGGGAGGGGGGCCCTTCCCTTCGCTTTTGAGGAGAAAACCGAGTTTTCTTCCGGCTTTCCAAGGCTGCTGGCGGCCACGGCGCCGTGCTCAGCGATGGCATTCGCACGTTTGCGTTGCCTTTATCGCCGCTGAAAGGAGCCTGGTTGGACGGCCATGCCAATGAACAACCCGGGCCCAGCGGCCCAAGTCTTGCTCAGCTACTCTCGTGATCGGGGAGGGAAAGCGTTGCCTTTGACTTTGCCCTATCCCATGTCCCTTGACTCTTATAAAAGCTGAATACTTTTCTGCTGACTCACAGAAGCAGATGGATTTCGTTAGCTCTGGACAAGAGAGAGGAGGCTACGAGGGAAGGCCTCCCTGCCTCTTAGGGAGGCCCAGCCAGGCATTGGGTCTGCAACCCCGTGAGCAAACTGGCATGGCCATCGTGGATGGATCTTGGCTTATGGGCACTGGGTCTGCAACCCCGTGAGCAAACCGGCATGGCCATCGTGAATGGATCTTGGCTTACGGCTTATGGCCGTAAGGTGATCCCTCCTCCAGGCTGAGTGCCGCTCCTTCCCTTGCTCACACTAACACGTTATGGAAATATTGAGGCCGTATGTCCTTCCCTCCAGTGTCTTGTGCCTTCTTTCTGGAGGGAGGCAGCTTCCAAAAGCCAAAGAGGGAGGTTTAAGGCCAGCAACAAGGAGGAAAGACCCCCAAAGCATAAACATACATGTAGTTCTAACACCCTCAGTAATTCCACTGCCCCCACTTGCCTCTTCTAGAAATATACAGGGAAGTAAAAACAAAATTTCTCTTTGATTGTATTTTTGAGGGACATAAAGCCGCTGAAGAACTTGTCTTACAACCACATCCTACATGGGGATAACTTTCACACTCAGTTGGAATATATTTTCATGAATAGCTTATGAGAGGGGAATTCAAATGGAAATATAGACATTTATTTCTCCATGCACCTTTTAGATCCATTTTAAGTTTAATCAGATTTTTTTCTAAATGAAAATAAAGACTTTGCACTGGGGCTTGAAGAGGCTTGAGGGAAAGGCTCCAGGTGATCTGCTTGCTCAGATAGGAAACAAAACTGTTCTTTCCTTCTTCAGGAAGGCAGTACTAAAAAGTGGTTTTAAAAGCTTCCAGGCGTGGAACAATTTTGGTGAAAGTGCTCTAGTTACACCRGCCCGTTTGTCATGTGGGTGAGAAACATCGTTGTGTGTATTGAGTTCGCTCACCAGGACTCCTCGCCTGTCAAAACTGTTTATTAATAGTTGCCAACAACAGCAAGAAAGGCACGAGGGCTGGCAGTCGCGATGGTGAATGAGATGGACACGTGGAGCAAGGACCTCCTCTCTGATGCCAAAGAGCAGGAGGGGGAAAAGGGGAAAGAAAGCACAGTCACATTAAAGCATGAAGTACCGAATCCTAGAGCATTTAATAGTGCAACTGGTTGTTCAGAACACACCAAAAAACCTGACATTTTTCCATGGACAACCAAATAGGTTGGTCTTAGTGTCCCAYCAGTCCCTGATATGAGAGCAAATGTCATCAGAAGCAGCTGCTGAGGTTATGGTCGYACTCACCATGGCCACAGGTAGCTCAGCTGGGAAATCCTGCACTTAAATGTTCCCAGACTGATGTGATAATTGCTTATTAAGGACCTATGTAGTGCTTGGGACAGTTATATAAAGGGGCACAAAAGAATTCCCAAAGTCTAAATCAAACAAAACCTAAAATCTTTGAATCTTTGTGAGAGTTTTTAGGAAAGGAAAAAAAAAGGCAGAGGAAAGGAAAAGTGTTCACATTTAAAAAAAGAAACACGCACACAATGCACTGAAGGTTGTGCTTCTGCACTTCCTGGATCTGGGTGTGAGCAGAAGAGGAAATACCAAAATACCACCAGAAAAGCTATTCCCACAGCATTTCCAGACCAATGTAAACCAATGAGTTCTGAAAGTCCCATTAAAAAGGTAAAATAACCCAACCGACCCAGTCCCAAGTCCCAAGCTCATGAGAGAGCCAACCAGATTTCCAAAGCTAGGACACTTGGGTAGACCTAGCAGCCTTCGTATTGCYTCTTGGTTCTCACCCACACTCTTCGCTTTCCATGGTTCACCAATGAGTAGTGACATTCTGACTCCTCTCTCAGCTTTGACATGAGCCCATTGCTGCTCCTGCCTAATTACAACATGAACACAGACCACCAAATTGTGGGTTAATATAACCACATGGYAGGACACCAGAGCTCCACACTAACTCAGATGAGGAGTTCTTTGCTCTCCTGGTCTTTTCCGAGGTCTAACCTCCTATGCTGAGAATATACATGTGTGTATTCAATAAGAATTCAAATTTCAGTGCATAAAATACCATCMGTTTACAATGTTGCCTTGTATTAATAATTAATAATTAATTCCTGACGRCTAAAGGTAAACAAGACACGAGTTTGGTCTGGCAGGTCTCCCAAATGGTGTTGAAGAAAGCCTTGCAGAAGAGTGGCGGGATGAGATGCGGGAGGCAGGGCAGAGAGCTGGCACAGCAGCCAACCGACAGTTTAAAGCTTCAGATTTTGAAGCTCTGCACAGAATTTAGAAAATGTTTATTTTCCTTTACTGGTATAAAAATAAAGTGAAATATTCTTGCCAACTGAAAAAGCAACAACTTAAATTTGAAAGTCTCTTGACTGACTTGCAGTGTTATGTATTAAAATTCAGAACATTTTCAGTATTCTAATGAAGATCAAGGCTGAAGTTAAATTAATTTTCACTTTTTTTTGTTTTCGCTATAGGCGTTTCCTAATATCTAAGCAAGTTCTGAAGCAATCTTTTCCCTAAAATTAGGGAACCAAACCGCTTGGAACGATGCCAAAAAGCAGCTCAGGAATGTGCAGTGTAGCCAGAGCCATTAGTGAAAGGACAGAATAAAAGTTGTAGTAACGATGACTCTTTGTTCCTGCTCTCCCACATCCCTCTCGGACAACTTTGCCATTGATTTCAGCACAGAAATTGGGTTTTATTGTCAAATCCCGAGTTGCGGATTCATTGCGTTTGTGAGGGAGCTAAAGGCACCTAGGGCCAACAATGCCAGCATGGACTCTGGCATCCCAAAGGGAAGCTAAAACCGGAGCTAAGCCTCCCGTTTGCATCCMGCTCCCCGTTCATTCAGCGCAGCGCAGCACTCTGCGTCTCTCCCGGCCGGCAGAGAGCCCCTTTCCGGCCTCTCCAACGCGGCTGCACGAACCGCGCTCGCGCTCCTGCTGCAAACTTATTGAAGAGACAATAGGCAAAATAGTTGGCGCGCGGATTCCTTTTAAAGTTGCAAACTGGATCCACAATGAAACATAAAAGGCCAGAGAAGCACATAATGAGAGGCACAGAAGCCCTTTGTTTTTAAATTCATTTTTGCTGTGATTGAGAGTGAATGGGAGCCTGATTCTGCCAGTCTTTTTTTTTTTTTTTTTTTTTTTTTTTTTTAATAAGAGGTTGCTTATGGGAGTAAAAGTTACTTACATGACTAAAGACTTGCAGAATCTGGCCTTAAACGTCTGGCTACAGAAAAGTTTATCTACATGTTACCTGCAGAGCAGAATGTATTTTAGGAAGTAAAAATGGACTCTGCTATTTTTTTTCTTTAAAGTTCGAACTTCAGCTTCATCAATTTTTATTTATTTATTTATTGCTATTTTCTCAGCAGCCACATTCAATGGACACAGTTTTAGAGCCATGTTTCGGAGGTAAAAATTACTAACCACACTTAAGCGCAGCGTGCTGTAACTCACCAGGACTCGTGCGGTCTGAATTCCCATTCCAGGTTTGTTCCTCAAACCTAGGGCCATTATTCCATCTCAGACTAAAACATATTCTCCCATGGGTAGCTGGAAAAGACCATGTTTCTTCAGGTTTTGGGTCCGCAAAAAGATAAAATTAAGTAGAATATAATAGTAGTAATAATAAAGGAAATCCAAAGTACGGTGATCTCCAGAGTTCRGGAGTCTAAGAGTTTTGATTTGCATCCATAAAAGTCCTGACCGGTGAGGAGCCACAGGCACCACAACTGGAAGGAGAGCAGGAAGGAAAGCCTACCATGTGAGCAAAGCAAAAAAAAATAAAAAAAAGGCAAAAAAAAAAAAAAAAAAGAAAAGGGAAAAAGCAAAAGGTCTGCTCGGTGGACAGCACTTGGGCTGATTGCAGGGATTTCAGGAAATCCAAACACTCAGACAGGAAATCTGAACACTGGATAAACATGCCATAATCTCCGCAGATGCGGCGCACGGGCTGCGCCTCCCGTTAACCCTTGTGCTGCCCGCGGCCGCGCCGGCCATGCCTCCCTGCAGCCCTCCTGCCGAGGAGCTCTCCCTCCYTGTTTCTGCACGGCGGCGACGCTCTGGGCGCGAGAAGCGGCACTCGTGGCCGGGCTCTCCTCTGCCGCCGAGGAAGGGATGCTGCGCGCGGAGCTTTGCAGCAGCAGCACAGACCCGTGCCCCGCGCTGCTGCTGCTCACCGGCTCTACCTGGGAGCCAGGGGTTCCTTTGCTGCCTACCTCTGCTGTTTCCCCCTCTCCTCTGCTCTAACTCAGGGTTTATCTGGCTATGTGATACCTGCAGGGTCCTCGGGATGATTTACTCCCGTGCTGGCTGCAGCAGGGGGGAGGGAAGGGCACCTTAGAAATTGGAGGGAGAGGAAGTCCTTAAAGAAACAGGAGATTTGGAAAACTACTTTTACTCCATTTTGGTGTGGAAATTAGGAGCAAACGCCTCAATCCTTGGTTGTTCCCTGAGCATAAACTTTGCTCTCTGTGTCTAGTGGTTACCTCCCTGACATTAACAAGATTACAGGTTTGTTCTTCTTTCTTCCAGCCTTCTTAATGGAATTCTTCATTTTTGTAAACTTTGTGGGCTAGCATGGAAATGCGAAACTCTGGTCAAATACGACTATAGCAAAAAGCAATCACATTTCTTATCAAAATAGGCGTAAAACTGACTCTCTTGCTCCTGCAGATGTAGCTGGTAAAGTGAACTTTGTGGGAGAGCTGTCCCACCGGAGCCTGCAGGACTGTTAACGCACACAAAACTAAGGGCATGAGGGTTTGTGGGGCCTTTGCTGCGTTTATTGCAGGATAGTCCCTGGCCTCACAGCTTTTCAGAAACACCTGATYCCTAAGACAAGGGCCCCCTTGCAAAAATGCCACTTTTCTCTTAGGAAAACTAGTGCCTTGAATTTGCCACGGCCTTTGCTGGTAGCTAGTAGAGGTAATTAGACACGGACGTAACCTCCATTGACTGGGCTCCTTGTGCAAAGCAWGGGCCATCAGCTCATCTCAAATAGYCCTGATGTAGGTCCCACATGTGATATAACCSGARTCATTTTTGCAGGGTACAAACCAGAAGAAAATAAGAGCACTCTAGTGAAAATGCTTCCTTCAGCRAGTTCGGCCAGTTACAGCTTCTGCTTATTATTGCCAGGAGAGAAGCTCTGGAATAAAAAAAAAAAAAGAAAAGAAAAGCACCAGTTACAGCATTTGCTGGAAGTGGCTGGGCTTGGAAATGGAACCGTGTCACTGAAGGAGGCCATCCTGGCCAAGTGGAGCCACGGGAGCCTGGCCAGGTGCTGGGGTGGAGAATGGGACTTTTGGATCATTCCCACGTCAGGAAAGCTCCTCTGGTGTCCAGCCCAGTWATGAGACAGGAAACACCCTGAAAGTTGAGTCCTCAGGTTTCCTGTCCTCCTCCTGCTACCCCGTAGGGTGCTGAGGCCTTGGTGGAAGAGGTTGCCCTCATGAAGGCCCTGGTGGAGGTGGTGGGAGAACAGCGGTGCTGCCTGCAGGGCCTCACGTCATCCCCAGGGCCTCGCGTGTGCTACATGAACCAAGCACCGAACGGTTGCTCATGATGTCAGGAATGGAACGGGTGGAAAAAGTGAAAGAATTAGAACATCTCAGGGTCTTGAGTTTTTGCTGTTGTAGTTGTTGTTCCATGCGTTTTGGCAGTGAGCTATTTTGCCTATTCACTTTTTCCCATAAAAAGTTCTTTCTTCACATTTTTATTTTTATCATCTTCCCTGTTCTCATGTTTTCCCTTAAGTCACTCACTTTCTGGCAGCAGCAGGAGAAAAGAAAAACAGGACAAAGAGAAAGCTTAAAGTTTAGCTTTTGTTCTTCAGTTTAATTGGAAAAATAAAGTGAGGAAAAAAAGATTCACAAGCCCCCCCAAAACTGGATTCTGAAACGTTTCACAATGCGGAGACTTTTCATTTGAAAACATTCAAGCAGCTATAGAAGAAAGGAGCTGGGGGGAAGTGGGATATAATTTATTACCGCTAACATCTGCTGTAAATCAGTTGGAGGTAGGCAAACATTCCCTGCCAGGGCACAGTTAGGTCAAGGTGAGAGGGGACAAAGCAGTAATTAAAAGGCCAGCGTTCCTCAGCTCGCTTCAATCGGCCCTGAGCACGAGAGCGAGTGCTGGCTGCTAAACTGGTTCTCTTTATCCTCAAAAAAACTGTAGAGGGGGAGGAAAATTAATTGGTATTTTCAGTGGAAAGCTGACAGTTTGTCGAAAAGTCCCCCAGATTTCTATTAAACATTAAAAATATTAAAAACTTCTGTTTTCTAGCTTAAGAAATGATTGACAAAGGACATGCTTATTGTGAAGAGTTTCATTTGGCAAGAAATTTCTATCAAAAAAMTCCACAGAAAACTATTGCAGTAGGGCCTAGTACAAAGGAGAACAAGGACAGTGTGGTAAATAATGAAGCAGATATAAACTGTGCAGAAATATCTAGTGGAAAAAGAGGAGAGAGAGAAAACTCGAAACTTGGTCCACTGGAGTTACCAAGGCTAAAAAGTGAATTGCTGGGAGGGCACAGCAGCTGCAAAGGGTCCACGATCACCTAAGAGAAAAGCCAATRGCCTGACTCAGTACAGACGTGAAGATGCTTGACTTTAAAGTGGAAGGAACCCCACATCCCCCCTCGATGTACCCACAGCAGCTCAGCTTTCTGCTTGCTTGCTCTGTATCCCTACGATGTGAGTGTTGCTGGTCCTAGAGCCAACAACAAACCCTCACTTGCTCAACAAGGAGCTCTCAAGCTACTCAATTAGGACAAATGCAGTTCATTAAAGATTAAAAGGGTTGAGCGACGCATGCGAAAGATAAAGCACAATGAACTATGATTGAGATTGTGAACAAAATGCTGGTGGAAAAATTATCATTAACCTGCAAAGCCTGGAGCGCTGTCGTTTTTTCATCTTTCAATGAAAAGACTTATCACTATAGCTAAGAAATTATATTTTCGATATCGACTTGAAACAAAGTTCTTTAGCTCTTTCATTTTAGCACCCCATTTCATTGGATTTAGGGAAGACTTTAACAAAGTAATTAAAACATTTTGAAAAAAAATAAAGGGGCCTGATTTTGTCGTTTTTCACCCGTCAGCCACTCGGAGGATTTACACCCTTGAAAATATGACTGCTGTATTCATATTAAACTGATGTACTTTGCCTGTTGCATGGAGCCAGCCCTGCGCCCTCAGCAGTCCCAGATGCCTTGGTAGCTGCTGGGAATCGGATGCCAGTGAAATACTGCGACACACTCAAAGTCCCACATTCCCACTGTGACTCGCTCTGGATTTGCAACAACATATGCTTAAGTTTAGCAAACATTAGAGCAAATGACTAGAAAGCAGTAATGAAAAAGATTTAATAAGCACTGACGTGACTTAACAGAAGCTATAAACACTGTTTTTTCCCCACAAAACTTCAGGAATCAACTGGCTTAGCCAYTTCTTGCTAGGCTGCAGAACACGTCTCTTTGTGCATTGGGGCTCAGTTTGAATGTGTTTGCTTGGGGATCCCTGCCAATTTTATTACAGTCCTCTGCTGCCTAAATGAGCAGTGGTGGAGGTTTCCCTTGGAGATCAGCCTCCCTGCTGGCACGTTTGCTTTCGCAGAAGCACCGAGCCCCCTTCGAGCAGCAGCAAACCATGTGCCCTTGCATTGAACAACAAATGCTGCCGCCCTCCCCACTGTTCATTCAGCGAAACACAACAGGAGCTGTGTTCTGATGGGTTTAACAACATGTTCCTGCGCCTATTAAGCAAATAACACCTCCTGACATTACAAAAAATGTCCGCAGATTGGAAACCATCTGATGAATTCACCTGAGCCGTGGTGGGGACAGCAAGCTGCACCCGTGCGATGGGAGGTTGGGCAGGGACTTGTATGAAATATCATCAAATGTTTCCTTCTGTGGATTTGCTCTTTCGTCCTGGGCCCCGAAAGAGGATTTTTTCATAGTTCTTTCATAAGTCTAACTGCTGGCTCCAACAGTTGATGGAGACCTCTGGAAAGTCCAGGCAGTGTTGAGAGACAACTAGAGGTTAAGCTATATACATCACTGGCACTAACAGTAGCAAACTGCTGTGATTTGAATATCTGAGCGAGAGTCTGCATCTCTCCCTGAAAGGGTCAGGACCCTTCAACCTCCTCAGAGCACCTCACCAGAYGTGAGTCCTCCCTTGACCACCAAGCTGCTCCTCAACTCCCTTTCTGAGAGCTTCCTTTCTCTTCACTTCGCTGTGACTGGCTGTTTTCAGAAGATTTAAATGACCAAAGCGTCTTGTGAGCTCCCAGCACACCCCACACTGATCACCAGATGAGATGCACCAGATGAGATCACCAGATGCAAGCATGAGATTACTTTGAAAGGACATGCACATGATCTAAGCTTTTAGAAGACATATAAACCATAATTATAAGCATTTTTATAAATAAAGTTTAGACATATGCATAAAAATTAAAATTGCTAAAATTGCTACAAATCCTTATTACCAGGAGGTGAAGATTTAAGATAAACAGGTAGCAGGAGACTTGCCACAAAGATATGAAAGTCAATAGGGCTATAAGTGCTAAAAGCTTCGTTTGCTGTAAGTAGTGTATATTTGTATACAGTATAGACCATATATTAGTCTAGAGAGTTTTCCAGTGGGATCTGGAAAAGAAATATCACAGGAGAAAAAAACCTAAAACAATAAAGATAATGATAAATGCCTGTTACACTGCTTTGTAAATAGGTGATGATCATCATGKCACGATCCAGAAGCAGGAAGACAATCCTAAAGCCAGATCCTTCCCTGTGTCTGAAATCCTTCAGGCTTTCAGCTTTTTGGGTGTATATGCACATGTACGTGTGGTCAGAATCCAGACCCTCAAATACTGAAACAAGGCTGAAAAACAAAGGCAAAAGGTAAAATACAGGCTATATGATGGCCTGGAAGTGTGTAGGTGGGAATGAAATGGGACATGGGATTTCACAGAAAGGTGGGAAATTTGCAGAAAGAAAACGGGATGATAAGGAGTAGATGGGGCTTCCATTAGATCTGGTTACTCAGAACGTGCTGTGTCCTGCGCTCCTAAGAGTCAGAAGGGCTGCAGCTCCTGGTTGCTGCTACCAAAATATGTGAGGCCATAACCAAAGATGTCTGATGGCTTATGAGATGAAGAAGGTAACTATTAGAGAAGAGACTTCTTACGGCCATGCAAGAAGCACCTCCATGAACAAGGAACATGCTTTGCAGGTGTGTCACTTCCATCTCTTCCCATGGCTTTCCTGCTCTTGCTGGTTATGGTCTGGTTGTAGAAGATGGAGTAGGAGCTACCTTGCACTCTTCTGCAGGAGATGGTGCCCAACTTCACCTCGTTCTCCGTCACCCTGACTTTCTCGTCACAGTCTCCCTGGCCAGTGCTGTGATCGTGTCTCAGTCAGAAGTGCATCCTGGAGGCCCGTGGAGCAGCCTGAGCTCTGGTATGGTCTGGAGGTTTCCAATGCTCTGCTATGCTATGCTGGTTCACACATCTGGTTCAGGGCTACAGAGCACATACAACACTGGTCATACAACRTCAAGCATGAATTAAGCTGCCTACTGGCTGCTTTATATCCCGGGCTGTAACCCACTGTGCCAACGTGTTTGCTCGTGAGTGAGACAAGGACTCCTTTTGTGGCAAATGTCTGCTGCTTTGCTACTTTTTAGTTTCAGCATGCCCTGCAATTGAGCACCAAGCTTCTGCGTGCCTGGTGCCCAAACCAACCACACAGGGTTATGCAGCTTTTCCTACAAATGAGGGACCCAGCACTTGTCCTTTCATGAAGGTGAAAGGGGGATCTCCTCTTCACTTCAGGCTTTGGTTACTCCACAATGAAACGCTAGGTGCATCCTGCTCCCAACTCCCTAAAACCTCATCTAGTCCAACTCCCTTCTCCAGTAGGGACACCCAGTGCACAAGGCACAGAGTAGCATCCAGGTGGGTGTGGAAGATCTCCAGAGAAGGAGACTCCACAGCCTCTCTGGGCAGCCTGTTYCAGGGCTCTGAAACATCAGATGCAATTTTGCACCCTTGGCCAGCACAGACATTCAGACACATCTTTGCCTCAATTCCGCATATACAAATGGGAAAAATCACTGTGGAATAATTCTTAATAATCCTCTGAATTAATGGCAATAATTCTGCCTGTGTAACAGAGGACTCAGTTGCACTGCAGGTCACTGATTGTACAGATACTTCAGGGATGGGAATTATAAGGCCTAAGCATGGGATGCTCTCTGCTTTCCTGCCTTTCTACGATCATAGTTCTAATGATCARCTTGGATTCTTTGCTGTAAAGGGAACTAGAGAAAATACAGAAGATGAACTGGATGACATCAGTTTTCCCTCTATTACTTGAATGCTCTATATACATTCAGTATGAAAGCTTGGTGTTATTTCACAGGAAACACAAGTAGTTCAGACGAGACTGTATTCTTTTCCTGGGGAGGTACAATTTAAATGAATTCTAAAATGGGCTTGGAATCAACAGCCACTGCTGTTTGCTGTAGGAGAAAAAAAAAGAGGAATATTAACTTCTGTGGGAGGAGGAGCTGTACCTTAAAAAAAAAAAAAACATTGCTATTGAATGTAAAGCGGGTTTGGAGAGCTAAGATAATTGGAAACACATGTGCCTGGCTGCAGATGTACAGCACATAAACTGCAGGAAAAAAACAGTAATAGAAAGGACATAGAGTATTTGAAAATACAGTGAGAGAAGTCAGTATTTTACAACTTGTTAATAGTGACTATACCTGCAATATTGTTTTGYTTTGTTATTATCCTTAAAAATGCAATTGCATCTGCAAACTTCCTGGTGTACACCAACTTTATAATAAAACAGAGATCGAGCTATGTTGGATGATAGCGTTACATAAGGAGAATATTTTAGTAAGCGGTCTGAACAAAGATGACTCATAATGATACAGCYGAATATTTTATTTTAAACACAAAAAGTTGTGAATTACTTAGCTCCCAAAAGCAACACGCCTCCCTTTTAACTTTCAATGAACTGTGTTGACGTTGCAGGAGTTTCTAACTTTTCCAGTACAGCAATTCATCCGTAGCCCGTTAACGCAAATATCTCCTTTCAGGCCAAAGCTTGGAAACCAAAGCACACACAAAACCCCCTCACACCCACAATTGCTCCAGCCTGCAGGCTTTTCTTGTTCTGCCTCTCCAATGCAATCCCTTCTTGGGTAGTAAAAGCCACGGGAGGAAGCAARACCTGTGAAAAGCTGCATAGAAAAAGGAAAATTCAGTATATACTCTAGAATACTCTGTACCATCGCCATACGCTAAGGGAATGTAGGTCGGGTGCTTGATGCAGTGTGGGATGACTCTTCCCCACCTTTGTCCAGTAAGTTTCTTCCCCATCCCCATCAGATATGTGTGTCTCATGATACCACCCCTCGTTTTCTCTCCCTTACCTCTCAGCCGTGGTGAGTGTCTCACCTCTCAGAGAAGTGTCTGGATGTTTGCCCAGCTGTGGTTGACATTTACTGTGGTCCAGTTCAGCTCTGGACTGACAGTGTCAGTCAGATGTATGAGCTCAGGCTTAACACTTCTGACATACGAAGATGTCTTGGGCAATTTTGATTGCTGAAATCTAAATTTGGCTACTTTTGCACTGTTTTTCAAAGATGTGAAAAAGGCACAGCCCACCAGAAAACCCATTTTGCTGTCAAATTTCAAGTTCTTCTAGTGCAAGGAGGAGTAAAGTATCTTGAAAAGGCCTCCAAAATGCTGTCATGTGGGGGCGAAAGGAGTTTTCCTTGCAACTTTATAACTTGGGATGAGTCAATCTTTTAAAGTTCCTTAGGGAATTAATTATTTCAAGTAGATCAGCCTGAGACAGACAGCTAATGTGATGCAAACAGATACAATTTAGTGAACTAATTTTCACAGGGTTTTGATATCGGGGAGGTTATTGTAGTAATCAYTGGTACCCTCTACAACAGGCTGTCATCCAAGGGCTACTGGAGTCAACAGGAAAATTCCCCTCAACATTTGAGAACTTCAGGTCAGATATCTGAATCCTTCAGTAATATCCTTTGTATTAAATTTGTGGGGAATATGACAAATGTGGTGGTCAGGAAAGATCCTTTAGTGCAGGAGAAAACAATTCTAATGCTGCATCTCAGGATTAGCATAATCTTCACTCATTTCCAGCCTTCCTTCACCCTGGGCTGTCTTACCAGTGTGCTTTTTCTCCMTCTAGAAGCCAGGTAAATTGTCTCGTGTTTGAAAAACACAAAATGATCCATCAGAGGCAGGCAGAAATAGATGGATTTTCTTCTGCTTTGTGGGATCTTTGAAAAGTCTGTGGGGCGATGGACGTATGTTGGATTCCAGTAAGAGCAGCAATTTATTCCCACGCCTACAGGTGTTTTCCAGCTTCCCCGTGATGAGCTCCACATCTCAATAAAGAGAACGCCTCACGGGCACTTCTCCTCTGAGTCACTGTGTAACATCCCCGTGGCAATTCACATTACATGGAAAACCATACTGAAAATCCATTTGTGCCTCTTTTTAACGCGTCTCTAGAGGAATACGGGTATTGGCCTTCCTGTTCAAGTTGACCATGGTTTCTGCTGTTGCTGTTTATCTCATCTCTGCTCCTTSCATTGGCGCGGTGCCTCTCAGCTGAAGCCCAGGCCGCACGCCAGCGTTGTGCAGGAGCCGTGAGCTCACCGGTGACCTCGGACCACAGCTAAGGACCCTCCATCCCAGCCACGCCGCCGGGTGTAAAACTTCGGTGTGACATGCAAAGTGCTAACAGCATCGCAGGTCATATTTAATAAGCAAACTAAAACAGAGGCAAGTCAGCACCCTCAGTGATTGCTCAAGAGAAGGCTTCTCAGCCAAGTCTAAYGCTTTCCTCTGCTGCATTTCTGCTGTATTTTTCCAGCATTGTTCACCCTGTTCACACACAAAAAACCCAACAGGATGGCACTAGGACCTGAACTTTGACTCTCTGCTCTTTCTGCTCCTCTGGATGCTGATGTTACTCTTTCCCAGAAGCTCAGTTGGATCCAGATGGAAACGCGAGTTTTTCCCTGTTTAAAGCAAAAAATATTAAAAGAAGAAAAAATGCCAGCACTTTTACATGGTTTAGAAGCTGCTTCTGTCATTTCTTGATGTGATAGTTTGTAGTCTGTTATCAAGTTCTACTTGCGTATGAGTGTACTGAATTAGTTTTAAGGGAACGTATTCATTTCAATGCCCATTCACTTTAATTTCCCAGTTTTCAGTGCTTTTATACATCTGTGTTAAGGATGTGTAAAAAAAAGGACAACTTTTTTTTTTTTTATTGCTGATGAGGGCATTTTGGAAATTTAAAATGGAATGATATATAACTTTGACATTAACTATGACTATCTAGGAAAAATATTTCAATACATGGAAATATGTATAAAACCTCTGTGAACATGGTACTCTTTTTACAGTGCAGGCAACTTCCTCTCTTATAGAAAACTTTTTTAAGACCTTTCAATGTCTGCTCATATCATGTCTTGCAGGACAACCTGGGACAAGAACATAATGTGGCAGTGATTAAAAGTAGTACTTCATGTAGTAGCAGCAGGAAATTCCTATTAGCTGATGTCTATCCCAGCTCTCCAACTTAATGTCAACCTTTTTGTCCTACTCTAGYATTCATTTATGTTTTCAAGAGGAGTTATTGAAACAGTCAAAATGTGTATTCACATAGTTGGCATGTAGTGAGAGCTGAAAACTTGATTGCTTGGGAGCAAGCCAGTCAAGGCTTTTACATTTGGGATGTCCTCTCTCATTAAAAGGATATGAATAATTTTGAAATGATAATCAATAATGTGAGGAGAGGTCACTTCAGCACTCTTGGTCTGAGAAATTCAGTGACTATTGATTTACCAGGAGGTTGCAGAAAACAGGAAAAAGGAAGGAAGCCATGGGTAGCCTTAGCTTCAGATAACCTGTGGGTTAAGTGTTTGATTTCTTATCTAAGCTTTTCCTTCCTAGGAGCTCCTGAAGCTCAGGAGAGGGGGGTGCCATCAGATGGTGGTGGCRTTGACTTCAGAGTGCTGGAGGAGGTTGGCCAACTACCAAGAATCAGAAGATTCCCAAGCATTTTRCATGCTGATAACGGAATGTGGAGAATTTTTCCTCCATTACATCCAGAGTCAGGCAAATCTTATGTGTGCATTACTGGCATAAGATGCTGTACCGTATTTTCATCTCTTCTCAGTGAACGATGGGACGTTTGCCACAGTCAAGCATGCTGGGCAGTATCTGGTTTTCATGATATCTCTTGCAAACCAAAGTACTACTCAGTGCAAATAATTTTTCCTATTGTGTTTGTTCCTGGAGCACCTGAGATCTCACGTCTTTTCCTGGATGTATAAGGATGTATTATTTTGCCCAACAGAGCTGGGCTGCAGCAACAGTTTTTTGCTCTTCACTAATCCCACTGCACTGCTGATGCTAAGTGAGAACAGGAGCCTATTCTGGCAGTTCAAGCCCAAAGGATGAAATTGGATGTTGGCCAGAAACACCAGGGCTAAAAACCAGAATCCCTAAAGGAGTTGCTGAGACCTTCTGGTCATGGGCAGGATGTTTGTTTTCCATCTCCTCCAAGGGACGGCACATCCAGCAGTAGTTTCCCATCTTAGAGAAATTCTGGGACTTTTGTTCAGAACTGACTCAGAGGAAAGGGTGCTGCTCAGTGAATCACAGCAGCACTTCCCCCAGCGTTTGAGTCCTCCTTGGAGACCTTGCAGCCGTTCTGCCTGGGGCATAAGAGCGCCTGGGGCAGCAGCACGAGGACTGTCACCACGGGCAGAGTCCTCCTCAAGGCATTAGTGGCCTGTTCAGCAAATGCATACACATATGCTTAACTCTATACTTCTGAGGCATAATCCCATTAATGTAAATGGGATTTTTCCTGGGCTTAAATTCCTGCAGAATCAGCACTGGGGTCTGTAGCAGCAGCTGCTGGGGGTGGCACCGTTAATCGTTCTGTCTGTTCTGTCACTGAAGGCTTCTTGAAGGCAGGGTGGCTGCCTTGGCCTTCACGTGGCAGAAATGTCTTGTGGCTGAAGCCCAGTGAGCTCTGAGGAGGATGGGCTTGCTGCATGTCACCACTGTTCTCATGCTCAGAGCTGAAAAATGAGTCCTTGCTCTGTTTCAAGGTCTTAGCTCTGCTTCATCCTCCCTCACCTGCAGGCCAGGCTTTGCTCAGCTCAGCTCTTCCAAGGCTTCTGCCTCTTCATCATCCTCAGGTCGTATGGAAGGAATTCAATGCCTACCACTCCTGATGGATCACCTCAGCCACCTGAGTCACGGCAGGATGGAGAACCTCTCCTCTGTGCCTATCTCCTCTAAACCAGTGTATTTCCTCCTGCTTAATACATTCCTGCTAATGTCCTGCTGGAACAGATTGCCTGTTAAAAGACATATTTTCTTCACACATCCTCAGGTCATTTTAGTTACTGGCCCCTATTGCCAGCCCAAGACTAAATGCAAAAGGAAAATTAGGTAGCAATGTGATGAATAAATGTCCTAAAAGTACTGCCCCRCCATGACTTTTACATGGGTACCTAATTCACTTTCTTTGTAGTTGCTGCTTTTCTATCTGAAATCACTTGACCACTTATTTTTTTCAAGAAATCACTAAGTCTTTCAAGAAATCACTAAGTTTTATTTTAATAAATAACTTAATAAATAATACACTTTCATAGGCCATGTGTATATGTGTACACACACACATTTGCATATGTGTATATGCAAAGCATATAGATTCAGAAGGGGCAGTCTCAGAGGGAAAATGGGTTTCTTTTCTTTAACTGCATGTATTTTAACACTTCGGTTTTAGGAAAAAAAAAGAAAAAAAAAAACTCATTCTCCCACTGGAGACCATTTATGCCAAGTCTGAGCCTGGAGGAACTTTTTATGGCTGGATTGCAGTAACCCCTTGAATATAGGGGTTTATAACGGAAACTCTGACAAACTTGTAGCTCGAGCGCTTCTACCAGATGTTTCAGTAATGAAAGGGCTGCGCAGAACAGGCAACAGAGAGCAAACTGTGCCGTGTGTTTTGTAGCGATCGTGAATGATTGTGCTCACAGTTTATAAAATGACGGTGGCTTTAACCCAAAAATGAAAGGTTCAAACAAGTCTGCACACGAGCTGCATGCCAAGTTGTGACAGCGTGACTCTCTGTTGACCACAACTTGCTGCCTCGAAGATACAAGTCACTTGGTCATAGGAACAATGAGTACTGGTGGTGTTGACAGTTGGGCTGATGTTCAAAGCGTCCTGGAGGTGGATGCCATCAGTGCTCAGTGAAACAGATGGATGTAACTGGGTGCACTTCTCAAAACCAGTGTGACAGCTGAGATTATTGCTCYGGGTTCCTCAGTTGGGAGTGTCCTGTCCATGGGATGTTTTCCTCCAAGATCTGCTGTGCCAACACGCACACTCTGCTGCCCTGAAAGCTCTGCCAGTGCAGCAACCCTATGGGGGATTTCTAAATTGTCTATAATGATATGACACAAAGTTCCAGAGAAAAGAGAACAAATAGCTGAAATATTGTGCTCCTTCCAGTAAGGCAACGCAAGGGGGATCCAACAAATTCCAACAAGCACCCAACCGGTGCTACTGTGGTGGTATTTAAGATGAGATGGTGCAGAAGGGTTGATCCAGCCTCCTGGGCTTGGGCCTCATGGTCTTGTTTCCCTGCTTTTGAGGGCCATGGCCCTTTGAGCAGTTCTGCTGGCACCAGGGGTAAAGCCAGGCAAAGACAGGGGAAGCTGTGTCCTGACAGTAAATTGGGAAGTCAAACTCTCSCTTAGAACGGGATTATTAAGACAACCAAAACATCAAGATTCATCAGAAAAGGAGGTTTTCCATCTATAAATAATCYCAGCGGTTATTTTGGTTTTGCTTTAATCTTCCTCTCAGACCTCATTAAGAAGGCTCATCTGAGGATGCTGCAGAGGCTTTGGGTGCCAGCTGCAAGCCACGAGGCTGACCAAGGCTTCACAGGCGGGACACGGGTGACTTTTACACGTCACACACACATTGATTTGTTCCAAACACTCCTTTTCATTATTGTGCTTTCTGAGCTTGAATTCCTGTCAGGTGATTAGGAGAAACAATGTGTAATTATTGGTCTCCTGGTTAACTCTCAGTTAATATGATGTATCTAGAATGAATGAATATGATGTATCCAGGGCCGTGTTCACCACTGCTTTGCAGGTAGCTCTGAATAACAGAGTTCCCTATGCAAAAGTGTCACTGTCATCCATCAGCACCACGAGCAGAGGCATGTGTAAGCACTAAGCAGTTGAGATAAACTCTGCTTACGATATACTTCAAGCAATGGTGGAGAACCAAAGGTTTGGGACTTTGCCCATGTAGTCTTGTTATCACAGTGTGTTATTTTGGGGGCTTATTTAGCATGAAACTGTGGAGGTTCAGAATGCTGCCTGGAAGAGGCTCTTCCTGCCATCACATTTGTTCCTGCAGGGTAGTTATCTGTTTGTTCCCATAGATCCTGCCATTCTTCTCACCGACTCCAGGCTGCCTGGGGCTCCCACTGCTGTCTTGGAGCCTGTTGCTCTGTATTTGCACTTCTCAACTTGCCTTTGAATGCCAGGAAGCTGCACTGAAGAATTCGTCTCTGCCTGAACCCCCGTTGTCCATAGGAGTCCTATTTTGGGTGAAAAGCTCCATGGTATGAGGAAGTGTGGGGCCTGGTGAGCCCCATCACAGTGTACCATGATCCTGTGCCCCAAAGCATTGGAGCCAAAATGGTGCTGCCACCATCATGGGGTAGCCGAGCAGTTGTGGGGCAAGGAGCTCTATTATCGCCTGCTTGCCTGCAGGCACTCATGCCTTTGGCAAGAGATGGGCAGTGTTTTGAGCAGCCTTCCCTTCCCTTATCTTTCTGTGGTGGGGCTATCAAGAAACAACAGGGCACTTTCTCGGAGTGAAATCAGTAAATTTGTTGTAACGGACTCGAATGTGGTAGGGTTTTGCTTATCTTAGTTGAGGGACAAATAATACTGTTGTAGCTATAAACACAGAGAAAAGGAAAACTGGAGAACTGCATGATAGGAATAGTCTTATGGGAACATGCTCTGAAACTTGCCCTTCATCAAAGTGACCTAAAGGCACAAGCATTTTACAGTGTCCTTCGCCTACCCCACTGCCTCCTTGTCTATGGGTAAAACTGKGCCTGCACTTTGCTATCCTTAATTGACCCCTACTAATCCTCTTAGAGAAGACCTTTTTCTTTTCTTTTTTTCTTTTTAAGAAATTAGATTCTGAAGGAATGGACTTTAATCGAGTGCTCRCTTCTTGGACTTAGGAATTCCCAGTCTGTGATACGACTGCCAAAATGCTGGGCAAGCTACGGGGTGTGCAAATTCTAGGTGCCAAAAATTGGATTAGAACTTTCAATAATGGCAAAGGAAGACAGACAAACCAAAGCTCACAAAAATATTATGGCCATTAAAATGCATTGGCACTCTATAAGTGCTATATATATTATCCTAATGGGAAACACTGGACAGTCTATTCTACTTATTCTTTGCGTGAATAATAGTTGCATTCATCCTGTCTGACTGATACCAGATAATGACTAGTGTGAATGATTTTCTCTACTTACACATAAATATTGTATTTATTTCTCCCAGTGCAATGCTTCCGCCCATGCTCGGTACTTTATGCTCCTCTTTAGCTGTCTGGCTTTTGGCAAAGGGCTTTGCAGGTTGCCAGACACGTCTGAGTGAACTGAGGCATTAATTCGCAGGCCATTTGAAATGCTGGCGATCTTCCAGMTCGTAATCTGACCGCCTCACTTAGGCTCATGTAAGAACAATAAATTAGCTAAGAGTGCACCATGACATATTCTGAACCCTTATATGTGTGCATATTTAAGGATATCCATGAAAAGATACTAGGATATTGCAGGAGTGCAGGATGCATTACTGTGTCTGCTTATATAAAAGGAGGCTAAGATGCAGAGGAGGAGAGGAACAAACCCTTTTAGTGCCCACCTTTTAGAGCATGAGTGGTAACGATAGATTTTAATTAGCAACATCATCTGGGTTTGTGATATCATTATCTTCAGCAATTTATTGTATTGATGCAGTTCACAATAGCAAAGTGGCTGTGAAAAATGAGGACCAAGGGTTAATTTCTAGCTGCCTTTCAGCCCATGGCAGAACTCCCAATGACTTTGAATGGTGAAGATCTCACCTCAGGTTTTAGCTGGTGTAAGTTGACATACTTCCATATACACCAATGAAGCCCCAATAATTTATTGCAAGTGAGAATCTGGCCCTGAAGCTATTAAGGGCTATAATTTATAAAACTATAATTATGGGACTATAATTCCATCAAGGGTTTCTGGTGATATCACAGACTACAGTTAAGTGAATTGTGCAAATAAATGTAATGATATTGCAGGGCAGTGGAAATGTCTCTCTCTCTCTCTCTCCAGGTAAGATTCTTAGCAAAAAGATATTAAAATATATTTTATCCACTCACAGCAATAACTGGAGAAGAAATATTGGCTGCAGTCCTGAGACTCCCAAGGCAGTGAATCAAAACATGTATTTTGTAGCAACCACTCTGAAGCCGTAGATGGTCCCCTGCACTGCTGTGATGATACAAGGTATAAAATCTCCTCTTCAATCTGATCCTTACATTATAATTATCATTAGAACTGTACTGTAACTATTAGCCTTGATAACAGGCTCAAATGTAAAAGCTGGACACATTCAGATAGCACATAGGTGCTCATGCTTGTCTAGCCTAGTGATGGACCTGCATAGCAGAAGGGGATGAAGCCCCACAGTGGGGACAGCAGAGACATTTGGAACATACATTGCACACAGTGGGATCCCTGGTCCTTTTCTCTACCTCTTTTCAGCCCTCATTATCCATTCTCTTTATAAATCTTTACCTGGATGATTAGTCTCTCMATTAGGCAAAGGCACATCCAAATACCCAGTCATCATGTTCTTATAGACATCAGCTGGGCCCATCAAGATGAATGTGCCCCATTGTGCCTTCCCCCATGTGAAACTCTGCCTCAGCTGCTCTCCCCACTGCCTTTTGGGTTTCTGAGACTGCAATTAAACCCATATGTAATTAATCTTCATTAGAGAGATGTGCCTGAATCACAACCCTGAATCTGAAAAGTCTGGGGCTTGCAGGAAGCACATGTGTGGATCGAGAATTCGGTTTGGGATCAGATGTGATAATTTTGAGGATATAGCTCTGATTTGACTAGGAAAGGCATAATTTTTGTGACTCAGTCTTTTAAAATCAAGGCAGAAAATAGAAGAAATGAAAAAAAAAATACAAAAATTAAGTCATTTGAAAGAAGAAATACTACTACTGCTGCTAATAAAAAAAACAGAAATGAAAACCCACGAGTAATACATTGTCCCTTTCTCATTCGCTCATGTTAAACAGGTATTTCAAGTCACACTCAGCTCTGAACATGAGATATAAATCACATATATCCAGGTCTTTGTAATGTCAAGTCACTCAAAAGTGACTTCAAGTCTCTCTTGTGCCACAGTAAACTTTACTTTGTCTGGTTTTTCTGCAATGGACCAAAAGGAAAGTAAATGTCAAATTTCCTGTGTGCAGAAAAAAAAAAAAAAGAAAAAAAGAAAAAAAGAAACCCAACCTCCTGAATACAAGAGAATTCTTATTTATTTTATGGCATTTTATACATAATTTCTTGTTACAATTAAATTGATGAAAAAGCCTTCAAATAAGCACAGCAAAGCTGTAATTTCCTATTAGGTTGTGAAGGACTTTTCTGCAGGGGGCTACCATSKGTTAACTACTGTATATGAAAACTAYGRCTCCCATAACTACTGTATATGAAAACTATAGCTCTCGACTGGCAATGAGAATGTTAGCCCTGGCATGACAGCTTGTTTAAGAGTACGACCTCAGATCAACCCTTTTTATTTTTCTTTTTTTTTTTTGTAAATGAAATACATTCAGCCATGAGCTGAATCAGAAAAACACTTAGCATGTCCTCAAATCACTCGCTTTTTGGAAAATCTTATTCCTGTGTCTCGTTGAAGTCATTGAAAATGAGGCCCATGCTTAAAGTTAATTACACGCTTAATCAGTGCTCTACTGTATCAGGGTTAGCCCTCATCCAAAAATCAAGGCACAGCTTTTTGTTGTCTTCAATGGGCTTTAAAAAGAGAGCTATAAAAATATCCCCTCCACACATGATACGTTATTCACCTCATTGGATTTCTCCCAGGATGCAGAAAAAGTAACAGTACTTAAGGGTGGAGATATATGAATTAGCAAGGTACAGATCATATTGGGGAATTGAACTGTTAATCATCAAATTCTTTTTGATAGCCTATATTAAAGCAACCCTAAACTGGCAATTAGCTTTTTGTTAAAAAAAAAAAAATATGTTTGGGTATGCTTTTTAAGTATATGCACATAATATAAGGGAAATGATTCATAGGGATAAAGGCAGAAGGTGAAAAACATCTCAGAATGACTTGACTAAGACGACACACATCAGTTCCTCTTAGGAACAGGAACCAAAGTTTTATTGAGACCTCAAATAAGGAAACACCTCCTTTACATGGAGATACTGTGAGAAGGGAGGGCGGTGCTTGCTTTGGGGCATCGTACAGGCTCGTCGAGGGGTCTCTGCTATCACAACACGCTTTACTGCGTCCTGCACCCTGCACGTGGCTGTTCACCCTAGCACTGTTCTTCAGCGAAGCCCTTGACCAGCGTGTGTCATCGGACTGATTAAAGCTATGATGAGGTGTATGGATAGCAAAGTGAAATATATTTAATTATGATTAAAGGTAACATGCTTATGAGCTCCAGCAGAGCTCAGGGAGCAGACCCCAGCGCCACACGTCTGGCATAATCTGGTTTCTGCTCCTTGTGGTGTTCCCCGTCTCGCGTTGCTTTGGAGGCACCCTCAGCCCAAGCGGAGGCTCACAGGAAGGGCGGCTGCGGAGGCCGGACAAGCGGGTGGTGAGGCCGGAGGCCGCTCAGCGGCCAGCCCAGCACGTCTCTCTGCCGGACATTGCTGGCAGGAGTCTCCGGGAGCTCCGTCAGGGTCCCCAGAGGCCCCGCAGGAAGCACCTGCGGCCGCTAGGCCCCATTCCGGCCTCCTGGACGGGGAGGCCAGAGGTGGCCTATGACATCCAGCTCACCCAGGGCTCACCAGCCAGCGGCCRCAGCCAACGCGGCAGATACCAAAGGTTTGGGTTTGAATCAGGGCTGAGTCCTAATCGCCTTCCGTTTGGGCTATTTTCACCTCTCTGCTGACCAAAGGCAGCAGACGGGAAGTCCGTCTCCGTAATAAATCACCCGTCCCGCTCCCCGGGGTGGAGATGGAGAGCGGAGGGGCGGCGCGCTCCGCATCGCTCTAATGGTCTACAAGCTCAATGCCCGCCGTCCTTAAAAGCAAGTGTGCTAATAAATCTCCAGCTGACATTGCCAGGCCAGGGATGCCAGCGAGGGAGCGACGACACAATTAAAACGCAAAAAGGATGCTGTGACTAAGCGCTGATTTGGCAACCAAGCCGGACAAGTCCTACCCTAATCCATGCGAAACGCTCTGAATGAGCCAAGGAAGCTGCTTGAGGAAAGTCCTCCACTCGACCCTCGCAGCTGCGTCAGGACCCGCTTTGCCCTCTGCCCCGTAGCGGACATCCCTGGGTCTCAGCGAGTGCAATTCTCATCACCGGGGAAGGCTCCATCCTGGCTAAATAACAGGGACCCTTGGGAAATAGGGCAGGGAGGGCCTGCGTGGAGGTCTCTGCTCTGCCTCTGGCACCTCTGCTTAGGATCGGCGGTGGCTCCCGATGGGGACACATCCAGGATGTGACGCCCTGTCGGACAGGGGGACCGCTCCGCTTTTGGCAGCTTGGTTAACTCCGTGGGCTTCTCTCTGCTTCGCAATAAACATATTGTTAATCCCCGAAAGCGCGTGATAACCAGCGAGGGCTGCGGGCCAGGCGCCCGCCTGGCATGAAGCGGCGCGGCACCGAGGGAGCCCGGCTGCGCCTCTTGCATCTGCCCAGCCCTCAGACCCTCAGCCCTTGATTCCTGCCTTTTTCCCTTTGCATCTACAGGAATGGCTCAATCCGGGCAGCAGTGGAGGAAGAGCAAGTCCTACAACAAAAAGTTGAAGGGATAAGATGGATATTCTCCTTCCAGTGTTTCTAATAAAATGATAATGCTGAGCGAGCCTGCCAGGACATTCTGTGTCCAGATGCACTGCAGCAGAAGGGAAGAATTTAGCATGTTTTGAAAATGCCAGTTGCCAGAGATGCATTCGATCCCACTGCCAGCAGGGGAGGTGGCAGGGATTAACATGCCTTTCTACCTGGGCAATGCTGACTTTACTAAGGAAAATAATGCAAAAATATTACTATTTCTTGTAAAGAAGATAGGAAAATTTCTTTTTTTTTTTTTTTTTTTTCATTTGAGTTTATTCTGGTTTCTCCATGGTGGCAAAGCTACCCTTACAGCAGCCTTTCTTATTCTCCGGAGTATCTTTATGGTGATATGAACCAGGATATGGGATGTGCTTTTGTCCCACTGTGTCCTCAGTATCTGCCTGACTTGATCCCGCGAGCACTGGAGTTCCCACGTGAGTGGTGGAGCCCAAGGGGTGCCCAGCCCAGGACTGYGGGACTGTTGACTGCCTGCAGGCTCTTCCAGGGTAAGAGTCTTGGGATGATCCTGCTGCTCTTTCCTTCAGACTCCTTTTCTCCTTGTGCGTCACCCTGACACATTTGCTAGAGCTCAGGTGTGAGTGCAAATCCTGGCATGATTTCTCCAGGCTCCATAGACCTTCTTGCAACCCCTGCCCCAGGTCAGTGGTTTTAAGCATGTGTCTAAATCCCTGCCTATTGTGGCCAGCATTAACCACACACTTAACCTGATGCATGCGATAAGAAGCCATATTTCAGCTGGAGTTAAGCATGTGCTTAAACTCTGTTCTCTTCTAAATGGGATGCTTTCTTGAACTGGAGCCTACATTTTTTGCATGATCCATCTCTGCTCCTCTGCATACCTTCACTGCACATTAATGTGCAATACACACAGGGCTCAGTAAGTGCGTGGCTCTGGGGCTTTTCCACGAAAAGCCCAATTGATACATCACATACTTAACCTCTTGAACAAAGGAGTTAACTTTGCAGGATCAATTTACACGCAGGGGCCAAAGCTTTTGGATGGAAACTAGCTGTCATGTGGTGTGCAGTCGAAAGAGCAAACAGCTTATTCATTATGATAGCACAGGATTCAGAAACAAAACACAGACGGCAGAAAGAGCCTGCCCAGATTTCCAACCGTATCTGCTGTCCCCGTACTGAAGCGTGTTTATTTAAACCCTCCCTCCGTGCGTGCCCTCAGTCACTAGGCTTAACTCTCAATTTCCTCACATCAGGTGGCGTGAGCCGGACCCCACCGCGCACACCGGGCTCTCCATCACATCTGAGCAGCTCCTGCGACAGGGAGCAGGACTCCTGTGTCGGCAACACAGCCCCGACCCCAAGGCTACGAGGGAAATCAAACACGAGGAGAGTCGGGCAGCGTGACCTGTTTGTGCAAGAGCAGACGCCGCTCGTTAGGCCCACGAACTCCTGAGCTTTGAGCATGAATCTCTCAATGACAGCCACATGTTCTTCATGTGGCTTACTCACTTTCCCTGCTTGCTTTTATTTATAATTTTTATTTCTGTTATTAAACCTTCACAACTTGGGCAACCAGATGTGCTCATTTAACTTCCAGTGTAGCGGACGCGTAGCCTATTAAGATGATGACTTAAATCTGTTAGTGCTTGGCCATGCTAACTTAACCCCTGTCGGCAAATGCTTGGTCACAGAAAGGGTCTCGGTCATCCCTTATTGATGTGTATCACTCTGCAAGGCTGCTGAGGACAAATCTCTCAGGACTTGATCTAAACTTACTGAAATTGGTGGGACTTCTTCCATCAGCTTATTGGTCCTGACACCAGGGTTTTAAGCGGGGGAAAAAAAAGAAAGCGTTATAAGAATGACATGAAGGGCTTTAGATGGAGGTTATTTGTAATATAAGATGACATCACCAATTGCCTCTAAATTTAATTCAGCAGAACACCTACATTTTACTGCATATCCACCTACAGTAGTGTAGGTGGAACTAAAAGGAACTAAAAAACAAGAATAAATTGACTTTCAAAGCTCCCTTTCCCCATTTTTTTAAAGAGGATTTAGCTAGATTTCTATCTATTCCCTCTATCCTGTACCCAGTTACTCTGGGTACCACTGCTCTGTGTTGTGGATGGGTGTTGCTCTGGGGGTGTGCTGGACCACCCATGGATGGGGAGCCCTGTGCTTGTGGCTGCACTGAGGTGCCATGAGCAGGCGCTGCCCCGGAGAGACTGCAGAGAATGGGGTTTCACATGCAGGTGAAACACACACAGTCCTGCAGGACAGTGAGGAAAACATATTTAATATCAAACCCAGCCGTCTGGGATGGGTTGCGACTGGGACGCAGTGCACAGTCTCCAGGCTCCCTTGTGATCTCCAGGGGAATTCATGTCCTGGTGGGAATTCTCAATTTAGACTCATCAGCTCAGCACAACCCACAGCTCAGAGAAAATTCAGCTTTGGACGTGTCTCCCCAGCCAGGCCTTTTAGCTACCTCTCAGCTAGAGAACTAAACAGGGTCAGGGCTGGAGTCGAGATCGCCCTGTTCAGGCATTGATTAGCATGTGCCCATGGAGGGCATCGGCAGGTCCACAGCAGAACTCAGCACACGATGGGACCCAACCCCATCCTCAGCAGACAGTGAGGATGACGCTGTTCTGTTTTGGGGTGGGGGAGAAGGTTTAGATCAGTGAACAGGAGCTGCCCTATTTCATGTGCACTTGAGAACATGCAGGTGCCCTGGCTTGTCTGATGGATGCTCTTACCTTGAAGCATCAATTTTTACACCTAGGCTGGGTGACAGCACACGACCTGAGAGGGGTCGGCTCCTTTATCTACATACCAAGGGGCTCCTCGAGCAAGTAGAGGCTCCCCTGGCCAGGAGGGAGGCACTGCTCCCTTTGGCCATGCCAACTCCTGCTCGCCATCACCACCRCCTGCCCGCAGAGTCTCAGCTCTGAGGCTACCCCTGCTCATTACACAGTCCATCCTCACACAGGTGATTTGCCTGGTAGCTCAGAGCCAGGCCAGGAGGCAGACTATCTGCTTAGGTATTTGGAGCATTATGCGATAGGGACTGATTAGCTGGCTGGGTTCTGTTTCCASTAGAAGTACTTGGGATCAACACTTAGCAGATGGTAAGCCACTCCAGATTCATCTAGGCATTCCTCCTGAATGCCAGATGAATATTTATTCCTGTCTATAGCTTGTTCTGTTTTGGGATTTTCTTCCCACAGAACAAGAAAAAATAAAGATCTCAGCAGTGATGTTGGCACCAAGCCTACATATACCTCTAGTGTGAGGAGCAGGGACCTAAGGGTGCTCATACACATCAAGTCACAGGGTTCCTGAGAGCGTCTGTGCTAAGAGTCACATTCAGAGAGCCTCTTCTTACAAGTGGGCATCAAGAAAGGAATTAGCCACCCCTTCTTCCTGCAAGTCACAAGGATACAGGCACCTAAAGCACGTATACACGTTTGAAAATCTCAGGCATGGTACTTCTCACACCACTTGTCGCAGAATGAGTGCTGGTGAAGGGTCGAGCCTCCCAGCACTGGGAAATCCTGCAGAAATGATCAAAAGCAACAGTACAGATGTAGCTGTGCTGTACTGGAGGGTCCGGCGGCACAGACAGTCTGCAGAGAGGCACTGAGCCTTTGGCACCACGCGTGGCCTTGCTCAACCCTTCAAAATGTTGCAGAATGCAGTCAGGAAGTGAATGAGGAAATTGCTTATCAGAACAAATCTTCAGTGGCCAGGAAGGGATTGGAGAAGTGTTTGGGGCCTTGTGCAGGTGGGGATTGATTTGCTGCAGAGATCTCATGTGGTTAACGTTTGTGCTGGTGGGTGTGAGCTGAAGGTCACAACACCACCAGCAGATCTTTGCATGCTCTATGCATGCAGCAGCTACGTGCAACACAGTCCCCTAGCTTTAAAAGTAGCTTTGCCTCCTCTCTGAGCTGGGAGGCTTCCTCTTGGCAGATGGAGCTTTCCAGATTGGTGTTTCTGAAGCCAGCAGGTAGCAATTCAGATGCCGCCCTTCCTCCTTGTTCTGTGTCCTCTGCCCTGTTCTGCTGGAGACGTCTTTATTTGGCAACAATTGCATGTCAATGTAGGGAAATAAATAGAGCCAGAGTTGTACACTGTATTTTCTGATTTGCTTGCCTGTATATTCAGAAATTATCAATATTTTCTAAGAAGATCAATATGGCCTTAATGGCTAGGAAGGGAAAGAAATGAACTCCAGTGATTGGGCGCTAAACGCACAATTACTATTTTATATAGGCAGGGCTGGCAATGAAATATTTGTCTTACTGCCTGCAAAGAGGTCAACAAAACCTCTATTTGCTTTAATATTTTATTCCTTCCCAAACTAGACATTTGTTCATATTGTTTACTCATACCACAAGGCTGCAAGCTGTGTAGCTAGCAATAAATGAGTGAAACTTAGGCTAAGCCAGAGAGCTGATCACTTATTTTTCTAGGAGAATAACACATGTGAGATTTGCACAGATAAATCCCATTAGCAGTAATGGGATTGCCTATGTTAATTGCCCTCTTAATAAATTCCAGTAAGAACAGTTAGGATTTTACAATATACAGCAGGTTTCTAGCAGGAAACAACAGGTCATAGTATCATGGCTAGGAAGCAGAAGGATGTTTCACTCCTCTAGCAGAGGTGAATATGAGGGGTGGGTTCTGCCCGTTGGACGCCAATAGCTCACGCAACTCATGCTCATCTCCTGTGTAGGCCAGCAGATGGGTCACCACCAGTTTCATTTCACTCCTAGTACTTGCAGGTACCATCCCCTTCAAGGGGCAGCAAAAGGATGAGTCCTTTCCCCATTCCCACCTCGCATGGCAAGAYCACCTGCGTCAAGTTTCACACCGGGCCGTGAGAACAAGACGAGTGACGGAGACCTTCACGCTGAAGACCACCAGCCTTTGCTGCTCTCATTTTTTGGCCTCATTGTGTGTTTTGTGTTAATTCAGGGCCGTAGGCGCGGGCGACACGTGACGGTTCCCACAGCCAAGTGTGTGGCATATTAATGCCCTGCGCCCATAGTGCTCTTGCTGTGCAGAGCAATGGAAGAATTTCAGCAATTTGGTATGCTCCTGTCGCCCCGCCACATTTCTCCCACATTCACAATAGCAGCTCCTAGGCCCCTTTTCCCCGTCTTTTCCGGCTCAGCTTCCTTGTTTACTTCTTTGGCCCTGTCCCATTCAACAGGGGACCGCATATGCACAAAGCAGAAAAAGAGTTCAGTACAGGAAAAATAATGAAGCTTACATAGCAAACGCCTTATGCAATTTTTTCTGCCTAAGCTGCTTAGACATTGTGGGAACAACCCGTTCCAATAACTTTTTTTGGAATAGAGCCCCATGATTAAGAGAGAGCACAGCAAGCAGGTTGCACACACAGACCCCGTGTTATCTCCAAACTGGTTACCTTGCTGGACAATGCTTGAACTGAACCTTAGAGCTGATGTGTAATTAGAGACACATATCTCCCCTTTTCTCCCCTTCCTGTAGTTCAGAGCAGCTAATTTTAATTTTAATTTYCCCAAAGTCACTATTCTCACAAACACGACCTGAGTTCCCGCTCCAGGATGAATCTTTTTATATCTCCAGCCTGAGTAAAATGAAGCTACTATTTTAAAATCTATAAGGGTAAGTGGATCCAATACTCACGTGGACATGCTCCTTTTCTGCTGGGAAGCTCTTAGACACAGAAACGTTAACAGGATTTGCAAAATCCATCTGTTTGCAAAACCAGCGTCTCCAAGTGCATTCACTGCATTCAGATGGGTAAGTCACAGCAGGTGCACAAACTGTGGCTGACTCATGCAGCATACAGATGGGCTAGTACCACTCCCCGTTTCCTCTCCCTGACAAAGAGCACATTTTTACCCCTCAGACCCTTCTGAAGAGCTGCTTCGGATTTGCCGAGTCAGATAATTCACTGCTCAGAATGCTTGAACCACCGGATTCAGCAGGGAAATTTTGCAAGCAGGAGCACGGCGACAAGAGGCRCACCATTTCCGCAGGCATTTCCAGAGCCCCTTACGGCTGAGGACCTCTAAGCTCCTTACAGATATTAACGAATTAAAGCTACAGCATTCCAGAGTGCTGGGTAATTTTATTATCCCCTCGGCTAACAGGAAAACGGAGACACGGAGAAAGTGGCTGGTCTGTGGTTTGTCTGCTCAGCTGCTGTGGGAGGAGGCTTTGGGATTTCAGCACGCACCGCGCAGCAGCCGCGCTAGAAGAAAAGCCGTCAGCGTTTCGGGTAGAGGGAAGGTGTCTAGTGAGTGGTTTTCCTCATGGGGAGAATTGCAATGTATTCTGCAATGTATTTCCAAAGGATGGTTCTTAGGGAGCAGTTGGAGCAAGCCTGCTYGATGAGGACCCCTCAGAGAGGGAGGAAGCAGAGCACGCTTCCTTCCTCCCACTCCAGGCAGCTGGCATTTATTGGTAGCTTGGGTAGGGTATAGAAAGAGCCCTTTGTCACATGTTCAGKCCCCAGAATTGATTAGGGAATCAGTCTTTGCAAACCTAAGAGTGAAAAGTGCGGGGCTGCCAAGGGGATTTCATTTTGTTGTTTTTTTTCTAAACAGGYTTTTCTTCCCCCTTCATGCCTTTCAACTGATGCTTCTTTCACGACGCTTGTTTTTTGTCACATTTTGAACAAGTCTCCCATGCTGTCATTTTGAGGAATAAAATGAAGAAGCAAAAACTTAAAGTGACAGAAAAATTAAGAAGTTACAAAATCAGAGCAGATCAAAATGATCTGGCAACATATCTCAATTCCCCTCAGCTCATTTGGATTTTTATGAAAAAGTGATAAGAGGGAACCATTAAACCTGGCCCTCATCAGAGCCAGGGTCTGTGATCTCATGGACTTGATGTAGTTCAGGGTATTGCCAGCTTGTAGGAACGRGAATTGTCCCACCTCGTGTTAGACATCAGCACCCAACCTTGTGATGTAGGCTCCCTGCRCAGTCAATCAGGAGACAGGAGCCCTCCCGGCATGCCTAGATCAGCTGTATATTTTAGGACAGGGTGAGTTTCTGGCTCCAAGTGCAAGTGTCTCTCCTTCATCAGAGGAGTCTCAGTGATGAGCTCAGATGTACTTGCCCATGTTTTAGTTATCTTCATCTCTTTTAGTTACTCTTCATCTCACTCTTAATTTCCAAACAAATGCCAGACTAACCTTGGGCYAGGTTTTAATCTCCTATCCACAACACTACTGGCAAGATGTGGCTCTTCATTACCACTGCTGGTGTGCAGACGCTGAGCTAGGCTCTGCAGAGGGATTGAGGTTAGCTTTAACTTTGTTATCTGGGCTGCTGGTGGGTTATAAGTTGTGGAGATGCAATGCTCAGAAGCTCATTTACTCACTCTCCTAGATGCTTTCTGTAGGTGCCTAAAATGTTTGCTGTGTGAATGTGGCCTGACAGCTATTGAATCAAAGGCAATTTCCTGTACGTTGAGAGATTTGCCACCCTCATGCAAACACTAACTCACATCACATCGTGCTTTTGTCTGTATTTCTAAGGCATCTTCACAGTAATCTCATGTGACAATATTGTAATGAAGATTTGTAGAGGTGCCCGTAGCGAGCACAGTCTTTTTTACATGTTCCCTATTTGCTAGTTTTCTTGCTTATGAGGTTTTCTTCTTGCTGCACTTCCTTTTTTTTTCCCCCCTTTTTGTTCTGGGGACGAGTTCTGTGAAGAAGGTGAGTCATGCGCCACGCGYGCGGGGAACCATCACGCTTGCAGCCTCATTCTTCCTGTCAGGAGTTTTGCAGTCAAGAAGGAGCTTTCTGACTGGAAGTGTTTGATCAGCTGCAGAGGTGGGTCAGTGAGTCACGGGTGGAGGGGCTTTTTGAGCAGCAGTGGTTCCCCGAGCTGTCAGTTGAAAATGGCTTGGAAACAGCAGACTGTTTGGGTAGGGGCAGAGGCCTAACATGAAGGGTTTCCTGCCCACTGATAGCCACGTGTTTGTTCTTTCTGTTTTTAATGTTCATGGTCCAGCACCTGGGATCCTCCAGCCCGTATTCCCTGGGGAATTTGCACAGGCAAGCACACACAAGCTGCTACGGGACCTCCTCTACTCCTTCTGCTCTCCACATCATGGAGAGAGCTTCCCTTGGCCTTCTTGGGTCTCCTCTGAGAGGAAAGGTGTGTGGAGGGAGAGGAAATCCGTAGATCTCTTGATCTGGGCGAGCAGGGCTCAGTGCCATATGCCTCAGTTCTCCTGGGGCCACAGTCAGGCTGAGCAGCTGATGGAAACACCTCCAGGACCCACAGCATGGAGTTCTCCTGCTCTTGACCTGAGGGAGGGCAGAGCCCGTTTCCCACGGCTGCCCTATGGTGGCGTAGKGTGAACCCGCGTCCTGGYAGGCCTCATGTCAGACATCTCCCAMAGAGGAAGCAGCCCTAGCAGGTCTGGCCCCCAGCTGACATGTCAGTGCTCGTTCTGAAGGAGCTGGTTTTCCTCCCACTGCGGCTCTGTGGCGCTCTACAGGCGGCGCTTACTCTTGTGGACTAAACAGGCGACACGAAACCAAAACACAGAACTATCAAGAGCTTCCTTCATTCTCTATCGCTCTCTGCTTGATGCTCAATGCAGCCTCCTTCCGGAGGCTCCCTACCACTGTCCACAGCAGCTGATTTTCCTGGGATGGGGAGGGGAGAGATGAGTTGAAAGTCTGCAGACCCTCTTCCCTGTCCAGTAGCATGACCTGGTGTGGCTCCTGAACAAAAGTAGCCCTACATCTGTATGGTTTCCTCACCACGGTGCCTGGAATTACCCCAGGTATGTAGGGAGCTACAAAGCATCTAGGGCCTTGCAAGCATTGCAAAGAAGCTTGACCTAAATTTGCCATGAAAACACCTGCATTATGTCTCTTACCTAAGCAGCAGATCACAGACTGAGCAAAATCTTAACATTGAGGGCTGTATCTTTTTTTTTTCCTCACAGATTTAAATACAAAAAAGCATGTGACTGTCAAAGGAAGTCTTACTTCAGTTTGATTTATGCTGAGCTGTCCTAAATATTTTGTTTTTCAGTTCTGTTGAGTGAAATATATTGTACTGCAGGCTCATGGCTGCATCACAGATGGAAGAGACCTTCAGATCTTGGGGAGCTACACAGAGGGTGACTGAGATTTCCAGATGCTCAAAGCTATGAGAAACAATTGGGTCATGTGGAATATGCCCATGATAATAATATTTTTAAGAGGTTTCTATTATGTTGAACTGCAGAATAGACATTTATGTTCAATTTCACACTGAAGAGGCAAAATGTAACAAAGTTTGACTGCAGACAAATTAGAGGAGGAGGGAATATTCCTTCTAAATATAGGACACGGTCCAACAAAAGACCTTCACATATGAAATTATTTTTTCCTCAACTCTTTGGGCTAGATATTTATTTTCTTTTTAAAAGTAGTGTTTAGATTCTGCAGGCCAGGCCTACAAATTGGTGTGTTCTCTGATAGCATCCCAGGCCACTGCCCTGCAGAACATTTAAGGTAGCAGCCTCCATCTTGATAGGATATTTTGCCCCAAGTGGTATGATGGACCTTATATCAAGAAATGAAATGAAATAATGCCTCACAAAGAGGGGATGGAGAGAATCAGTCTGCACCTCTGTATTCTGAATAGACCATCATCTCTGTGTCTCAGTAGGACTTCCAAAAGCCCAACATTCATCTGCCTTTTTTTTTTTTTTTTTKCATAGCATATTAAAGGTGGTGCAGACCTCATGATTTCACTGTTTTGCTCTGTCCAAACATATCCAAGTTAAAGCCAATCTCCATTACACCTTTTACTTGTGTAGTCATGTAGAGCTGGGTATGGAAGGTCTGGCCATGATCACCACCTCTCTGCTGGTCGCTGTTATAGGTGGCTAATCTGCTGCTTGGTGTTTAAGGGTAAAGGCTTTTTTCCTAGAGAAGTGATTTGGTTATAGAAACATAAGATTAGCTTTGCCAGGACAGCTGTTGTTAAATTGGGAGCTCTTCCTCGGCAGAGCAGTCAAGATAGCTCAAGCCTCTGATGCTTCTACTGCAGTGGCCAGGGAGGAAGCTGGCAGATGTTGAATGTAGCTGAAACACGGAGTATTGCTCAACCCTGGAGAACTTTTCCTCATGTTCAGCCTGGTTTATTTTGAATTCCGCTGTTGCCAGGAAGAGCTGCAGGAGGGTAGTAAAGATTCTAAGGCAGATGTGGGAAAGTCTTCTACCAGCATTTTGCTTATCTCAGGCACCACCTGGTGTCAGATACGGTTTCTGAGCGCTACCTTTGTGGGTTCTGGTTACACAGAACAGTGTCAGCAGTTGTCCAGTGAAAGTTATTTTGCTTAATGAAAACTATGGCTAAGGCAAGGAATGATGAATTGTTTTCACTCCATGTGCCTGCCACAGGTCCACCCCAGGCCATCTGGCCACACTTCACAGAACTGAAGAGAAAACTTTCTTCTTGCTCACCAATTCATCCAATTGTCCAAGTTCTTCCTGTGCTGTCCCAAGCACAAATACTTCCCTTATGTCTTCTAAGGCAAAAAGAACAGCCAATTCCACTGGCTCATTAGGACACAGACAGCACTATTTCATACTCCCATGTCTTGTACTGTATTTAACAGCTGCAGTTCTTTAGCAAAGAAGGAGACAGTCCAAAATATAGCTCATTGTTCATAATAAAAGGAATACCAGTCTYGCCAGATGTGGTGTACGTTTTTTTCTAAATGATCTAGAACAGTGTCCACATCTGAGTATGATATGGGGACGTGCAATAACATCACATGTTTTTGCACGGTGGTGCATGGCAAGGCACAGACTGGTGTTTAGCAGAAGACACAAGGAGTTACGTGACAAAAAGGGAGTCAGGACTGTTTGCGATATTGTTGACTACCGAAGCAGTAGCCAGCTCATGCAACAAGGCACGTTCYTCCCAGCAAAGAAAATCAAGGCTGATGGTATCGTTTGACGACTGCTTTCATGTTGCGCTACTGCAATCAATATGACTAAAATATAGAGAACAAGCTGAAGGTGCAAGATGTTGGCAGTTGCAGTTCTGAAGCGAATTGTTGTTCTGTTCTCTTTGCAAAGGTATGAATACCATGAGCTGAGCGAGTGAAAAGTGCACTGCAAACAAGGGCGGATGTTTCTCAGAACATAAAAGCTCAGAAAGGCYAGAGCTGTTAACCTAGTATCAGAGAAGAGTCAAGAAATACCTGATTTAGGATCAGGTTTCCACCAGGCATAGCTTTTCTGTGACGTGAAAAGGAAAATAAAGATGTAATGGTCTAATAAGCTGTTGTCCTCTCCAGGACAATCCCATGTTTAGCTGCTTCAACACAGTTCTGCACCTCACAGAGCAGGCGATGTTCTGGAAGAAGGAGCACATTTTGAGGCAGCCCAGGTACCACTTTGCCATGAACTAACTTCCCTTTGAAAAAAGTTGTTTCAGTGCTGACTCTGCTTAAAAGATCTCTGCTGAGATAAACCTCAGCTTCTTTTAATCACTGATTCTTATGGCAGCAATGGTGCTTTTCACAGCCACTCTAGGTCTGGATCCTAAAATCATAAAAATATAATAAAGATTTCCCCTCCTTTCTGGCACGAGGCTTCTAACTAAATAAATTCACAACTTGGGAATGAATGTGCTTCACCCACTTGTAGATCAGCGTATGATGTCAACATGCTAATCTGGATGTTATTATTTTTATTGATATTATTATTTAAGCTAGTTGCCAACAGGGTAGCCCAGGCAGGCCTGGGCACCGTGATTTCAAAGGCAGAGCAGACAACATCCCAGCTCTYGCAGGAGCTAACTGCTTTCAGGCAGCTTGGCTGCAGCCGCCGGATGAGCCCTCGCGGTCCTAACTCCTCCAGCTCCTCTGGCTTTTCCCTGCAGAGCTGGATGGCTGGATTGCTGTGTTCGGCGAACGTCTGTAAATTCCATTGAATGGATAAAAAGAGGTGTCTCATTTGGCAAAGACATGATTTTTTCCAAACATGGACTTTGGGAGGGACATTCACCTCACCTGGGCAGAGGCATCCACTGGATGTTCCTCCCAGGTCAGGGACAGGTAAGTCCTGTTTAGACTGTCCTTAAACCTGTCCTGTTTAGACTGTCAGGAGCCAAAGATTCCTCATTCATTGTTTAAATGCTGTGTTGTTTTCTGAGCTCCTTCTCAGGCTTTTGTCATCAGAGGCACAATTAGCAGCAATCACATGAATCTCCTCCTCYGTTCTGGTCCCTTGGGGAATCTGAGTGTGTGTTTTCCCTTGCTATCACATCATAGAGATATTCCTCAGCAGGGCAACTTCAAAGGAGATCATCAGGGAGTGGGAGTGTGGGTTCAGAGATGCTCCACAGCACCCACAGCAAGGTCTTTGCTTTGAATATTCCTGCACAGCAGCACTGCGGAAAAGCTATTGCCACCCAACTTGTTGCCCAGAAGAAGGCACCTGGCCTTACAGGGGRAAGAAAATTGGGTTGTGCAGAAGCAGCCTGTTCTCTCTGGTGCTTCTGCCCATGGAGGTTTTTTTTGTTTTTCCTCCAAACATTTTGCAGTGTCTCCTCGTCATGYCTTGGCAGCCCGGCCTTCAGACTCGCTGTGCCAAGCCTGTGCTGAGAGATGTTTGAATCCCAAGATGAATGACTCTGCCCTTCGTCCACCTCCGGTTTTATTCTGCATGCTGATAGGCCCGGTGCAAGAAGACCTCAGTTTATGTTCAGAACCCTAAGGCAGATTTTGAAATGAGTTTCATACACAGCTTTTTCCATAGTAACTCCTCTAGTGTCCAAGGTAGAGCAGCATTTAGCCTAAGGATGTGTATGTTCCTTTTCTAAGGCAATGAAAAAGGCAGAAATGATGAAGAGTAACTAAGAGTTCTTTAAAGCAAAAACTTCTTGATTATAGACCATGATAAAACAAAAGTTGCTAAAAATTCAGAAGTCACAATTCATGTCTCAGAAATAGCAGTTACCAAATATTAAGGGTTAATATCTCCTGCACAGGCAGTGCATATGTAAGGCTGGCATGATTGAATAATCATGTAAACACTAAATAGTGAGTATATTACTTTTGATTAGCTGCAAGAATTGCCATGCAAAGCTTTTTTGTCTCTGTATTTTTTTTATCTGCATTTACCGCCATACTAGTCTATTATCTGGTAATATAAAAATCTTTTATGGAAAAATCTCGCCTATTTTTTTCTCATAAATACTTTCCTAATCAAAGCATAGTCATATGTACTGTCATCCAGAAGACAACCCTTCCATGGATGAGCCGCRAAGTGGATCTGTGCACCTCGAGTGTATGCTATGACTTTTGGAAAAAAAAAAMCCACTTTTAACAAACATTTAATGTGTGGAAACTCTGTAGACAAAAGCTCTATTGTGCTTTATGCCAGCCATRGAAGGGGGAAAAAGGCAAACCTGAGAAACAGCATATGTTCCAGATCAGCAAACAGGAGTATCAGTAGTGTCCGGACTAAAGGCACGCATATAGCAACCCAACCTTGAACAAGCATTGTTACTGTTGATTCTTTAAAATCCTTTGTGGTGCAWAGTGCATAATTTCTTCTGAAGACTGTCAGAAAGTGAAGTCTAAGAAAATTTCCAGGGGAAAATATACAGTGGAGTGCAGGGAAAAACAAAAACTAAACTCCAGTAATRGAATTTCTACAAACGTTTTGTTTGAGAAATAATAGGTGATAATGTAGCTAAAGACTAAGCAATCCCACTCACTGACATAGGATGAATTTAAGGATGTGCAGATTAGCTTTGTATTTAAGGTAAATTTAATGTACTTAATTTACCCTCATGAGGACAATTATTTAGATGATTAGTTTCATTTTTAAAAAATGAGTTGAAATGTTTCCTACGGTATTCCTGATAAGAGACTGAGATTTTTATAACCAAAGTGTAATTACTGTTACGACTCAGGACAGAGATCTTGGAGCCATCATTGAGTCATCACTTCCCCAAAATAACAGGCTTAATGGTAAATGGAAACAAATACAATGTTGGGCATGACTGGGAAAGGTATTGCAAGCATGAGAGAAGAAATCTGTTGTGAATTTTGCTGCTACAGCTTTGCTGCTCCCACACCCTGGGTGTTATATGTGATTCTGGTTTCTGCATCTCATGGGCATARAAGAGTTGGAGGAAGTAGAAGGTCAATAAAAACAATCTAGGATTTGGAGCAGCAGCCTTAAGGGGAGAAACTAAAAAGGTAGTGATTTTTTGTGTCTGAAGGGAAAGTTAAGGGGTGTGATCAGGGTTTGCAGACTCGAGGATATCATGGGCTTTTATTGATCAGCATCCACGACACTGAAACCACAAGGCGCTCACTGAAACCAGCAGAGAGAGTTTCTAAAACTCACAAAAGAAAGGATTGCTTTCCATAGGGTGTAGTCAGCTGCTGGAATTGCTGCAGTGGGAGGCTGTGGAACGGGCCCTGAGCAGAAACGGGAGGGAATGGGCACGCATATGTCCTTGAACCTCCAAAGCCAGTGATTGTAGATGCTGGGGGAGTATGAGGGAAATAAACCATAGAAAGCACTTAGGCTTGTGAGTTCTCCCTAAATAACATCTCCCACTGTCACTGTCGGAGTAGATAGATGATGGATCTGACACAGAAGGGCCCTTCTAATAAATTTATGCTCTTGCGTGGAAGGAAMTGATTCATTTTGACTTCTGATGAAAACTAGGGAAAATCTGAGCTAAATCGGGGAAAAATTCAGGGAGATATTGATGACTTTTTGTAGAAATGTAATACTGAAAAAAAAAATTAGACACTGTTTTAAAATGTGCTTTAAAAAGCAAGTTACATCTGCAATACATCACACATAACACATGGTTCATTCATATATATCATAGARCCACAGAATAACTGAGGTTGGCAGAGACCTCTGGAAATCCTTAGTCCAACTTCTTGCTCAAAGCAGGGACAGCTTCAAAGTTGTGCATGAAATACTGAAAATGTCCCAGGATGGGGATCCTACAGCCTCAGYGCTCCAGGGCTTAACCACGGTCACAGTGGAAACTTCTTGTCTATATGTCCGGTCAGAGCTTCCTTTGCTGTAGCTTGTGCCTGCTGCCTCTTGTCCATAATTGTCTGCCTCTTGTCTGTAATTCTSCTTTTATGTATATAGTTATTCAGCAACTCTCTAAAACTGACTTTTTTTTCCATGTGTATTTCCATAATGGGCTGTGACCCTACATTAATACAAGTTTCCTGTGAATAGRTATTTTTTTCTGTGAATATTCCCTTCCCATCTGTCTTACCCTYCCCTATCCAAGGGTTTCCCAGAACAAACGATGAGTGAATAATTCATTTCCTYGGAAAATCCACACCCCTTTTATAGGAAATTCTTATAGAAACATAAAGAGGAACTTCAGTTCTCAGCACTGTTTCCTCTTCYAGACTTGTAAAGATGATGAGARAGCAGAGAGTGATTCTGATGTGCTRTGTATCCTCTGTGCCCTGGAAATGATGATGAATRTGAACACGCTGGTTCATAGCACASGCAGGAAGGAAAATTGTTTTTAAATATTTTTTAATATAATGCCCTGACAAAGAAAGTGGAGCAGCACCTTCCCAAGTTCTCTCCAGGATGTCGTTGCAATGGGACTTTGGTGTAGCTGGAGAAAGGGGAACAGGCAACCTGACCACAGGTTGTGTCCCTTGAGTGTAGGATGTGATGACAGCTGGCTTGAGAGAAAAATAGGCAGAGAGAAAAGGCTTTTCTATGTCTTTTTCTTTTTTTCTATAGAAACACTCACAAGTAATTCTGCAGACATGACTACTTTCTCCAGAGGACTATGGAAAAACAAGTGCCTTTGGCTCTATGGAGAAGCCCCACCCGTGGAGCAGAGGGCAGGATGTCATTGTGAGCCTCTAGAGGAAGGTGGAAGTACATGCAGACGTGGAGGAAGCCGTCTCAAAGTGGCTACTGGTGTTCACTGCACACCTGTACTGACTGAATAATCACACTTAGCRCTGCTACAGGTCTTCATGCAAACACTGGGCATTCAATCTGTGAAGCAGCAGGAGATGCTCTTTGTGACCGGCTCTGTAACCACAAGAAAATGAATGACTTACAATTAAAAACCATGCCATCATCCCAGTGGTCCCACGGCAGCCAAAGTTTCCTCCAGAACCTACCATGTCCTGTTTGCTKTATTAGCCCTCTTTAATATTCAAATGAAGAGAAAGCTTTCCAAACCCAGGCCTCAGCCTGCCTGGYGTGCAGAAGCCTGGCAGACTTCAAAGGAGCTGCGCCAATTTACACGGGTTCAGGATTTGGCTCTGGAGGTTCATGAGAACAAATATGTATTCTACTGGGGAAACATTTGTCTTGTAAAGATTACAGTATATCCCATTTAGTGGAGCACTGYAGATTATCTGTTTTTATAGGTTTCTCTCCTTCGTTGCCTTGATCCTTTGTAGTTAAAACTTTGGAAACAAAATTGCTTTTTGCTACTAAATTTGTTTTCTAATTAGCAAGAAGTGAGTATTTTTTTTTCCTCCCCCAATGGATCTTCACAGGAGCTGCCGTGGGAGGGAAGATAGTTCTGTAGTTATGGCTCAGATCTGGAAGCTGGAGTAACAGCGTTCTGCTGCTGGTCCCAGTCTGTGAGACTTTGAGTAGATCACATAACTCACTTTCCAAAGTGCTCCATAGTATCTAGTCAGAAAATAGCTGCAAAAATAGCTGCACCAAGTCTCTGAATCCCTATATTCCCTGACTGGTATCTAACAAATTGTTACTACTGTTTCAGTATAAATCTCCCAAAATGACCTCACCTATGTTTTGAAGGCAAAAGGAGTAATATTTAATCTGAGATGGAAATGCTGGATTTTCGTTCCTTGCTCAAGAAATGGAGGTTTAATTCCCGGATATAACATTCAGACTCCTTTTGGTCCAGATCCTCAGCATCCRTGGAATGTGTGACTGTTCTTACACCTTTAGAGCTACATCCACAAAGGAGCATAGTTGTTGCAGCCCTTASTTTAGGTACTTCAGTCCTTCTTGCCATATGGTCAGGCATGGAGAGCTGAGTCCTTGGGAAGAGGTGGCTCAGAGCAAGATGTCTACGCTTAAGCTCAACAGTCAACAGTAAGGATAAATCACTATAAACAAGTCAGTCACTTAAGAAGTTTCACCATGGAGCTTCCTTGGTACAGACATGGAGCACATCACAGTCTTGTAGCAATGTCAAAGAGGAAAATCTCTGCTGGTGTAAGTATGGATCTGGGAGCAGGTGTTTGCATCCCTGAGTCAATGTGTCTATTGAAGTATTTGAGTAAGAGAGGGTAAGGTCATGCCAACCCAGAATGCTTTATAACCTGGCTACTGTGCTTCTCTTTCTAAATGGTAATAAGGAAATATGTCAACAGGAAAAATTCTGCTACTGACCACGGTGGCAGACTACTGGAGAGTCCAAGCAGAAAAGTTTCTCTTCCAATTCTTTTTATTAATATAATCCTAGCAAGTTTAGCCACTTTTCATGTTTTATCCCAAACAGCCATTTTCCTTCCATCTCTAATCCTAACAGCTCTGCAGACTTTCAAAGCCTTTTCTACATTCTTTCTCAAGGAGGGTGTTTAGAGCTTTCACTTTTAATTGGTCCCTTTGCTTCTCAATTATAGCTCTACCAGTGATATCTAACACATTTATTAGCCAGCACAGTATCTTAGGAGTGGTTGTCCCCTTGCTCTGTCATCAAAAACAAAAGTGGCATGGYGCCTACCTGAAGGATGTCCCAATAAACCAGAGGAGCAAGGCATGAGGTGTTACCCAAACCACTGTAAGTGGCACAGGCATTAAAATGACAGCTGTTGAGGTGTCTAAAGAAGTGGTTGAGGTAATGTTGAGCTTCAAACAAAATGTTAGCTCTGGAGGACATGCAGAGAAAAGGAGAGCATTGATGGTTAGTGGAAAAAGGGAGGAAAAAGAAGACCGGCTGGAGGGACTGGAAAGATGCTCATCTGGAAGGGCATTTGAGCAGCTGTAGTTAAGCACAGGCAAATCTTTTTTTTCTTCTTCTTTTTTGGTGGGAATGAGTATAAATTCTCTTTAGAAGCAGATCCTACAGACTTGGCAAAGGCCTGAGGAAGYGCTTAGTCTGGAGAGGTGAGAAGATGCTGCGGGAGGTGAAAAAAGAAGAGGMGCAGATGCCTGCTGGGCTCCTGCTGGGGGTTCCTGCCGCAGCTGAGGTCCTGGTGCTGCAGCCTTTTCCGCAGAGCCTTCAGGCCTGTGAGGAACATCCCTCTCATGCTGTTTCCCTGCTCCTGCTGCCCTTGGGGCACGAGCTGTGAGCCTGCTGGCAGGATGTGTTTGCACAGGCTTCCCGAAGGCCYATAACCAGTTGATAATATCCAGCTAAACTGATTTCCTCATACTCCCTGTTTCTTTAAGAAGAAAGCCGTCTCTGCCGTTGCCATGGAAAGCCCTGCATATCTCATGAGACTGAAACACAGAGCACAGCGCTCAGCCACAGAAGGTATCTGGGAACAGGCTTGCGTTGGAGGCTGTCGTAGTGAGAAGCTTGTGAGCACTGTAGGCAAAGGTGCCCCAGCTGGACGGAGCTCTTTCCCCGAGGCATCTCGTGGGGCAGTGCCTGGAAATCCTCCTGCATCCGTGCTGGGGTGATGGAGGGCAGAGGAATGCCAGGATGGTGTCGGCTGCGGAGCAGCAGCATCGCACTTGGGCAGCGTCCGAGACCTCTCCTGAAGTCGCAGGCTGCTATTGAGGATGTGAAACTAAAGCAGCCTGACATTGAAGCTAGGTTCAGGTAGGGTACTAGGAAAAATTTCTACATGGAAAGAGTGGTGAAGCCTTGAGCAGGCTGCCCAAGGCTGCCTGTCATCCCAGGAGCTGTCGTCCCTGGCAGTGTTCAAGAAATGAGGCACTTAGGGACACAGTTTAGCAAGCAGGGTGTCAAAGGGTTCAYGGCTGGACTTGCTGATCCTGAAAGTCTTTTCCAACACTAATGATTTATGATTCTATGGAGCAAATTCTGACGTGTCTGCAGCTTCTTCAGCATCCAGCCCATCCTCGCTGGTGTGGGAAGCCAGGCCCAGCTGCGGGTAGCAATCCAATGCCTCGTGGGATCCCTCCCTATCCRAGTGAACTGATGCCTTGGAAAGAGAGGAGACACCTTGTCCTCCCAGCAGTGGAGAAAGCCTGGAAAGAGCGTCCCACAAAGCACCTTGCAATGCTCTGCAGCAGCTACATTGGCTCTTGTGGTTGCCCGTGCCCGTTTGGCACATCAAGATGGGTGATTTACTGTTCTCATCCTGGCACCAACCTATGCTGATTTTCTTAGAGCGAGTAGCACTACAGTAGAAGTGACTTGCTGCCTTCAGACCAGCCTCCTCGTACCAGGTCCACGGGATGGGCTCTTGCAGCCTCTTTGTCTTGGTGTGACAACATCTAAATGCTCACAACAAAAATGCACACCAGCAATGTGCACGAGCCCTGCTGATCAGGCCACGAGCTAGAGAGCTCCTTCCCACACCTTTGTATAATCTAAAAACCACAGTTTCCCCTCGTTCCGGCTGCCAAAACCTACAAGTTCCTCCACAGCTTCCTTAACACAATGCTGTGCTTCATGAAGAAGTGAAACTTGGAGGCAAAAATCAAGTGAGATGAATATTGAATTAAAGGTATTACATTGACTGAGCTATCCATTTTCATGTATTCATTTATTTTTTTAAAGCCATTAAAATACCTCAATTGATGATAAGAGTAGATGTGGCCTGGAAAAGAACTGAGGCTGAGCTCGGCTTTTAAACGGCCAAACTGTCCTCTCTGTGTGTCAACACCTTTTTATTTATTTATTTTTCTTTTCTTAATTAGCATTTCTAGCTTGTTTTTCTTTTTAAAGCAGAAATAGGGAGTAAAAGGAAAAGTTCAGAGGAAAAAAAAAAGAGATATGCCAAATATATGCCTCTTAGCAGTCTCTTTCTGAGGACAGATCCCTTAAGTGGCTGGTATCTACCCTGGATGGCAAACAAAGCACCATTTTAACACATGGATTTAGATAAGAGCAATTTAGGGACACATCCCCCTCCCCAGCTTGTGGAGCACTCACAGGTCTCTAGGGATGGGGCAGCTTTACAGCCTTCTCCTATCCTCTGTGATGCAGCTGCTTCTGACCACGCTGGGGCTCAAGTTACCAAACATTTCTACTCTAAAACCCAGTCTTAAAACACAGACAATCGCTGTGCGAGGGTCTATGGAAAATGGCATTTTTGAAAAATGTCAACCACGGTAGTTCTGTTGTTCCCAGGAGCGATGTTTGGGGACATACAGAGCAACTGGGGTGTTCTTCATGGTGGTTTTGTGGGGCTGGAGCTTTTTGAAAATGCCTGATGTGCTCTCAGATGGCAAAGCATGAACCAGAACCAAACATGGGGCATCTTCACGGGTCTGAAGAGTTTAGTAACAAATTAGAGCACTTTTGTGAATATTTTGCACACACTGAAGAACCAAACCCATATGCAAAAGAGCTACACAAAAATCACCCCTGTAGGATCATTAGAGTAATTTCCACTGAAATTAACTGTAAAAGCTGTTAAAGCTCCCGTTACTCTTCTTATTTCCTATGTGAAGCCTACTGTCAAGCAGGGCCATGCCAAGCTTTTCACAGACACAGGAAGCCAGGGTGGTTTTGTCTCTTCTCATTCTGCATCTTCTCCTGCTCCAGTTCATGTTCCTTCATGTTCAAAGTCTTTGTCCACTTTTTTCAGGATCTGTCATTAAGCAATACCTAACTTCTGGCCCGAGTCTAGATTCGCCAGCAAGCAGGAGAAACCCTCAAAGGGTTGGCTTATGCTGCCACAAACCCATATACTACCATGAGTTTTTAGAAAATCTGTGAAAAATGAGAGCTTTAAGGTTGGCTAATGGCAATTTATTTTTATTTTCTCAAGAGTTCACTGAGATGGTACTTCTCATTTGCCCTGATACTACAACAACGTTATGAATGAGGCCTATCTTCAAAAGTATTTTAATGCTATTTTAGGAGAAAATTAAAACAACACAGACATTTTTGAAATAGTAGCATGTTATCTGTAGGTGCTATATGCTGAAAAATCTGCCTTGCAGCTACAGACCTGAGCTTTGCCATGGCAGCAAAACACTCCATAGCAGTAGACAGCTACACGCAGCACTGCGCACAGGTTCCCCCTTCGCGAGTGCAGTCTCAGGCTGGAAAATTCTGCAAATTTGAAACGGTTGCTATTTCCCATCTCAATAAAACGTCTACCAGTCTCTGGTTTTGAGGTTGGCCGTAGCCATCGCATTTAGATCTGAACTTCCCCTCACTAGACGTGTCTGTCTGGTGGTTAATCCTTGGTGGCGTGAAGGGCCGTTTTTGCTAACTCGCAAACAGTGGCTCGGTCAGTGTGAGTGTGTAAATGCTCTGCCGACACCTTGGGACCCCCGGCAGCGATTAGCAGCATCGGGCTGTCCCACCAGGAGGCTTCGACAACAGCGTTACCAGAAGCCCGTTGTCGGATGGAATTCAGTGGAAAGAGCTCCATATGTTGTGTGCAAAAGAAAACATTAATTTTGGCATGAATTTTTGTGCCAGCAGCCAACCGCCAATAGAATACAGATACAGAAACGGCCAGAACAAACCTAACTGCAGTGCTGGGGAGGTGTTTTATGTTTTTCTTCCTAACTGTGTCCAGGTGTGTTGAATTGTTTGACCTAAAACTCGTGGTGTAGAGCAACAGAAAAAGACCCACTGTTTAACTGGTGATGGGAGCAATAACTTCTGGAGATCTTCCTGAATATCTGAACTGCTATTTTGTTTTATTGCTTCCATTTTAGGTAGCATGAATCTAAATAAATAACATTAAAAATAATAGCAATTTCTGAGACACTCACTATTGCAGCTCACGGACACATTAGGTGTATTGCTTTTTGACTAAGGCACCACTAGTAGAAATGGCACGAATGTTCTTCCTGGAAAATTTCCTGTGTGGTGAAAAGATTATTTGAAAAAAACAGAACTTTTTGTAGGGAAGAAATGAATTTAACACAGTTCTCCATTTTTAAATTAATCTTAAGTGTTTAATGGTTTTCCAGTACCTTCCCAAATAAAGAGTTTTATTTTCCTGCTCTTTTTATTTTTACTTTTTGAAATTAATATCATCAATAGGAAAAAAAAATGAAATAAAGGAAGGAAAATAAAGTCAAGATTGAAAAGTGTTTCCAAAAAAAGTTCCAAATACTTAAAATAACACTGTTGACCAAACACAAACGTTTTTAGGATTTTTGCTCCACAGAATATTCATTTGCATCATTTTCATTCACTATACATCTATTTTGTTGAGTTTTCAAAAATATTTCAATGAAAGGATTTTTTTCTCATATAATTTGTAGCGGTTATTACAAGTTGGATAACTGAGCATTGAACTACCTTGCAGAGAAGACAAGGTTGCCTTCCAGTCTCCCCCTTTTGCAATAGTTTGCTCTCCGGTGATATGGGGATAACCACAGACTTTTTCTTTGTCAAATACTTTGCAATTTGCCAGCACACAGCTCTACCTAGACCTCAAAAGTGCTGCCAATAATACCCGAAGAATAAAGAAAAGATAGATGCTGTAAGACTGGGGGAAAACAATTATTAGGAGAAATGTAGAAGGTGATTGTTTTCTTCATCCTCATGTCAATGCCCAGGTTTCTTTTGCAGACACCACATGCCCACATCCTTTTTTCACAAAGCCTATTCAATCACCAGAGTAATTCCTTCAGTTCAATGACCTATTTCAAATTCATTTTCTGCCTGAAATGCGGGAGTGCATCTTGCTCAGATGAACTCCTCAAATAGCAGGAACATTTTAAAATATATTTTTTAACTCTGATATGTAGGTCTTGTGATTTTTAAACCACTGGTTATCTTTAATGGTCTTTGATATGTCCTCTTTGCAGGTGGCACAGTAGTGTTTTTAGTCCCTGTGCTAATAAATCTGTTTTATCTCAGGGGTAACCCCCCTAACAAGGGAGAGAAGAAGAAATCAACAACCTCTGACACGTAAGACAGCTAGTACAGAGGCCTGGATAGGGGAAAATATTTTGAAAGATAGCAAGGAGCTCCTGTTTCCTCCCACATTACTGCTAGTCTTGCTCATATACTGTTGGCAGCGAAGCTGGTTGCTAATAAAACCCTGGACTTCAGCAAAGCAGTGGGTAATTGGCTTTTGAGTCTAGGATTATCCTGTTTCTCAGAGTGGGTTATGTTACCACAGGGTTGCAAAAGSGAGGAGAACTGCAAGCAAAAAAATGATTAAAAAGCTCCTATGAGCAAAGAGATATCTTTTGCCCCTGCTCTGTTCATTAAGCTGCTGGCTGCATTTCCCTCATCGCCYGGCTGCTATGTCAGATTAAGCAGGATGCCCCAGAAGTGGATTTTGGTCCGTACCGTGCCAGCGAGGTGGCATAATGCCAGCTGACACAACCCCAGGGTTYGTAGAGGATTTGCTGGAGGAAATCTGAGTYGCTGAGATGCTGTAGCAACCTTGCTCATCACTGCAGTATAGACCCAAGTCAATGTCAGCTAGTATTTTAGTGACAACGATTGTGTGTTCTTTCAGTGTTGACTCACTTTATCTTCCCAAAGCATTCCCTGGGAAAAAAATAGCACCTCTGCTAAAATGGATAAAGGTAGGAAAACCTGAAGGTTACAGTCACACTGTTGTTCTGCCAGTGCGCTATTGTGTTACCCAGGAGCACTAATTTGTGCTAGACCAAGCTTAGAAAAATAAGTATGAGAACCACTTTTTGCATTGAAATAGCTGGGCACCCACCGTGAAGTTCAGGTTGGCTTTGTGCTTTCGCACTGGGTTTATGGCTGGTTTTGTGACGACAGAGGTCTGTCATCAAGTTAAGCAGTGGAAACGTAGGATAACTTGTTCCAGCCTCAAGCCTGTCAGGACGAAGTTAACCTGCCCACATCTTTTGAACAAATGCGAGATGGCAGAGCAAGTTTTTGTCAGACAGAAACACTGTTTTGTGAAGCTGCAAGGGTCTTTATTTGATACCACGTATCCTAAAGATGGATTTACTGTGTTGTCAGGCATCGGGGTCAGTAATTTTCATGCCATTTGTAGCTTTTCCTCGTAGTTCTCAGAGGTTTCAGCTTTCTCTGAAAGAGCGATCAGACTGCTGGCCCAAACAAAGAATAATCCATTTCAGCTCGTTAGCTCTTCCACTAATGGCTCTACCTGGTTGGGGAAATGGCTTTGCAAACTGATTATTTCAGGAATTGTGGCRCGTGGAAGGCACTCTGCTATCAGGATCAATGCCCATGATAATCCATCTAAATGGCTAAATGGAAGGTTTTCATTTGCAAGGCTGCCTCTGGGATGCTTCTTATCATTAAGTCACTTAAAAAGACAAGTTCAATATTGCTCCTAATTTTTCTTAAATACAGTTGGTACATTTATCACAACATTTTGCCTTTTCCTCTYGTTTGGTTTTGTTCCATCTCTCTCTCTCTGTCTTGCGTGGGTTTCTGCATTTCTACGGGCTGTCCTTTGACTAGTGCTGTCACAAAAGCTCCAGCTCATTCCTCCTTTGAGAAGAGCTTCAGATATTTATACCATAAAGCAAAGCGTAAGTTGTGTGCTTCATTAACTGGTTCCGTTTCTGCCTAATCTGCATGGTATTGAGTAAAAGAATTAACAGATTCATGCTTGTAATTAGACATTCTGCACAAATCTAAACCAGATGAAATGAGTAATAATTATTTTTTTACTTTCTATCTTCCTCAACCTAGAATTTCATTTTCATAAGAAAATTCTCTCTAGGAGAAGACAAATGGAAAMCCAGCTGTCTCTTTTGTTTCCCTGGAGGGCCTAAAATACCATGGTATTTCGACAGATGATGCCATGGTAATATCTAGCATGATGATAGGGCCTAGATAGACTGAGGGAGACCACATTCTTGATTTGAATGAAGGTCTGGAGTTCTTTACCTCCAAACATTGATGAGGAATCCTCAACAGTTGTGGATCATCATGTTACGAAGTCTAGAGATCAAAGGTGAGCTCCTGCCCCTCTACGAGCTGAAACATTCATGAAGACCAAGGTATTTCCATAGAAACATGTGTAAGCCAATCCACAGATCCACACTGCACTTCCAGAAGCCCTCTGTCATGTCCTCTCACCAGCTGTACAGGCAGCAGCATGACCTTGGTGCAACAATGATGGCACCGAAGTTGTAGTGCCCGTGGGAGCATGCTGAGATCTTATTAAGGGTGTCAGAAAACCCCATGATGGAGATGTGTGTGCATGTTTTCAGACTGACAGATGTTCCTCGGGACACATCTTCATGTTGTTTAGTTCCTGTCCTCTGTCACTCACTCTGAGTAGCACAGATTAAATCTCAGTGTTTTGCTTTTTTTCTGTCATGCTGTTTGCCAAAATATTTGACAATGTTTTGAGAAGAGTGACTCTTCACAGCACTGCTCAGCTCTAGAGTCCAGGATATGAAAACAGGCAGGCTGGGTAGTAGCTGCCTTTTCACAAAGAGGCTGCAATAGTGTTCTGGATGTTTAATTTGGATGGCCAGTTTCTGAGCAAATCTCAGCCCAAGCTGCTGGTGGTCTCTCAAAGGGTTATTTTCAGCACAGGGAAAAGAACTGCTAGGTTTGGATGAGGTCTTTGCCTTGGTGTATCTGACTGGTTCATCCTAATGACTTCCACCTGGGGAGTAAAAGGTGTAGCTCACTTCTGGAAATGTCCTCACTCTTTCTGTGGCCTATAAGCACCCTGTGTATAAAGTTATCTGCTTAGAAACATCATACTGGGCAGGCACTTACCACTCGGAAGCAACATTGCCTCACACAGGGCACTGAAGGCAGGACAATGAAATCCTCACGACTAGCTCAGTATCTCATTGGACTAGAYGATCTCCAAAGGTCCYYTCCAGGCTCAGTCCTTCTGTGATTCTGCGATCTTTCAGCACTGCAGCAGCACCTGGGCAATAGCTACCGCTGTGGTGAGGTGTGTTAAAGCCTGAGGCCAGGCCTAGGCTGATGAAGTAGCTGCAGGTGAGACAAGAAGAACCGCTGGGCTCCTCAGTGACCGCCTGCTCACCACAGACTGCTGCTTCCTCCGACGGCTCCAGGAAACGGGATACAAAGCGACAAGGGACGTGACGAGACTTGAAGAAACACAGTCTGAGACAGCTCTGGGAATCTGAACAATGTTATATAAGAGTAAAAGCAAACTGTTGACTAAACAGAAATATCAATTTGTCAGCCTCCCTACAAATGTTTCTGAAGAGCAGATTTCCTCTACACAGAGGAGCAGGAAGCCAGATATCTTCTTGCAGGGGAAAGCAAAACAAAATGCCCTTCAGATAAGTCCAGAGGACTTCGGAGCYGTTTGCATTTCTGAAGCCTGGGTTCACGGGTCTTTGCTACGACTGGTTGCTATTCTGCAGTCAACCCACTGCCATTTGAATCGGTCACAGCACAAGATCCCAGCCCTGCAGAGGCCAAAGCTCCTGCCATGGCCTGGTGTTCACTGACCCTGCAGAAGGCCTAAGCGCTCGTTAGCTGCTCGTAAGTCCTGTCACCCTGCAAACCCAGCTGCTGGTTTGGTTGCGGATGGACACAGCTGAGACCKGGAGCCTGCTCGGGTGTCTGTGGGGCTGCATGCCACACGCTAGACTCAGCACAGGCCTAAAGCAGAAGWGGTCCCTAGTCCCAAAATTGCTTCTGAGGTGATATGTGGCTGTGGTGAGAAAGGAGATGCTGAGAAAGGGTGTGAAAAATGAAGTCCTTTCAATTGTTCACATTGTAGCTTTGACTACAAATGACTTTTTAAGAGCACGTAGTTACAACATTACCTCAGGGTCAGAAATGATGTGGCCTAAGTTCTTATTGTGTTTTGAAATGGTTTATTGACATTTATTTCTTGATGTTGTTTCAAATATTGATGAGATCTCTCTGTCTTGCATCCAGCAAGGGCTGAACTTGCTTTGCAACCTGCTCCTTAACTGTGTCATATATCTCTAACCTGGCTAACGATGTAATTGTTTTGGGAAGAATTGCCTGCTCCCAGGTTTGGCTGAAAGCTCCGAGACACACACAGTTATAGATTGTGCAAGAAAATGTGCGTCTTTGGAAAACAACATAACAACTATTAAATAGAGCTGGCTATTAGAGCAATGCCCGAGCCCACTGTCTCATTCAGGTTGCTCAGGGGTGCTAAGGGGAAAAAAGGTGGATGAGACTATCTTGAATGTATGTCTGGATGTAGGGATGATGTAAGACCAAGGCAGTCACCGGGAGAAGACAGAGGCAGAGATCCTGGGCTGTAGCCCCTTTTATCTTTAGCACAGTCCAGGGTGACACCCACACTGCTTCAGTCATCATGTCTAAGTCTCCATAGCACATACCACTTCCACCTCTGGCCTCCAATGGGCCCCAAAGGCTGATAAATGAGGATCTGAGAAACAGGYGGGTTATTGATAAAGCAAAAGAAGTGTACGAGCCTGAAGAGAGATTGKTTTTTCTGTAGCTACATTTACAGTTACTATAGCTGCTTACTGGAAAAGTGGTGATCAAGCGCTCCTTCAGCTCAGTGGTTTGCAGAGTGTGGGATGACCTTGCAATGTGGGAAGTAACCCTGCAGAAAAATGACAGAGATGTGGACAGCATAAGGTCTGTGGCATCCTTTTATCCACTGCATGGAAAGAAAACATGCAAGACAACCAAAATAAAATCCTGTGGCATTATGTGACCTAGAAAGATTGAAAATAAAAAGAGGGATGGAAAGAGAATGGAGAAAAAAAAAAGTGTTTTTGAAGATATTCACTAGTGATGATTTTTGGGTAGTTTTGAGCTGCAGACAAGCCTGTTCTCCCATGACYGGGAGTGGAGGCTGCTCTGTGGAGCACACACAGCTGGTGTCAGACCCATTTTCCAGTTCACAGTTCTCCCATTTTGCCGCTCAACACGAGTTTCCCTACAGTGCTCAGAGGCCTCGGACGACTGCTTGGGGCAGCAGGGCCACAGGCTGCAGAGAGTTGGGGTTGGGAAGGGACAATCAACACCTGTCTTATCTGTTCCAGTTCGCAGAGTGGCACATCATCCTTGATACCTCTTCCTGAGCATCCYCACCATGCAGTTCACGAAGGGTTGAGAGCTTCTCAAGTTTCTGTCTGGGCTGTGTCTCCTCCTCGGCTCAAGGTTATTACTCTGTCCTGACTTGCTTCACTGCCCACCAGCTCTGCGGGTTGGTCACTGACTCTTCTACATGCTTTAAGGGCAGCTCTACTCCATGAGTGACTGCAGGAATTCCAAAGGGTCGGAAGTGGCAGCATCTGGCCCTGTGGGAGCAAGAGGAGCTGCTGTATTTTCTCTCCCTGARGTTTGCGGCATGTTTGACAGCATCTAAAGGCATCTCCCAAGGCCGTCCTTACRGTGATTTAACACATCATGGAGCACTCACTGTTGTGCCGTGGGAGATGCTTCTGCAATCGCTCATTGCAGTAGTGAGGCAGTGCAGTCCCCTCACTCCTACTGCTCTCTGTGGCTTTCTGTGCCACCAGGAGTGCTTCAGGGAGCAGGAATATTTGCCGGAGAGCTAAAACGTGTGCAGAGGGGCCATCCTTACATAAAATACGAAGGGTTTTTTTCATAAGATTTGCACCCATTTTTTTCTTAAAGACATCTTATTCTTGACAGATCCCAGCTAGTGTCTGCCGTGCAAACCCAAACTCCTCCTGAACCCCAGSCCTAACATCCTGCAGAGCCAGATACCACATCTCTCTGCCTCCTCCTCCTTTCTGCTGAGCCTGGAATGAGAAACCCGGTTTCCTCAGAAAAAGGTGTGGAAAGTGCAAGCACCAGCATAGGTTGTTCTGCCTTGTTGGAAATCTTTAGGACGCAGTGGCRGTGTCACTGGTAACCACGATGACCATCCGTGTGAGTCCTCACTAACCAATGGGTGTCCTGCCGGGGCAGCCTGACCACTGACCCTCCCTGTGCAGACTGCGGGAGCAGGAGAACAAACAGCAACATCAGACTAAGCCGCTGCATCCAAGTGGATGGTGATTATAACAGGCTTGACTGTCTTCCAGAGCGAAAAGCTAAACCCGGCAGCAATGCGAACCCAAGAGAAGGAAAGCAGACGTTCCTGGCTCCTCTTCTGTCCTTGTTCTCCTGTGCTGACTAAGTGTGTTTTGTAAAACACAACGTGCCATAAGTYAGACCTGAGCAGAGTTCACTGCTTGGGTTAAATGTGCCTCTTTGGGTGCACAACCGAGCTTCTGGCAYAATAGCTTTTAAAGTAATAGCACAGCTTTAAACTTCCCTGGAGTGAGAGCACTTGGATCAATATACTTACTCTTTCAGGACTGTATTTTTATGTAATCTATATATACCTGAGGTGCCTCCGGGCCTGTTGTGCATGGGAGCTCACCTGGGGGTCTACTGAGCAAGAAGTGTGTTAGCTAAAACTACTTGATCTTGATCTTGGCCTTTGTGGCCAAGAAGTCCATGGCTCATAGGGGTGTTTTTGCAGGAGCAAATGTGTCTCATCTCTCATCAAATTTTATATTAAATATTTAAAAGCATAAACAACATAGCWGAAGCATAAACATAGCAGAAAACAAAGCCCATCAAAATCTTTATTTGCATTTTAGTGGTAATTTTTGAAGTTCTGTTTTTTTCTTATAATTCTTACAATGAGAAATTAATTTCTTCTCCCAAATAAGCTTTTTTTTACTTACTCACTATATACCTATAGATTTTTTTTACTTAACAGGTATTTTCTTAAGCTTAATATAAATTAGCATCTACTTTCATTTCAGACACATATCAGTGATATCCTAAATGCTGAATAGTTACTATTCTACAATTTAACATCCTCCCTAATCATTGTTTTAGACCATTACACGAGAAACTGTGTGAAA
>PTEX01000098.1:1948847-1989856 GCA_003342815.1 Eudromia elegans
AAAAAAAAAAAAAAAAGGTCTACTCCATTTTGAATAAATCAGCAGTTTAGGTTTCTTTCAGGTCTAAAACTGATTCATACCCAAGACTCTCATTTGCACACTACTCGCTGAGTTATGCACCACCAATGTACAAATGTTCAGAATCAAATACGTTGGTTTAGACCTGAGTTTTGCTAGTGTTGCTAGGCCTGAAGGTTGGGTTCAAATCCCAAGGAGAGATGCTCCTGGATGAGGCTCTTTGGGAACTGGTGCAGGAGAATTGGGTGCTCAAGACAGATGAAGGAATTGGCCAGTCTTGGACTGTGTTGTGCCGAAAGGACGAGTGACCTGAGGCTAAGCTGGGCTTGACACCACTGTCTTTTTGGGGGCTTAGGCTCCATATTGCAGTTTCCCTCTGAAGAAAAGCAGTTGCCAGTGAGCTTGGGTAAGGCCAGGAGGAGAAACAAGCTTCCTTTTCCACCATGGGCATAGTTGGAGGAATCTAGGTCTCCTCGTGTTGGGATTTTTCACTGTTTCTCCTTTCTACTTCCTGGTATGAAGCTGTCTAAATCTTATCCTGAGCCCCAGGGTTGGGGAACTGTTATTTTAAACCTGATCATGGTCCTCGTGACATGCTGAGAGAAAAAAAGAAAAGTCGTTTCTGATAATGAATCTTGTTATTTTCCTAAACTCAGAGGAAATCTGCAGCACAGCTGGTGGTCCTGGAGGAAAGTGAAGGAATACTGCTTAATGAGAACCTGGTGGGTTAATTAGTCAGTTGTATGATGTGGTTAGTCAATAGGAAAGAAACRCTCGGAAATTTTAAACAGCATAATCATGATTGACCTTAAGGTAGCAGCAGCCTAATAAGCAGTTAAATGTGCTTGAGCAATAGGGGATGTTTGAGCAAGACAAGATTAGGAGGAACTGGGCTGATGTCCCTCTGCACAGTTTGAATCAGAAGAGCTACAAAATGAACATATTAGTGAGGTTTTTAGCAACAGAAGAGAGCCAGCAGTATGTCCAGCTTGATGCTCAACATCCTTCTCCATGTATTGGCACACAGAATGTGTAGTAGTACATACTRGTAGTACATACTGAAAAAGACAGAAAGGAATATACATGTTTCTACATATACATATATACATATATATGTGCATAAATTATCATCCAAGCTTAAGCTTGCTTCCTTCTGGCCTCAGCTCTCAAGGGTTTTTTTCTTTCTTTCTCAGCACCCCACCACATACACCCAGATTGAGTCCCATAGATAGTGCCTCGTCCAAATTTCAAGTTTTTGCGACCTGTATTCTCCCTTCCAGCTTTATGAGGGCTGCTTTCTAAACAGTAACTTCTCTGGTGCTTTCTGAACAAGCCTTGCTGAGGTGTGGGTTACAGGTGCCCGGTAATTCATTTTACAGTTGTTTTATTATGATGTGCAAGGATGCCTAGTCCTTCTCATGTGCTGAGCTCCAYGTGCCATTGCCTTGAGGCATCTTGGTGTGACCCTCCTTGTGATCTGCTCATCTCATTGCTCTCATTTCCGGCTACTCAGTTGATTGCTGAGTGTCTTGCAAAGCCTTCCTGRCCTTGGCCTTGCTTGTACGTGGGCTCTAGCTCTCTGCCCTTACTCTGTTACTAGATTCATCTCATCTGTGTCCCAAGCCTGTTGCTATTTCATATAAGCCTGCCAGTTTTGTCTGTGCTGTTGTTCTTTTGTGCAGATGGATGTTTAGCTTAGACCATGTAGTGCTGATCTGGTTTTCCTATTGCTTTGCGCGTACCCAGGGGAAGAGGTTTTGTGTTAAATTTTCCTGCAGTGCTGAGTCACTTGAACTCTGCTACTGTGTCATGTGCTTGACTGTCTGTGTACGGGACTGGTTGCATCATATCTTGCAAAATGTGTTTTCTGTTTCCTCCTTGGAGTTACCGTCTGAACGTCTTCCAAACTATCCACCTACTAAAAGCTGGGAAAGTTCTCTCTTATGATGCAACTCCCCTCTYAGAACTCTCCTTTGAGCTTTTCCAAGAGCCTGGTTGGGATTTGACAGCTAAAATACACTTTGCCTTCTTTATTCTTTCTGAGAATTGTTGGGCCTCCAAAAGGATTTGCTCCTTGTGATTTAGCCAGACACGTAAGTCCAAAATGCTGAACTGTTTATGTTACAGTGTTTACCCCATCAGGTTATAACYATGCTCAGAGGGGATCCCCTAACCCAACAAACTCCTGGTTGTGCCCTGAAAGGCTCATGTACACATTGCTGGTGGGGCTTCCTCTGGTGACTGAGTCAGTGTTCACCAGACTCTCCCTGGCAATGAGGCTGCACTTAAGCCTCAGTCAAATTAATTATCCTACAAATTCATTATCTTATGAATTCATTATCCATGGCASCTCCCCAAAAGATTCGCCCCGCTGCCACGCTCACTAGGCAGTTTTGCTTTGAACAAATCAGCTGCTCTCTCTTCACTCRTTGGTAACGGACAGTGTCATTTTCTTCCTTGGTAGTGTTTTTGGGTCCATGTACCTCCCAAAGTATCTGCAAGGCTTTCACTGCTGTTAGACTAAGTAGGGCTCGGCCTGTGCTAGTTTCCAAAGGTGTAATGATCCATTTTCTTTGCAGCCTTGCAAATTCCTTGCTTGGTGACTGCACTCTGCATTTCTCATTCATCACTGGCTCTGTATAGGGCTATTTATAGCCTCACTTCCTTGACTTATGTCCTTGTCCATTATAGTGCCTGACATATAGTTACTTCTGTCTCACCTTGAGGATATTCTGTGCCCGTGCTTTACCAAATCAGGGTTCATACTGTTCTGCCTCCTGCCAGGTCCTATTCTCACTGCTCTAAAATCCAGGCAATACGTGTTGTAAGAATCTCTTATTGACAGTTTGCATTCATCTGCTGGCTTTAGAATGGCTTTTTGTGTATCACCACATGAAATCACATTTCTGCAGCCTTATGCTGATGTTTATTGCTATCTGGGATGAACAGTGCAGCTGACTCCACAATTCACATGGAAATGAATCAGTTGTTGATCCTGCAGCCGCGCCGTGGGTGTACTGGTTGAGCGTCTGGCAGACCTCTTTTCCAGACAGCATGAGGCTGTATTAGCCAATTGAATTGACCCCGGTCTCCGTTCTGTTTCTTAAATAGCTGCAGCTTTAACCTGTCCTTGCTGACCTCTGGACTGCTACTGTTTGATCGGCTCCYTCAAATAGATCAGCAGCCCTCAGGATTTTCCAGGAATTCCCCAAACTGAAATTTATTTCTCCAAAWTTTCATTTCCTTTGGGTGAGGTTCAGTTCAAGGTTAAAATACTTTAATGTAGGGGGTATACATATGTATGAGRTATCTAGGCTTACGTAAGGCCAATGAAGGTCCAGTCCATAGCATCAGTGTGGCTGAAAGCAGGCTGTACCGGGGTGGCTACTTTGAGACAGAACTGAATTGCTCCAGAAAGTTATCTCCATTTACCATCATGATAATGGTGGTAACGCTGTTGCTTAAAAGCTGTCTAGTGCCATCTGAGGTACTCCAGYGTATCTATAACATCTATATGGGGCTGGACAATGTGTCGGAGAGCAGAGGAGCAGAGGATGGAGACCAGGCCAAACAGTCCTCAGAACATACTTGTTCAGGCAACTGAAAYCTATGATCAGGCTCCACTGAAGGGAGTTAGGTACCTAGTGAGCATGCAGACACCCACATTCAAACATCCAAATTTGGGGTCCTCACTGTATGGGGAATGTCAGTGGCTACGTGAAATTCTCTCGGATGCTTTGCTTGGCCTCCAACTGCTGGTCCTGGGAAAAGCAGGGAATGTGAATATCCCATAGGTTCTCTCATATCCTAGGAGGTCTTGAAGGCACCTGGTTTGGGCAGGTGAATCTATCCTTTCATGTCTGTAAAGTTGCAGAGTATTGTCTCTGASGGTGAATTCTCTATGCCACGTGCCTCCACAAGCACATTTACCTATTTCTGTGGTGCTGTTTGTCCTTCCCTTCTCACCAGTCAGATGTTAACGGGCTCCTCCAATGTTTTCTCATCAATTTTCAGCGGCCAGCTCTGAACACAGAGTCATTACCACAATTTTTACTCTAAGCTTGTGCTACATTTCTGTGTCTTTGCATTCTCTGCCCTGAAGTCATGCCTGTCACTATACTTTCTGCTGCTATCTTGTATTGTTTTGAAGCTAAGAGTATTAAAGTTTCCCATACTTGCAAACAGCTCTTGGTAGCAGAGCTACTTATGAATGCAATTCGTACTCTGCCATATGTCTTCAGAGGGGGTTAGGGATATCTCTTGCGGCCTTTTTATTCTTCTCGTCTATACTTCATCTTCTAAGATTCATAAACATTTATGAAGGGGAACACTAAAAACATTTTCATTATATTAAAGAAGAGAGAATGCTGGCAAATATCCCTGTAGCCATATTCATGAGCATTGTTTCTCACTGTTGGTACTGTGGCTCCAGAGACCACGACTATAAGTATTGCCTAATGACAACACATTGAAAACACAAGGTGGACATTTATGTGTATCTAGAAGTTTAACATCAGAAGTATCTTACTTGATTTTCAATGTTCTTTACTGGCACACTTAATTACTCCAGCCAGTATCTTCAGTCTTGACCTATGCTTGTGTAAAGACTGCATTAAAAACACACAAAAGTGGAAGCTAAGACTGATTTTGGTAGCTTTTTCCAAGTTTAATTTGATGTAGCCTGTAGTAGGTAGTGCAGTCTCACCCAACCCTGATCTCTAGGAGGTGTAAATGTGACTCACAAAAGAAAAGGGGTTGAACGACTTCGGGTAAAAGCAATAACCCCCCCCACCAACCCCACACCTGTTAATTTAAGAAAAGCAAAACATTTGTAAGACAAAGCCATCCAGCAAGAAATGCTAAGAACATGTGTTTTCCGTGCTGTCATACAGCCAAAAGAGACAAACTTCCATTTACACAGTATCACGTTTTGCCAAATTAACAATAAAAGTACTATTAATATTTAATATTTATATTACACTGTCATCAGGAGACCAATAGGGTCTGATCCCTGCTGTGTGAGCTGTGCCGACACTGAAAATTATTATGATTTTTTTAATTTATTTTGAAGAACCATTGTAATACGCCGTGACCTCATTGTGCCTGCCAAGTTGGGGGCCCCAGCTCTGAAAGGCTTAGATGCRTTTTTAGGGCAATCTGCTTTTGTAACTGTAAGAGTTGAGAATAAAGTTCTTTCTTTGTGGCTTAGTAATTTTTTGACATAGCATCAAAAGTCATTGTTTATATATGAGAATCAGACATTTATGGGTCTGTTTCTACTAATATCTTTGAAGGATGTTACTGAGTTGAGGAAAAGAGCCCATGATAGGGCTGAAAAGATGCCTGCATGTCTATGTATAAACATAGAAAACACTTATATAGTTTTAATAAATCAAAATACCTGCTTAGCTTCACTGGAGAATGTTTGTTTTGATAGCCATACACGACTTTTTAAAGTTTTTTCCAATGACTGAATAACCACCCAAAATGAGGCTCTGTAGGTGATTATTGTCCTAGTTTCCTGGATGCTCCATTTCTCTCTGCTTTAAGCATTCCAGGGCAGGAACTGCTTCCCAGCACATGAACTGGATCCCTTACAACAACCACCTTTAGCACATGGTGATCGTAATACTAACGGTAGTCATAATTTGCTGTCAGATTTTTGGTGTGTCCTTACCTTAACTAGCTTAACTAGCAAAACTAGTCACCTCCTTTGCTTTCTAGGATGCTTTTATGGCTTGTTACATTTCAATAGACTTTCATCCAACCTATTCAGTCTTGAATGGARGTCTGAGCAGTCACAGATAGCACAGAGTTCCTCAGCATAGGTAGCATAGATGCTAGTTCCTCAGCACAARCTGTTTTRCTATGTAGATGAYCTGCTCCTATTGCACTACCTCGCTGTTACTATGGCCATAGCCTGAGTTTGTGTAGTTCTGCCAGGAGGACACACATACTTKTAAGCTCRTTGCCTCTGCTCTACAGCCCATCTCCCTGAACATCAACGTATCCTCTGATACTGAGRAACCYRYATATTATTATTTGGTGAACAAATTGCAATAGGAAGATGTGTGCGAAATCTGTGTTATCTATTATCTCAATAAACTCTCCTGTGACAAATGCATTGAAGAAAACTAGGTGAATATATCTAGAAAGTGTGTCTCAGAGCTATGTACGGTGACTGCATTTRTATAATTCTTTGCAGAGTTATTTTACTTGCATTATTTCCAGGATGCTTGTTACAGTGCAAATTCAGGCAAAACAAATAAGATAAATAATATAATCTCACATAGAGATTTCCAAACATTATTTCTCTTAGCCAGCTGAGGAAATGTTCTCTGCTCTGAAGACAGCAGAAGTAGCTTTGTCTCAATTTAAGTATGCCTCTCATTTGGGAACCATGGGAGCTAAAAGCAGCATTTGGAACATCCAAAGGCTCCGCTAAGTCACCAGCTGTTCCAGTTCCTGTCTGACTCTGTTCATGCCCCCAAGTTATGTCGTATAGCCATAAAAGCAAACTTCATACCCAAAGCAAATGCTTGGCCTAAATTCTGCTCTCCTAGGCTGGCTACTTTTAGGCAGGAAAGGAGCATCATATTCTATACAGCTTGTAAAGAAACCTCATGCTGTGGCTCTAATGTGACCTCTTACATTATTCAGGAAGCCTAGATCACCTGGGCATTTTTTTTGTTTTGTTTTTAAGACAGAAATGTAGTAACCAGCACCAGTAATAACTTTCAGCTTCAAGGCTATGATCCTATACCAGAGAAATCAGAGGATTTCTTTTTTCCCATGAATGCCAATTCTGAAAGATCTATGTCTATTTAAACTAAAATGAATTTCAGTACTTCCTTTTTTTTTTCAAAAAGTTGGTACTCTGTTTTCCTTCCCTTCAACTCATCCATCTACTTCTCTGCCAAATCAGGGATTTCTGTGCCCAAATATGAATGCCCACCTAGTGGAGACCCTTTCTGTGCCCTTTCTTCTATCGTTTTTAYGAACCTGATCTGCAGCACATAGAGAAGAAGTGAGAAGAAGTCCAGGTTTTAGAAGCTGTGGAATGAAGCAGAAGCATGATTTGTGATGTGTTAGACCTGAACCAAAAACATATTAAAAAAACACCAACTGTGCTTAGTTTTGAGTAAGTTTTGGCTGCGAATTCTTCTCCTGCAAAATGGCATTTCAATGGAGTCAGAGCTAATCCACAGGTCAGGCTATATTTGTCATTTTTGAGGGGGGAGAGGCAGACAAGGGGAAGAGAGAGGGGTAGCGATGGACTCTTTGATTTAAAAGCCACCTGTCTCCTTTCTTTCAGTAGCTCRTTTGCCAAGGGTCTCATTGAAAATGCAGGAAATGGGGCTTCAGTTTCCTCATCTGCCTAAGGAGGTCTGAGCCCACCCTAATTGCCCAGGAAGCTGCCCCCACAGTCACCAGACTTTTAGCTATCTCCCAGTAGGAGAAGAAGAGATAGGAAAACTTAGTGTTTTTTTCAAAACCTCCAATAGAGCTTGTTCTACTTTGTTTGTAATATTTAAATATTCATTAGAGCAATGCCCTCCCTCTCTGCTGCATAGCCTAAACACAATGATATAGAGCTGTTCTTTCTGGCTTAATGAATATTTCAACATCCTATATACAGTGRAACAACATCAACAGGAAAAAAWAAAAAAMCATGAAAGCATTTCCCAGCAGATTAKTCCCTTGTGCAATAGCTGGAATTTCTTTCTATTTAACTGCTTTGTAAAAAGTGAGAACTGAACCCCAATCTTCTGCCTCCTGGTTGGACTCTGTAACCACCGAGGAAAAAGCTRGCAGTGCCCAGTTGTGAGGTATGCTGAAAATATTATTTCCATTTACTTCTTTTTCTTTAAAAGAGACCAAAATAGAAATACGTTGTTTTTTGCTTCTTCTTTTTTCTTTTTTTTTTTCCTTTTAGTCAAGAAGCTCTGTAAATGCTCCATATTAGCTAATTCAGCCTCCGACGCTGGCTCCCAACCCCCAAAAAGTCAGTAATTTGCATCCATCCTGACTTACTATTGCTAGAAAAATGTCAGGGGAAGATAAAGCTGAATTTGCAGCTGTCTCATATGAAGCTCAAAAAGCCCTKTTTGGAAAGATGATGTTAATAATTCTGGAGCTGCCTTCTGATTGTCTCCTGACAACACCAACTCAAATGTGCTYCACTTACAGATTATTTTTTCCCCGCTGTACTGGGGAAAGATTCCACATGAAGGTTGCTGGGTTCATGAGCACGGGGAGCAGACCTTTCAAATAGAAACTACTTCTGAACCCAAGCTTTGCAGGGTATKGATGCTGCGTTAGCAACGACTTGTTGGATTTACTTCAAACCTAAGCAGACAAGTATTTCTCCTGGCTATACACCAAAGCACCTGAATTTTCAGGCCKTCAAGGGCTGTATCGCATCTCTTTTTTGATCAAAGCTGGGCTAAGAGGTTCACCATCAGGTTTATTTTGAACAGCATCTTACAGCTTAAATTGTAACCTTTCTTTTTATTTTTATTTATTTATTTTTAAATTTAACTGCTCTACCTTTTTGTTTAGGGCGAGCTGCAATTTGTGCCAAAAAATGCCCTGCCAGCATTAAGGCTCCTGTYTCACTGCTTTATTAGGTCTTGAGTTGCATGATTAGCCGGAGGGAGAGATTCACAAATAGCAGCTGCTCAGCTGGGGTGTTTCCTTAATCCAGGCCTCTCCCTTTYAGAATCAAAGGCAGACCAAGATAGGGGGAAATTATCTCTGCCCTCCAGAGCTGTGTGGAGCAAGCCAGCAGGCTAGTGAGCAGGCAAGTCTCTACTGGAAAGCCCATGGAGCCTAAGAGGAGCTATTTCAGTGATGGAGCTACTCTCTTTTGGCACATTTAATTGAATTTATCTTTTTTTCTGCTTTGTCTTAATGAAGCCAACTAARATCTGAACTAGCTGGGTCACTGGARCAAGTGAATCCGGAAAGTTACTGATAACCACGGTGCAGCGCGGAGAATGTTTTTAGGGCTAATTGCTGAACTTAATAAAGAGTGTTTATCTTGCKGCTAATGAAGTCCTGTGATGTCCTGTATTCTTCCTTTCCTCCCTCTCTGGTGYTTTCCTTTATACGTATTTAGTAAATTTTTCAATTTTTCAATTTCAATTTTTCAATGAGGAAATTAAAACAAAAAATATGGAACATGAATGTTCCCTTGTTTGCACTGGGGTAAATCAACAGTAATTCTGCTGAGATAAACTGACCAAAGCCTGAACTGATGAAGTTACTCTGGAGASTGGTTTCAATAGAATCCTATTTGTATTAATTGAAAAACTGGTTAACTGAAGCTAAACTGGTATGAAATTAAAGTAAATGAAAAGAGAATTAGGCTTATTTGTTTATTGTTTTAATGCCTACTGCGTTTTTCTGATAGACTCTTATGTGAAACAGGTGAATGAATACCGTACAGCCAGCTAAATAGAATTGGATGGCAATAAAACCCATCTATTTTCTGTCTTTAATGAACCAAAGCCCTTTAATATTAAGACCATTCATCTCTGCTGAAAAGCTTTAGGATGTGTTTGAGATGTRTTTTGAGATGATAGGAATTATTGTGCTGTTTGTAAAAAGATTTTCTGTCGCTTTATTAGTCTGAGGTTTTTGAAGCCATAGGGTAAGTAGAGCTGCATTACTGGAAGTACAAAATTATAGGGAAGAAAAACATGTCTCTGGTTCCTTGGGCTATTGGACTCATGTGGATAGGTTTTCTCCATGAGCATGAGTGTGCTTATGCATAAGTGAAGCTTGAGAGAAAGGTGAGGAGCAGATGTAAGATTAATGGCTCCTGCAAGAACCACATGCCCTTTTTTTTTTTTTTTGTAATTTTAAAACTTCTCTCCCCTCTGAAGAAATTATTATAGATATTGGCACTGCTTTACTCCAGAGGTCTGTTTCTTGCAAGCATTCAGAATAAAATATGCTGCTGCTAGTAACATAACTGTGTTTTATTTCTGCTAGCCCTGCAGAAGAGCACTTCAGGGAGAGGGAAGCAGGATTTTGCTTTTCCTTTGGCCTCATGGAGAGAATATCTGACAAGTTTCCAATCAATACTCCATTGTGCACAGTTATAAGAGCGATGGGACTACAGAAGTGCATTTCAAAGAATGATCTGCAAGTTTATGCAAGMCTAAGTTAGGCCATACTTTCTGACAGCTATAAGGGGCAGGAGTTGGATAGGGATCAGCATTAATTTCAAAACCTAGGAAGCTTGTAGAATCCATGAAGAATAAAACCTGTAGGAGTTCACAGACTTGAGAGAAGTCTRTGTGACACCAGCCTGCCTCCTTTTTACTGGTTGTGCTAATTGATTTAATAAAGCTATAGCTCCTGCCTATGAAACTCTCTRTAACACTGTTCTAGAGGTCAAATTCTTCTCCTCTGGCAGGTGCTGCAATTTTAGCAGCTGCCTGTAATTTTCAATCTTTTTCCTGMTGTCCCTTAGGAGCTATGGTTTTGTTTGTTTGATTGGGGGTTTTTTTTGATTTATACAGCAAATATAGCACCTGCCTATTTCTCTTCTGGTGCCCCACTGCTTGGGATGTCACAGCTTGATACCTGGGGGTAGGTAGCTGTGTGCATGACTGCCTGTGTGCTTCTCATGGTGCAAACTGCAAACTCCCCTTTGCAAGGAAGGAGAGCTTTAGGCAACTAAGTGCTGCCTCAGAGATGCAGACATTAAAAAGAGCTGAGGTTATTCTAATTTTAAAACTTCATAGCTCTACATGTGTCGAAATAGAGAAATGTGAAGGTGATGTCCTGGGTTCCTTGACAGCAGTGGGAATTTTGTCATGCACCTAAACCTTAAGCTAAATAACACTACACGGAACGGGCTTCTCTAAGCAGTGTGTTTGTCCTTTCATTTACAGCTTACAGTCACAGCAGAGCATATGGTGATGCAGATGAGCAGTCGAGGTCCAGGCACCTGGGATGAGCATGTCTGCAGTCCCATCTCCGTGAAATCAAGTGACTCACACCCGGCATGACTCCAGTCCTGGGAGCCATCTGCTCCTGTGCTGGGAAAAACGGTGTTGGCTGCACGGAGCCAGCTCCTCGCTGGAGCAGAGCACGACGGTGAGCTCAGATGTGCAGCCAAGGCCGGAGCTGCGCAGAGTGACTCTGTTCACCACGTCACCATACCTGCTTTTGGGTTGCAGTTCAACCTGGCAGTTATTTGTGGCAGTATCCTAGGTGCAAGGGACCTCTGGAAGACAAACATGTTCCCAGGACATTCATATTTCCCAGCAATTCTGCCAAGTGGCTAAGAGTAGAGGAAAGTTGGAAGCCACCTCTGCTTGGCCTGTTACTTCAATGGGCTGCCATCCTGCTCAGCCAAGGAGCAACACGACAAYAAAAAGATCTCAGGTTTGTGCTGCTATGCTCACACAGACAATTTGCATCTTAAAAAGATATTTGCTGTGATGCTTACCTTTCAAAGAAATATCTGCCTTTGAAAGAAGATGTACTGTAAATTTCCTATCAAATGGAAAAACCTGGCATGAGCTGTCTGAAGGCTTTCATTGCCTGTAAGGATCAGCTGTTAAGTCGGTTTCTGAGGAGAACATCTAAATCTATCATGGTTTTGATCCTCCACTGCTGTTTCTCTGTCATCTGTTTAGTCCTACTACATTACTCTCCTAGCATTTTTTGATGTTTAATTCCCATGCAATCTGTGGACCTTATTTACCTGGCACTTAATGCCAGTGTTTATCGAGCCCAACACAGGTTAGACCGACGTACCAGATCTTCTGTTGTCCAGGGTCACTTTGTCAACTTTCATTTGAGGGCCTGTTTTCCCTCRCAGCGTGTGTAAGAGGAAGAAAGGACCCTCAGGTCATTTCCAGAGCTGTGCAGGGCCTCACACCAGCAAGTGGCTGGTGAGACCCATACATGTCAGTGTGGCTGAATACAGCTCTTTTGAGAAGGGCCRTTGAAATGTGGATTTTTTTGTGTGCTTATGTCGATGGTAGCAACTGCCCAATGTTGCTAAAGGACAGAAAATGGCATTTTCAAGGCAGAATGGTGGTATGACTATAAATCCTAAGGAATAATGGGATTTGTATGGGAGAAGTGTCTAATCCTAGTCATAATAAACAGATTTATGAGTGACAGATGTGGATAAATAATGCATGCTTCCCATTCAAGATCAAGGACTAAATGAGAGCAAGAAAACACAGAAGCGGACACAGCTCTGGCTGAATTTTAAACACCACTTAAAATCTCAGAGTTCAGCAATGGAAAAGACCTACTGAGTCATCCATTTCTGCCTTTCCTCTTCACTTTGCTAGTATTAAATACTTATAATTCTGCTTACACAAATAAAAGCTTAGGTGGGTTTAAAACAAAGAGGCCCAAACAACTAACAAGGCTTCAGGCTTCCTCCAGAGTGTTTTTAAAGCTATTTTGCTATGAAGACTCAGGCACAGACAGTAAGTGCTAATTGAATTGACTGATGCACGTATCAGGCTCGTCAGCTGTAATAAGACTGAAGAAACAACAGTGAGGACCATTATATCCAAAGAAATAATGYGAGAGGAAATAATGCTAGATGATCTCTAGAGGTCCCTTCCAATACTAACCATTCCATGATTCTATGAGGAACTCAGGATTGAACAAAGTATACTTGGGATTTGAGCACACATGGCAACGTCTTAATACAGAAATCAGAAAAGGCAGTTACTTTTTAATATTAGGTCACCTACTCAGTCTTCTTGTCGATGTAGGATCCTTCTCTGAGGTATTCCTTTCCAGGGTTAACTTTCTAGCGCTTTATTAATTCTAATTTTAAGATTTTGTCCCTACTGACAAAGTGTATAATTAACTCGGGGAACTCCTTGCTGCAGGTAAGCGTTGGAGCAAATTGCTTAGCAGCTTTTYAGAAAGTCTGAGATGGATTTGTTAATAGCATCTGCACCCGCACTATTGGCAGATGAAGCAGAGACTATCAATTTGGCAGTATCTGCTCTCAAGACAATTTCCTTAATGGTATGCTAGAGCTGGGTTATAGGGCATTTGTAGCAGTGTCTGAAGCACCTCTCTGTTCACTTAGAAATGGGAAATCGGATTTTCAAACTGAGCTAATGCATGAAGTTTTCCAAAGCATCCATCAGCAACGTATCTAAACCTCCTATGTCAGTACAGCCATAAATATGAATGCAATCATGTTAAAGGGTGCACACTGTGATTAAACTAGATGCTCGCTCAGCACAAGAGATGGCCTCAGACCATATCTGTCATGCTGCYGCAGCAGGAAATTATAGACAGGCACATTGGCTTTGGGTAAACTCCTGGGCTTGTGTTTAGGTCTTGTTGTACTTAGTGCAGGGTGAAGGGCTCTATTCATACTAGTAGATTAAATGGTGCCATGGACATTTCTAGGGACTAGAACGTGACCCTTTGAGCTGTTAAGCTGTCAGCACAGTCCATTTCACAGTGTGGCTTTGAACAGTCTGGTTCTCTTCTAATCACTCTTGGGCATGGTTTGAGAGAAAGCCCCAGGAGGGGGTGTTACCACCTTTGCACCCAGGGGCCCATATGATGGGTCTCTGCCTACGTTGTTGTCCTGTCTCAGAGCTTTCTGCCCTTACTTGCACGCCTCATCCAAGCACCATAAGATCCTCTCTTCATTACCCTCTAACCTGAGGTCTTCATAAGTCTTAAGCCTTGTGTCCATATGGTTCCTCATAGCAGAAAATCATTGTTGTTCCTTCTTGCTGCCCTGCATGGCCTTCCCTGAACTGCATCCTTTCTAGGAAGCCCTATAAATGCCAGTCCCCATAAAGGAAGACTGTAACCTAATAGTCAACTGTCCCCAAAACAATTCATTAAAAAATATATAATATGCGTTATGCATCTTTCTTACACTAATGCATATGCATGTAGATGTGTGTATATGTCTAAATCTACACATACACACATACATGCATTTATGTAGGTGAGAAGGTAAATATAAGCCAAAAGTCCAGATCTAACAAAACTTCAGGTGTTTCCATGACCCCCTTTCCCTTAGCAACTGAAGCCCCGATAAGTTTTGTGGTATTATCCTAACAACGCCAGTGCAACAAAGGGAGAGGAGACCAGCAGGGAGAAAGGCGAGTTGGTGGAGGAGAAACCGGGAAGAGATCCAGATTGCTTGAAGCTGATCCTGGGCCTATTTACTAGCCCACTGTGCATGGTGTATTCTTGACCCACATACTCTCGGGTGCTGTAAAGGAATGAGCAGTATTAATAAAAAAAGAGCCATGCATCCAAAAGATAATCTTTCACAGTTCATTCTGCAGGGTTATATCTGAGGCTTCTATTTAATAAAAAGCTTCAAACCTAATGTCATGTCGACTGATGTGTAGGACCAGGAAAAACAGTTACTGCTGAAGTGATTTAGGGTTAGTAACCCAGACCACCTACACATTATTGAACTGAAAAATGTCCAAGTTCAGTTTTCAAAATGCTTCTCTAAGTGTAGCCTGCATGCCATATGTCTGCAAATGTTGCCTTCTACAGTGCGTACGAGGAAATCCAACAGCCTTGGAAAGCTCATATTTCATTTGATGCTGCTGCTGTGTTTATAAGAAACAGAAGAAAAATAATGATCTGATGGCAGAATATGATTTATAGCGTTGTGCGTAGGAGTGGGATGAAATCCCTGCCTCCTGGCAGGCAGCCTCTTGTCCTGCATCTTTCCATTTGATTTCAACTCAGCGACAAACATCTAAAAGGAACACGGTTATAGCTGAGTTTTCCTTATAGGAAAGGCTAGGAACCGGCCAGGCAGCTACACATGATTTTTGACCAAGTAATCTACGAGCAGACAGAAGCATTTCTGCTAGCCCTGTAGGTTGCATTTCACTTCTAACTGCACTTCAGTTTTGGTTTGGGATGTAATTGCTGAATTTCTGCAGAGCTGGCTGGGATGCAAAGCAAACCAGTGTCCTGGGTTGGAGGTTTAGCATGTGGTGTTGCCCTTGTCACATCCAGAAAAGGAGCAAATATGGGGAATTTGGGTGCTAATGGTGCTTTATGAAACACTAAGACACACTAGGAGGTCCATACTTGAAGCTGTATACAGGGGACTGAGGCTGCCTTATACCAGCTGTGATACAAAAGCCCAAAACCCCCCAGCAGACAGGTTAAGCATCCTTACTAGAGAGATCAGAATCGTAGTTTTATCTGAGGTTTTCCTATGGACAAGGTGTGGGGAAAATGATATTTATACTCATAACCCAAATCTTGTTGACAGTAGGATAATACTGGTTAAATTGTTCCAGGCAGAGGAAGAAATCCCTTATAAGTCCAGGGTTTTTTGACCTTAAGTAAGACATAAGGTCCAGAGACTCTTCCAGCACCCGTGATGTCCACAGGGTCTAACTGTCTCAGACAACCAGAACTCATCTGCCTTCAAGTCACTTCCATGGGAATTAAGCACTTCACATTTTATTTTACTTTATTATTTTTTACATCTGGGTGAATTGATATATGAAAATGAGGCATCTGTTCTGAAAATTTTCAGCTTCTTTTTTTTTCCCAAACTGAATAGCATATAAGTGTGGTTTGGCAAAACTTCGTCGTAAAACTAAACCCAAGGATAGCTCTGGGTTTGATTTTTTTTTCAAACTTTCCAGCACTGAAGTAGCTTTGGAAAGTGCATAGGGTTTGGCCCTGTTTTTAAATCTGTCACAGGACAGAGGGCACTTGATGCACACGGGAATTATTCTTAGGGAATATAAAATAAACGAGCTAGACAATTGGCTGCTGTGCAGCAGTGTGTGCTGAGGGATCTTTCACAAGAATTTGCCAAGTCTGGAGGAGGTTGACATGTTTTCATGACTTGGAATCCCACTTACTGAAAGGTGAGTATCTCTGTGAACTTCTTATTCCAGCTCTAAATAAGTGGCTCATGTGACCAGCTACCAACCAATGAGTAGGACAAATCTGGAGCCTGAGCTGAATGATCTTTCTCTGTGAGCTATGGCAGTCATTCTTTTCTCAAAATCTACCTATGGGTAATTCACTTTTGCAATCAGCTCTCCAACCATGCCCAAGATTCGTGAAGCTCTGCACAGCATCACCAAATAAATAAACAAATAAAGATCAAACCTAAATGATATTTGTCTTTGAAATCGGTGTAGCAACCTTCAGCCCCAATATATATAAGATGCAAAGCATGAGGCCCTCCTACAACTCGATAAACAAACACTACCAAAACCATCATCTGTCTGTAATGGTCTCTGTTGGCTGATCTCTATCAGATCGCTTCCTAAATCACAGATGCTGTTGTGGTCAGTGGTATGAGCCCCATGACCAAAGATGCAAACAGCTTGAAGGCTGAATTACTCTTTCCCTGCATGGAGCTGTTCCCATCGAGTCAGAGAGGAGGCACATTGGTCCGGGCAGGATGACTCAACCTGAAGTGCCCCAAGAAGCAGTTAGTCCAGGGAAGAAACCTTGTGCATGACAGATTGTTGCAAAATCTACGAAGGTGTTTGCACAAGTGTTTGCATTTCCACCCCTCCAATAACTCTATGAATGGAAACGCTCGTGCATGCAAACTAGCAATCAAAATGGACAAAATAAAAAAGAACATATTTGGATATGGAAACCATTGTGACAACATTGCAAATAGTCTGTGATTTTTTTTTCTTGCATGAGTTTGCATTTTGTTTCCAAAATAACATGCCCTTTAATTGAGGAGGGTAAGAAACCTGCTCCGAGCACAAGCACTGATGGAGAGCACAAGCTCAGTCTGTGGCCCAGTTTTCCTCCTCAGTGTTTATAACTGCATTTTGGGGTGTCGGAGGAGTCCTTAATTACCAGCACAGTCTCATGTTTAAACAGTCACACGACCAGGAATTGCTGCAAGTCTGAAGTTTGACAGGTTTGTTTTTTTAGCATTTAGAAGGAGCTTGAGTAAACATGGAAAAAGATTTTTAAGAAGCAATTTTCATGCTTGTGGATGAGCTGTAATTGATATCTACTGGCCTTGGCTTGCTGAACATTTCTGGGGGGGACCTTCAGTAACTGAAAAAGATAGAACACCAGCCAAAAGCATAGTTCAAAAAAATGATGTCACCAGTAAAATGACAGGCTCTGATTATCTGATTCAGTGGTTAAGCTGACAGGTTTTTAATGAACTCAGATAATGACCAAGAACAGCCTGAAAGTAGATAAAAAAAGGGGGGGAAAAAAAAAGGAACGTAAAGACATTTTCCTGCTGCTGTCTGCAGACCTCTCATCTTTTTAGCTTAATGCCAGACCTTGCTGCCCCTGGAACATTCCTGTATCACCTACCAGCACTGCTGGAGCTAAGGTCATGCCTGCATTTCCATTTTAAATCCCTTGCTCTTCCTCTCTTTTCTCTCTCCCATTCTCTTTTCTTTGCCTTTTTTTTCTTTCCGTCTGCTTCTTTTTTTTTTTTTTTTTTCCCTCCCTCCAGAGTTTTATAAGTCAGCTGTAAAAAATTGCTTCTGGCTGAAACTTGGCAGCAAAAGGCTGAATTCGGGCCAGGAATGATCTCCCCCCCGCTCCGGATTTCAGAACCTTTTCTTTTGGTCAGATTTAAACCACAAAAGTGCAGCGTGGAGGGGGGGGCCATGCCAGGCGTTTGGCACCGACCCTGCCTGGCTCCACCTTCCCCAGTGCTTCAGTGGCGCTTTATTTTTCCAGCTGAAATAAGGGTGATGTCTGCGTAATGTGGCAGAGATATTTTCGTGCGTGTGTTTGTGTTTAAAAGGAAAATGGCTGAGTCACTTCTGCCTGAAAATTAATTTGCTGTGTGAGCTGCTTGCTTGCTTGCTTTCTGGTTTTCCATCATTTTCCTTTGTATTAACCTTTAAAAGGAAGGTCCAAAATAAACCGTTCTTTTGGGGTCAGCAAAAGCACCCTCATAAATATGTGTGCTTTCAGCATGCTTCTGCATTGTAGGAGCAGAACAGAAGAAAATCATGATACTGATACCACTGGAAGCATAGTATAGAACTGATAGAACTGAGAATGTTTTAGGTGCTCCTTGTGTTATGGGAAATCTGCACCAGCAGCAGGAAAGAAGGGGCATTTGCTGGTGGTGCTCACAAAAGAAGAGGTAATGTCAATGGTGAAGATGAATTCAGAGCCCCTTGAGTACTGCTGAAATCAGCGATTCCACCATGCTCTGCCTTGCTGCACCCGGGGCTTTGCTTTCTTGATGCCACTTGCAAAGATCTGCCCCATTTGTGTTGCTGAAGATGACAGCCCTGCATCCCACACCACATTCCTACTCTGCCCTGCCAATGGTCCCTCTGGCAAAAAATAGTATGTGGTCAACTAATTAAAGACCTTAGAACAGATACACAATGGGACCAATTATGGTTGCCCTGGCAACTTTAATTCTGGTGTTTCCAAATGTTGGCGTTTGGAAAGTCTTCTCTTCAACTTTGGGGCATTTGTTGGTTTGTGTCTGTGCATCGTCATGCCGCCATCCTTCTCCTACCCACCGCCTTGGCTCCTGTAACCTCTTCGCCTCTCCTTTTGCCTCTCAGATTCCCATAGTGCTTGTGGCTGTGCTGCTATCTTCTCCTCCATGGTGGTGGACAGCAGGCGTTGTGCGCTTCTCCTTTCCAGTATCTGGAACCACAGGAATTTGGGGTGGAACCAGAGAGAACAGTTTGGTCAGCATCCGCAGGCCAGAGCACGGCCTACGAGGAGGGAACTGTTGTTGGGCTCAGCTCCCTGACCCAGCAAGCCTGAAAGGAATGTGTGCCAAAGAACATTTCTTTATTTTCACATTCTTAGGATTTCTTTTCTTTTTTTCCTTTCCCAAGAGAGTAGCAGATGGCAGGTTCTTACTATCCTACTGAGCTCTGAGTCACATTTAAAGTCGACATTTCTTGTTGTGAGGGAGGCTGTGTGTCTTCTGGTCACTGTGGTTTGTAATAGCCCATTAAGAAGGACCTTCTTAAAAGTAGCTTTCTCTGTATGCAGTCCTGAATGAAGAAGTTCCCATGTGTTTCTCAATGTGCTTCTGAAGGCAGTTAGCCTGTTTTTCACATACCATTAGCATGTCCTGCGGGTTTGAGGGGTGAATGTGGGGGATATTTCAATCCATAAAACTCAGTTTGAAAACTGAGATGTTAGTGGATTATCTACCACTGTCCTGTGCTGGAAGCTCAGGGAAAAACATCCACATCTCAGTGCTACCTCCTACTTGCAGAATCACTCCATGACCACAGCAGAGATCTCGTCAGCTGTCATATAACTTTTCTAAGAAGTAGCTGTTGAAGACATGAGGATTCATTCCACTGAAGTCTGTGCACTTCAGCACTATATCTGTGTTGGGGTCATGATCATCTGAAGAACGTCTTCTACAGATGATGGATGTATTTCCAGAAAGAGATTTGATTTGTCTCCAGGAGAGAGCTCTCTTGTCCTCTTTACTGGTTATAGTGAGTAGGCTCAGGTGCATGGGCTAAATGTTGACAGACCCTTTTCTGCCCAGCTCATGCTGTTGAACACAGGAGGTGACAGCAAGCTGTAATCAAGCTGGGTCTTAGCTTCAAAGCTCGTAAGGAGTCATCTCTACAGGCAGAAGTTGTGCAAAGCCCAGGGAAGGGATGGGGTTGCATTAGTTTTGCCTCCCACTGCACATTGCAAATGTCTCCATCTTCAGAAACAGGGCTACCAACCTCAGGTCCTCAAAAATCATGAGTCAGATCTCAAAACAAAAAAGTGATAGATGTAAAAGCAAGGGGATATTGTGAAAAAAAAGGAAAAAAAAGGTATGAGAGAAAGGGCTGGATTCTTCTGGGTTTCATTTTGGTTTCTGAGACTTTGGATTTGGACTAAGATTCATGTTTTCCTAACCTTGTCCTGTAGCAAAGTCTGGAAATTTACTTTGCTGCAAGAGCAAGCTAAGATTCCTGTGCAATGAATTTGTCCAGGAGCTGGATCTTTAAGAAGAAGATGAAATAATATGAGATGTAATAAAAACCCCTGAAATTGGCAGTACTGCAAAAGGTAGATGGTCGCTTTGGAGTCATGAGAGCGGCAGTGATTAGAGTAGGATACAGTGTCAGGCTGAACTTGAGTGCTCCTGCTTGCACTGAGCTATGGGTGTTGTGCCAGACTGTGTCTGTAGAAATGTTAAATTCCCTCCTTTTGGATGTATTTAAAACACTATTTTTTTTTTCCCCATAACGCTTCCAGAAATCACTTTGGTTTTGACTATTTAAAGACTCAAATTTGTCACTAGATCAGTGCTCCCCCATGTACAGAACCCAGAACTATTCCCTCTCCCTAACTAATTGACATTGACATCGTATTGAATCTATGTGCTTTTAAAATCCCACGAACCTTTCATTTTCCAACAGGAGTGGCCAAACCAGTTATCCTCACTCAGCTCATGTGTCATTTGTGGGTGGAAATTCACAGCTCCTGAAGCAGAGAGGAGAAAGGGAGAGGAACAGGATGGGGATGCAGCTGGGGGATCACATCTCAGCAGGAACTGCTCTGAGCAGCGATCCTGTTCACAGCGATGCAAAACCAGAGAACTGACCCCTGTGCCCAGACGTGATTTGCCCATCCTTGATCCATACACCATCGTGGGACAGATTTCCTGGGGGAAAGAGAACAAAAGAAACAGAAATTAGTAGTTTAAGGTGATTTAATCTTCCTCTCAGGGCTGAGTCTGGCAGGGCAGGTAGTGTCACTGCACAGGTCTTGGTAACTCACTGGCTGCACCCACCTCTTCAGTGCAGCCCATGTCTATAAATATCCCTCCCCAAGCTCCTCTCAAGCAGGAATTTACAGAGAGCACTCTAAACCTGCTCCACCTGGTGCCAAGGCCCTATTTTTCTCACTGGATATTGTGGCTTGTTTGTATATTTTGAACAAGCCTGCAAGGGCAATTGGTGATGCCCTGGGGAAAAAGAAATTGCATTGTGGCAGAGCCCCAGAGAAACCTCCTCACAAACATTAGGATTTAATTGTGGAAGGCAGAAGTGGGAAAAAGGCAAAGACAACAAGTAATGTATCATTATGACTCATAGTGCCTCAGAGGGTTATGTTTTTTGAGATGGTGCTATGTGTATGGTTATTAAGTTATCATTTTGTTATTAAGTTTGCACTGATTTTTACGGTAAATTAGGGCTCTAAAGCTTTCCAGCCTGGTACTAATGAGAAGTGTGTAAAAGGTGTGAAAAACATTCATTAAGAAGGGTAGAAGGGTTAAACTAATATATAAGTAATTTTTCAGACATACACTAAACCTAAAAATTGATGAAACCCTGGGGAATTACCTGAAAAAAAGAAAAAAAAAAAAGGCATCTATTTACCAAAAATGAAAAAGGTCCTTCCAGGAGAAAAATAATTTTAAAAAAAAATTGCATCTACAGAGAAAAGAAAAAAAAAACCCTCTCCCTCTGAAAATGAAAAATAATGAATTTTTATTTTGGCCTGGATCTTCACAAAGCACTTTGCAGTCTCACCGCTGTTTGCCATGGCAGCCTTGCTGCTGATTTGCTGATTTTAAAGTCAAGTTTTGTCCCCCTCAATGAGTTTTATTTTGTGTTCCTGGCTGTTACTGCCCAGCATGTATTTCCTAGTCTTTGGCCTCTGCTGTGATGCTTGGGCTGTAAATAAACTGAGGAACAGGACTGTCTTTCATTATGTGTTTTACAGAGTCTAGCACCATGTATCTCCAAAAGGCCTAATGGCCAGAAAACGATGCTGCCAAATTCCTTGCTGGTGGCCTGGTTCGGAGTTCAGTTTTCAGCTTGGGACTCTGTTTCTTGTTGCAGATCCAACTTCTGAGACTATCTTACAGCTTCCCAGGAGTTCTCCAGCCCCAGTGATGAGTGTTACAGAAAAATGGGCATGGGAGAAGGGAAACAAAGCTGTGGTGGAGCCTGGAAAAGCTGTACAGAAGGGGCAGAAGGGGGTGGACATATGATAAATTTTCCCCCCGAGACAAGATATTCATCTCCATGCTGCTGCCTGTGTAGGAGAGCTACCACCTGAGCACTTCCCAGCCTGGCTTTTTGCACATCCCCAGCAGTGCTGCACTATGTCTACACTGCCCAAGGCTCAAGCTGGTCCCACCTCTTCTGTAATTAAGCCCCAGGCTTCTGTTGGGGCACCACTGCTATAGAAACGAGTAATAACAGTGATACGGTATTAGCAATAATAGCAGTGGTTGCACTCCTGCTAATAATTGCCATAGTAATAACAATAATTTATCTCTGTTTCCCCAGAGAATATCCATCATCTGGTGAACGTGAATGGATTCTCTCTGTGCTGCCTGCTGGGCTCCTTCTGTATAGGRCCTTCCTAATAAATCTGTGTGCCCGGCCTTATCTGTCACGCTGTCGAGCAACGACGGCACCAGTGTTAATTCCAAGGTTAAAAGTAAAGAAAGGCCCATTACCACAATTATCATTCCAGGCACGTGGTGTCATTGTGCTGCTGGCTGCTGGCCACAGGGCCCTTGTGGCAACACACACTGCTTTCCCCCAGCGGTCCCCCAAGCCCTGTGTTCCTATGGGCTGGGAAGGGCAGAAAAATCAATTAGCAATATGGGATGCTAATGAAAGCCCAGTCCAAATGTGACTTTGGAAACACTTTTTTGTTGTTGTTGTTTTTTTTTTTCCCAAAGATTAATGTATCTTTAAAAAACAAATGGGTAACTGTATCACTTTCCAGAACTGCTTGTGTTTGCAGCTCCCACAAGAAAAAAAAAGCCAGTGTTCTGGCTCTGTAAAGCAACATTGTTCTGCGGCTCCCATACAATGGCACTTTGGGGACCGCTGAAGCTTGGCCTTCTCCAAACAAAATCCCCAAGGTCTAGCCTAGCTCCTGTCTAATGGTATTGAGGAAGCCAACAGACCAGCCACGTCATGCAAAGTTAAAGGCAGAAATAAGGGGTGACCGCAGCAATAGTGTCCATGCCATGTGCTGTGATGGGAAGATCTAACAACGCTGCCAAACCCCAGGATGGAGTAAGTGAGCCTGCATGGTTCAGATTCTACACTTAAATCAGGATAAATCCATATTACAGAGGCTTATTGCCTATGTAGTCTTACTGTGGGCAAGTCACCTGTCCCTTAGCAATCTCTAACAGCAATATCTGGCAGGGACATAGTAAAGTTTAATGAGGCACTTGACTGTGCTACAGTTAGAGGTGTTAGAGCTGGTAACGTGTAATTATAAGCATTGCCCTCTGGCACATCAGTCTTCAGATGGTTTAATCGAAATTGCATCTCTGAATGCCTTCTAAAATAAATATTTTATTTCTTTCACACAGAAATGTACAAAGTAAGATGTAATCCTACTGCCACCTTGTTCTATTTAAACCATATATAGCTGCTAGATATTTATACTCTTTTTCTCAGCATTTCATTTTCTCACTACAAGGGAAATCATTTGGAACTGTGAAAGCTACTCGAATTGTCCCCTGGGCTCATTGCTGAGTTTTCCTACCTAACCCTAACCACTCAGTTAGGATTTTGGTCTTCATTAGGTGTTTTATGTTTTAATGCAATGAACAGTAACAAAACCATATGAGCAAAGCGACAAGGACTGACAGACTSTTCCAGAGACCAATGCTACATTTTAAAGACTAGCATGACGGTAGGTAGGCAAATCACATCTGCTCCAGAGWCATTCACTGCACTTGCAGAACGTGGTCTGAAAATCCAACTGCAAAAGTTGCCATCAAACTGATGGATTTCTTTTGTCTGACCCCCTACAAAGACAATGGTGAAAAATCAGACCAATTGTTTCTGTGATTTGTTGAAAGAGGTGGGAATATGATCAAACTCGGACCATAAATTCTCCAGCATAACCTTTCAGAGAYGTCCCCTTGCACTGAGTGCTGGCTGAAGACACCCACATAAGAAGRAGCCTGGGATTCAAATGTAGAATCAAAAGCCACGCTAGGATTAAGACTTCCACGTTGGAAAAGAATAGAGTATCAAAAGCATCTGCTCTGCTTTGGAGACTGACTTCATCTTTGCTCCTTCAGTCTGGGCTCTGGGGTGTGGAGAGTGTCAAAGAAAGGGATGGATGTTCACGGCTAGGGAGCATCTGTCTTCGGATGAATCCTCCCTTCCTCTCCCACATCGCTGCAGGGGAAGGGCATGTTAAGCAGCTTGGCTAAAGCCAGCTAGAAGGCTAATTCTGCAATCTCAGATGGGAGGAGGGTGCCCTTGAGTATTCAGCCTTTAAACATTATTCCAAGTGAAAATAAATTCACTGAGAACTTGGCAAGGCCTAGAAGCAGCTTGATTTGGGGAACGTTTTATAAGAAGCTCATTCACAGTTATTGCATAACAGCTACTACGTAGCATTATGCAGTGGTTTAAAGCACGGTCTCTCCTTGGAAGGTTTATTTTTCATAAGCACTCTTTCTCCTTTACTTCTTTATTCTTATTTATCATTCTTTATTCTTATTATTTTCACTAGGAATAAAAAAAAAGGAAATATTTCCACACATCTTTGAATCGCTTGGTCATCATTGTTCAAATAGATCAACTCGAAGATCTCAAAGCTTTCTTCTGTTTCAAAGACAGGAGTATGATCACTAGGAATGTAGGATATTTTTGTAATGTAGGCCAACTCTGATGAACTTGTTATAAACAACTTTTTCCTCACGGAGGAGAAATGCAAACCTGTGTATTATAGTAATTATCTTAACAACACCTCAAGTTAAGCTTTTTATCCTTGCCATACATGGGTCTAGGGAAAGAAATGCAGCCAGAAACAAACAAATGAAAGAATTATCCTGTTTGTGCCTACTAGAGTAGATCTCTTCTCTCTGCCTTCAGTAGGGTAATTTGCTTTTGGTCAGTCAAGTAAAACAATCATTCCTTCAACTATAGTGGAGAGCAATTTGCCGATTATCTCTTTCCTAGATGCATTGAATACTCCGTATCCTGTTCCATTTCCTGACAGATATTCACATGCAATTAGATACAGTGGGAATGTAATGTGAAATGGAGATTTTGTTCTGAAACATGGCACCGCGCCCGTGCTCTTCCACATCTCCTTGAGCAAAGAGCAAGTGCCAAAATGAAAGGCATGTTTAATGGCAAAGGTGAACCAAGTTCAAGCCAAAAATAATCCCAGACAACTCAATTCTGATTTTTTTTTTWWTTTTTTTTCCATTTTGTGGGGTAATGGAAACACTTTTTTCAGTCTTTCAGGCTGGAGTTCTAGCGGCAAAATCTCTTGCAAGCTATTGAAATGTCAGCTACTGTTGTGTACAAAATCCTCTATATCACAGTGGAATTTGGAAAAGGAAGCCAACAAAGCAGTCAGATTTACAGTGTACTGGAAGAGTTTTCCAGAAACTTTATTTTTCTCTTCAAAATAAAAATGCTGTGAGAAAGTTCTCTTTCCATAACATTTTTGACCTGTTTCCAGAAAATAGAAGGAACATATAATAAGATGTATTTACTAATAATTGATTTTGATTTTGTAAAATTGCACTTCAAAGAAGATAGCTCAGTTAGCTTAAACTTGAGGTTAAAAAAATGTGGATTAAATCTTGGGTGTGGAAGGGAATTTGCAGAAAAACCTGATTTGGTTTATCTAAACAATCTTTCACAATATCATTCTTGTAGCCTGTTAGCAGACATCCTCAGACTTTGTCTTTTCTCTATCTTTTCTTGTTATGTAGAATCTAAGCCCAGTTTTTATAAGTCGCTTCTGAAGCAAAGCCATGATTCCTTGTTCATAGGATATGTTTTTCTTCTTGTTTTTTTAAATAATCTATCCAATAGAAATGAAACCTGAAGCCATATACTGATTCTTCAATGGGATTTTTGGGTAAATCTTTCCATCTGACTATATTTCAAAGACAGAATAGTTTTGGAGACAAAGATGTGATATGTGATATGGGCTGGCCCTGGTCCATGAAGGGCCTTCAAAAATATGGGTAAGGTTTTGAATTAGATTAAGCATTACTGAGTTGGATTCACAAAACACGTTGACAAACCAGATTTGTTGTCCTAAGAGAGGTCCTGCTGCAGATATGTGACCTTGATCTCAGTGCAGTGGAATACTCAAGCCCAGAAGTTTAAATAAATAAATAAATAAATAAATAAATAAGTGTAAAAATGCCAGGTTCTTCTTTCTTCTTTGAAAGAGAAAGGTGAGGCCTTCTGTCTACCTGATGAGATTGTAATTGTTACTTAATTTTACTGAGATGCAGGAAAAGAAAGAACAGCAATACTTTGCATCACCTTTTTTCCAGAAAAGTAGGGAGCAAAAAGGCCCAGAAGCACAATGGGGACTCTGGCCAGGCAGCAGCTCTTTGTGAGGATTATGAAGCCAAATACCATTGTAGACTTCTGAGGAAAGAGCCAACCAAAGATCTGATGGACAACCAAGAAGAAATACTAACCAAACCAGGCCAGAACGGAGGGCATAGAGGCAATGAAAATACCTGGTTTGTATGATGGGACTGGCTTATCTTGGGTCAGCTCTGTCCGGGGCAGAGCTAATACTCATCTTTCTACTTCTCTGAGAGGCACACTGTCAAAATGTCTCAGCAGAGAGACCTATGAGAAAGCTTTATAAATAAGAATACACGAAAGAAAGATAGAAATCTATTCGCRAAATGGAGTAGCGATCATGAAACAAAAATTCATTAAAAATGTATGACCAGAGTAATAAGACTAGCTTTGTTTTGGCAGTGGCAGCCTGCAGAAAAARGAAAGGAGGGAGAGAATCATATTACAGAGATGAAAAAGAAGGGAGGCAGAAAAGCGGATTAAATAGAAAGCYATACACTTTAGTTTTAAGGATTATCATCAAGAGCCGTATAAATTGAGAATGTTAAAGATCAGGAATGGCAAAAAGGGCAGTTGGRTGATGCAGATTTAATTAGGGAGGGAGAGATACCCAGGCACAGAMACTGCACATCAGAGAATAGAGAGCAAGGAAGGCAAAACAAAGAGTGTGAAATCTGCTGACTCCTGAGGAATCAGAGGCTGGAGCTTCTTGCCAAGAGGACAGAGCCCAGAGAGGAGAGACGTGAGCAGCTACTTGGAACCTCCATGYAGACTACACTGCAGTGTTAATCTCGCACTCTCCGGTATAATCCTGCAGAGAAACATTTCCCAATCCTTTSAGAGCTGAGGCCCTCTTCAGGGGGACGCAACGACACACATCCCATCTCACGGTGCTGCCAGGTGCTGTGCCAGATGTTTTCCTGCTGGCACCTACCTTTAACTACCCTTTCCTCCCTCTTGGGAGGAGAGCTGGCAATTTCTAAATTGTGATACTTCCTCTGCCTCATTTATTTATTTATTTTTACAATAAACCACTATTTTTAAAGAAACAATAAATAAAAAAGTCATTGTATTTCCTAGGTTCGAAGGTCCTTAAGATCTTCTAGCCTGATGTTGGGCATRCTACAGGCTATAAACCTCAGCCATTTTTGTCCTAAGCACGTCAGGTTTCTAATTGCATTTCCCCTTAGCTGCAGTCTGAAGCTTTCTGGTTCACTCCTRTTTGCTTCTGCCTATCGGCACAGTGTAGCAGGCAGATTGATTTTACATGGCACGAAATCATCTCAGAAGGAACTGGCCAATAAGCATGGATTATAGCTACTGCAGCAAAAGAGCCAGTTGTTAGCTTTTGGAGCATTTCTTCAGCCAAAGCCACCATTGGTTTGTCATGCTCTTGAGCTTTAACTAACCATGAGACCAGTGGACAGCATCTCTGTAGGATTCAAAGCTTTCTGTTGGGTTGCTCTTGCTTCTGCTTCCTTCCCTAAAGAGCACAGCAGCTTCAGGGCTGCCTTCCTCATTCCCAAACATGGAGCAACCCAGGGTGGATTAACCATGAGGACATGAAAAACTGAAGTATCCAAGTAATCTTGATGATGGACAAAACCTCTACTGACTTCAATAAGCCTGAGATTAGGCCAAGGAGCTCAGAGCACTGTCTGCCATTACATGTACCAGTAGGTCTGATATGTGACCCTAAGGTACTAAATGTTTGGAAAAAAATTGATATCTGTCCTCCTTGTTCTAGCTTCCATAGACAGCAGTGCCCATATTGCTGTGTTCTGCTTCATGTTCCCTGCCTTTCTGGATTTTTCAGAGTAGAAGAGGAATATTWTCTGAATTAAACTGTAGCCAAAATCCAACTTTTTTTCACATGACCAGAGAAGATTAAACCAGGAGAATCAAGGTTAATAACACATTACCTCAGTGTGAACTTCAGAAATAAGTTAGCTTTTCTCCAAAATACCACTATAATTCTTTGAATGGATTATAGCTTCTTTTTAGGAGAGAAAACAAACCCAAATCCTCCTTGGCTGAGTTTCACTCTGGGTGTTGAATTCTACAACCTCTTATTGAGCTGCAAACTCAGAGTTTACAGTGGTCATATTATAGAAACCAGCCCATATTTGGGGCTGGGGGATGAAGCTATTGAGTGACTCTGAGTTGGCACTGGACTGCCTAGGTAACTAAASACTGAGGATGGGAAAACATAGGCAAGGCATATTTGAAAAATTGCAGCAGATGTGAATTATGAATCCAAGGATAACAGTGCTTGTCCTCAGATCTCTTCCTGCTGACGCTTGTCCTGCTGTACTTTAGGCCAAAGTTAGTAGCACCATCTGCCAAAGGATTCTCAATGAAAGCTTTTGGGCCTGACATGAACTGTGTTTGGAGGTCATAAAAGAAATACTGTACAAGATTATACTGCAAASATATAAAGTCTTCGGGTTTAAACCATAACATAGTTTAGAAGCCCTAATCCAAATCTGGCTCCTGTTTTGCTTTATATACAGCAGTAGATAATCTTTTTATTCTAGAAACGTTGCTGTCCAAATAGTCAAAAAGTGAGGGGCCTAAGTTCAGTTTTGGTGYACCCTTTAGGATATGCTGAGCCTGCTTGCTCTCATCACTATTCCAAGCCTGTGCCACAGAGATATGGCCTCAGAGCACTGTAGAAATTGCTTTTATTCCAGTTGTCCCCAGAAATTCAATATTAAGTCCTGAAAGCCTTTCAACAGTAGTCTTGTGCGTTGTTTCTATTCTGATGAACTGGTATTTTATACATACAATCAGAGAAAAAAGCAGAAGAGCTTCTCAGTCRATATCAGCTAAAACTTATTCTTCACTACAAACTTGATTTGGAAATGCTTCCTGAATCCCTTCCATTTCTGCTCTGCTCTCTGTTGCAAGATCTGCTGTGAGATGCATATTTGTTTTCCAGGAAGTTTAAGCTAAGGCAGAATAGGCATTTTTGAGAGAAAAWTGCAATGTTCTCACTCTTTTCTTGATTTTGAAGGATTTAGGGGAAAAAAGAAGGAAATAAAATTCTATGTCTCAATAGCCCAAACTAAAAAAAAAAAATCACAATTACTTCATTCCTGGCTAGAATCTTTGAGTGTTTCCTCGGGAGGCTGGCTGATTCATTTTGATGCAATCTGYTGCAAATATTTGAATCTCTGAGAACTTCTGGAAAACCCAGTAGTATTTAAAAACTTTTTCATAGTTCAYGACTTGTGGAGTTTGTAATTACTACTGGGATCTCTGGTGGAATTTGTACATTCTGCCAAATAAACTGCTTTGAAGCTCCAATTTCCTCAATGCTTGCTAAGATAGAAATCGAGTGAAGCAGATCTAAGGCCTAGTACTAATGCCGTTCACTTAATTTCTATGCCAGTTTTGAGAAAGGAATGAATTGCTGGTTTACTCTCATACCTATAGAAATAATAGCCATTTACCTGTATAATCTTTGCAGCAATTAAGTTTTTCACCAGTTATTGTTACAATCAATATGATTGTATTGATTGTATCAATAAGACTGAGAGGAAATGACTGCATTGCATTTTCTAATTCTGTTATGCTTAAAAATGCAGCAATTAGTCAAGATGGAGACTTATTAATAAGTAAAATTTTGCTGATGGTCTCTCATCTGTACTTTTTAAAGACCCTTTTATCATTTGAAAGAAGAAATTGACTTAGAACCAAGTAAGAGTCTGAATTATGGCCATCTTTGAACTGTCTGCAATGAGCCTCTAGCTCCACTCAAGAATGTGCAAAGTGATTAACTGCATTTTACAAGTTGTATTGCCTTKATTCCAAACACTTGGCTACATCTCAGTGACTTCATCGGAGTAAACACTCTTTCTTCTGTATTGTAACTTCTCAGGGCAAATGAATGTGAATTCACCTGGAGAAATTCCCAAGCTGCAAATTGCTGAGGAAATATGGAGGGATTCAGTTGACCAAACAACAACTGTTCATGAAGAATAACTTCAATAACCATAACCTGCAGCTGTCTCTGCTTTCAGTGGGCTGTAAAGAAAGCTCCCAGTCCCAGGTGAGATTCTCTGGCTCCATGAGTAGCACAGATTGGTGGGAGACAGATGAAAATGTTTGTGTTTGCACATTGGATACATGCCAGATGTCAAGGGAGTCACAGAACAGGCATGGGGTGGCCAGAAAGAATGTTTTGGAGTGACTTTTTCACCGTGCTAGCTCCTTGACCATTGAAGAACTTGAGGATGTGTTTAACTCTTAGCTATTAAAAGGAGACCACAGGTATGCTTGCAAGTGCTTAGTCAAATAGGGCTTGGATTTTGTTGCATGTTTTGCTAAAGAGGGACCTCTTTTTTCCCCACTGAACCTGCTCTTTCTGATTCAGAAGTAGAAAAAAATGACTCCTCATAATTGAATATATAATTTTTCTTCTTGACTCAGTTCAGAACACTATTAGATTCAGAACCTATTAGATTTACCATAAGCTCTGTGCTTAGGTATCCATTCCTATATAAGCCATAGCATTGAGTTTACAGATGAAAACAGAACCTGTCAGGATGAGGGTAAAAAAAAGTTTATTCTGCTGTTTTCTACTGTTCCAAAGAGAACCATGATGGATTATGTATTGCAAAAAATATTTACTCCATGGAAAAAACATTAAAAAAATTCTCACTGATTATTATCCACAGTTGGGTTACTTTGCAAGTTCTGGGTAGAAGGAAGGAAGGGAGGAAGGGAGGAAGGNGAAGGAAGGAAGGAAGGAAGGAAGGAAGGAAGGAAGGAAGGAAGGAAAGAAGGAAGGAAGGAAGGAAGGAAGGAAGGAAGGAAGGAAGGAAGGAAGGAAGGAAGGAAGGAAGGAAGGAAGGAAGGAAAAGAAAGATGATAATCTGTCTGCTCAGTTGACAATATGGACATAAAACTGCGGGATTCTACCAGCAAAAGAAGTCAGAAGTTCACTGGAGACAGTTGGAGATATAAGACAGGTGCCAAAACTAGAAGCTGACATCCAGCACATGGACATCATGTTTCAGTGTTGTCACTGATGCTTAATGGCATACATTAGTGATAGGAGAAAAGCAGCTATTCCTCCCAGTATTAATTTCCAATGCATTTCCAATAACTTAATTTCCAATGCATAAATAATATTTGACCTGGAAGTAGAAAGAGCTTGGCTGAGTCCCAAGCCTTGCCTGTACTAAGGTTAAAATTCCTGCACCAATAATTATTTAGAAAGAGTGGAATAACCCTGCTAAGAGATGCTCAAATACAGCTAGTTCAGAACAGTAAATAGTCTGTTAAGGTAGTTGACCAGGTAACTTGGCAGCCAGGTTCAAGGCTGTGGCGTGGGAACAGCTTTAGAGATATTTTAACCTCAGCAGGTTCTTTAACAACAGCAGATTGGCTTTCCTAGAGGAGGGAGAAGTGTGTCTCGTTCTCTTTGGCATTTTGACCAGAAATTCTATCCTATCATAGAAATCTTTCTTATGAAAATTTCATCAAACCTGGCGTATTCCCAAGAAAAGACTCTATTTCAACAAACCGKCATATTCCAATGATAAACTGTGTTTTTGGAAAATTCCCAAATAACTCTACTGCTTGGCACCTGCTTAAGTTGCTAAATGTTGAATCAAGTGGTTCACATTACCATGGAACACCATAGCATTTTCATTACGCGATGCTTGAAAAAATAAAACCACAATATTAGAGGGGAATTTTTCCTGGGAGCCTCTTTTGTATTGGAGCCTCCTATATTGGAAAAAAAAAAAAGTGTGAACAGGGTGAAACCACAGAGATAATTAAACCATTAAACATGAGAGATTCCCACTGTATGATCAAAAGCCTCAGGCTGTGGTTGCCCAAGATGAAGTGTTGGCAGCAATACCAGCCTGAGGTATTTCTGTCCTTTTTTTTTTTCTCTCTCTCTCTTTCACACTTAGCCTCACACAGGCTTCTTCACYCACCCCTATGATGAATAGTACTGAGGAATTTAAATTGTTTTTTAAAAAAAGAAGTCCTACGTGTTTCTGTAAAAATGGATCTGGTGCATCACAACTTCACAGGCAGCTCTGCGTGCATGGCTGCARAAGTCCAGCAACAGGTTAGGTATAAAAAGAGGCAAAACTTAGATGTGAAATGGTTGGRGGTTAATAGGCAACTCTTTGGGTCTGAAGATAAAAAATATCACACTGCATCTACCTCATGTGTTCGGCTGATGAGAAGAATCTCTTGCAGCGTCTACTGATAGGCTTCCTTCCAAACTCACCAATGTCAATAGGAGCACCTTTTATTGACTCCAAGGCTTCTGGTCTGTGGAGTTACTCTGTTTTCTAGKTGGCAAATTGGAGATAATCCGAGTTACATTTTCTTGTGGTAGAACAGAAATAGCTAGCCTGAGAGTATTTTCCTGTTTTTGTCTTTGTAGTCATGAAGATTTCTTACTCAAATATAGACCTTGAGAATCATCACCCTATTTTTAGTGTCTTTCAAGTTTACATGCTTAATGATCAGGTATGATGCATTTTAGCTATCTGACATGTCTGACAGGTTAGGGCTAGATAAAGTGAGTCCCAGGCACACTATTGATTACCTCTGACTATAATCAGATGAATCCTGCTCTAAGTTGTGGAAGTAGAACACAACGCCTCCTCATAGTCCTGTTAATATTTGTGCCAAGGATCTCTAAACTAGTTGCTTGATGACTCAGATGGCAGAACTTCAAAGGGGTGAGGCATCTGAAATACTGTTTTTCTGTCTGTTTATACAAATGCATGCACACACATCTACTTCAAACACATACAAGGCCAAAAGTCTTTTCTAGTCTTTTCTCTTCCATAATCTGTAGACTCACCACTAAAAAGGTTCTCTTGTCTAAGATGCTGTAGGGCTGTTTACTTGACAGCAAAGCAGATGCTTACCCTAGTTGTGACGGAGTGGGACATCTGCTTGGCACAGCTGGGAACCAGYACATTTTGCACATGGTGGCAGAAAACTGGGTCCTCAGTTTTATTCTCTTTGACCGAAGATTTCATCTTCCCTCAGTGCAAAATTACAGCATGGGCTGTCCAACAGTGAATCAAAACCTATGCTTAACCCAATGAAAATATGAGGAGGGCAAAAAATCTCATTGACAGCAAAATAAATAACATGGAGCAGGCCTGACATGTATCAAGCATGCATTAATACAGGTGAACCTCCTTCCTCCTCTTTCTCATTTAGACAACCACTAAGTACATGGAAATGGTTATTATTTCTTTCAAAATCATGTGTGACATTTATTGACTGTAGGACAATTGGAGACTAATTTTTTTTTTTATGCTGCACAGCATATGGAAGATAAGCAGTAGAGCAGCAGGATTCAGTGCTGTGGAAAGACCCCCTGCCACCTCCAGCTGGTACCCTGGATCAATGTAAATTCATTGACCTCTCTGTTATGGCTGCTCATGTGACTTCTTGTGATGTGGGTTCCTATTCACTGGGAATGGAGCTCTTCCATTCAGAGTGGCATATTGTACCCATCTCTGTAGTGTTAGGAYTTCCCACTGAGCAAGAAATAAATGAACAATTTTTCCAGGGTTTGTTCTCTCTTTCCCTGCTGGTGGGATAATTATAGTTTTAAATTACTGTTATTACCTTAATGACCTGTTGCAGGCTTAGGAGAATAATGCGGAGAGGTTTATACCAAGACTGGTGAACAGCAGGTGTTCCGTCCACCTCAAGCCTTGGGGGTTGCAGGGCTGTGGTTTGGCCATGGAGGAAGTCATGATTCTGGTGGACTTTCATGGTGAGTAGGCTTCTTGTGTTCAGGGCATCACCAAATGAGGAAGTTGAGATGGTCTTGTGATATTATAAGCCTTTTCTATGGCAAAATGATAAACACTGAGCAGCTCAATGAAGCATCTCAATTCCTATTTAGGCACTTCACCACAGAAAGCAGTAAGATTTAGGAGTTCTTTTTCTTTCCAAAGCTTTGTCTGTATGCTTCAACTGAGCAGTAAACCAATAAAGTGAACTTAGTAGTAGTGTGTTTGCAGAGAGTTGTAAGGTTGAAGTGATCCTTGTGCTCTTCTGTACTAAGGAAAACTCCAGGGAAGATACAAAGAGCATTGCAAAATGTGGTGCAATGAAGAAATGGCATCTTTGGGGTCCCTGTCACCTAAATTTGAATATGGCACTTATGCCGTATAAACGTCAGTGTCTGGGTTGCAACCTGTGCCTAGACAGGTTTGCTTACAAGATTTAACATCTATTTTCACATGTGATGAACTGCACTCTAGAAGTGTCCATTTCTCTGCCCTGACTACAGAGCAAGGCTAAATAGCTCAGATGCAGGCACCTGCACTCCAGATCTGCTGTTAGACAAGTGATTATTGCTCTAAACATTTAGGATTAAGGTTCATGCAGGAAACTTTAACACGAAASTAAACTAGCAGAAGAAGGAGCTTATTGAGAAGGGGACAGGACCTAAGTGTGGTAACAACCATTAGCACCAGTTCCTAAGCAAGATGGCATGGCACTGCTCCAGAGGAAACATTGCATTTCACTGCAAGAACCAATGCAGAAAACTGCACCATTTTTATAGCTGACACCTCACAATGGCTCCCTGCAACGTTGTGTGGATAATATATCAAATGAARAAAGACTGGAGTCCCTGGGGTTCCACAGGCAAGGGCAAAGCAGCTTTCTGCCATTGCTTTCTGTTCTGCCATTGCTTTCTGCATTGCACCCAAGCCAGGTTAACATGGAGTAAGAAGTTGGCTTATTTCCAGATAGGAATTTTTAGCAGTTTGAGTCATTGCTGCCAGGGCTAAGTCTTAACCTGAGCAAAAGCTTTTTCTGAAGGATTTTGTTGCTAACAATATTTAAAAAAAAAAAAAAAAAAGAAAACTTAGTTTCACCAAAAATCTATTTTTTGGGGGAGGAGAGCAGCAAGCATCTCTGTGGGTACATTTTGTCATACTGCTTATTCATGACTCTGCAGTTCTTCCTGCCCTTTCTCCCTTGGGAAAGACTAGATGCATTTTCCTTGAAAGTCAAGGCAGAAAGGTTACACTAGATGATCATAAAATGAAAGGTTCTTCAGTCAAAGGATTAGTTCACTGGAAGAATGAGTGGAGAACATCCTAAACATATAAACATCAATGAATCCTCTGTAATATGCCTTGATATGCAGTTGTACAGTATGTATCAAAGGTGTTAAAAAGACAGTTAAAGTGAGAAGAAAAATCCTCAAGTTGAAAAAAGTATAAGTCATAGATCAAACCTTATTAATGCCTGTCACTTACAACACCCACGTCAAAGRAAGAAATTAGCACCTCCTGACACAAATCCCACGTGTACAAAACACGAGTAACGTACACGCAATGCAACAAAAAGGGAAGAATATTAAAGTAATCAGTCAAAGAAAGGACTCATCCTCTCATCTTAACTATGCATGAAGCAAAAAATAAAATGTCTATAGAGAAATTTTATAGACAAAAAGGCAGCTGGGTACACGAGAGACTGCAGTTGAAGCGTGGAAGCTGTGAAGAGGAGATGAAGAAAACTGAGCTTGATCAAACACGGACGAATAAATATCAGTGAACTGAGAAATGAGATGAGGATGGGGCTAAACACTGATATAAAACTAAGTGCCTATATAGAAAGGCTAGATATCACCAAAAAACAGGATGCTAAAGCCATAACAGCGGCAACTATTTCTGTGACTGAAAGCCCCTACAGCACTCAGGTTGGCTAAAGATAGGAGAGGCAAGTAACGTGACAGCACGAATTTAAGAGTTGTGCATGATTGATTTTGTCTCTCCTCCAGTGCAGGTCAAAAGGGCCAGACTTTGCAATTATGTAATGGAAATGAAAAGATCAGATGAGAGGTAGGGAAAAAGAGAGCTGTTCTGTGTCTAACTTACTGAGAGGTGAGGGACAACACAGTGATGAGCTATGTAGTTTTATATCCTGGGTTTGTCATTCTGTGCAGCTGTGCTGGCAGTGGCGATGTCTGGTCATCTGTTAACTTTGCTGGCTACAAATATATCACTGCCCCTTGCTGGTAGCAGTGCTTTAACCTCTCTGAAATACTCCTACTCTTTAAAAAGACTAGTCCAGTGGCTTCCCAAACTCTGCTTTTCGCCCCACTTCAGCTGGCTTTAAAATCTCCCAAAGTAAGCACTGATGAGGAGTTTGGGGACCCAACAGCCATTGGAAACCTGTGATTTTCTAGCTTATTATAGTTGTGTTTCCTGGCATTTCTCCTCAGCCAAACCAGGGCTGCTCCATGCCACATGAGACCGATAGCCAGTGTGTGCTGCATGTATGTATAAGTATATAAATGGAAGGCTGAGATCTTGTTTTTACTGAAGGCAATTACAGATAATGCTGCCTACTCTCTCTCTCTCCCACTCTCCCACTCCTACCCCATCAGGAGCTAGAAATACTCCAGAGACTGCAACAACCCTGTGCCAGCTGGGAATGGTGCCAAAGCGACGGCCGGCTGAGAGCTGCTGGAGTCTGCTCCAGCCTGGCCTTTCATACCCGCTGCATGACCTTCCTAAACCCTGGGGGATTAGTGCCCTCTGAGCCCCATTATACCATCTGTTAAGGAGCTTCCCATGCGAGGGAAGCCCTCAGCTGGCCAGAGAGAGCCAGAGCCGAGGCTGCACAAAGAGCTTCCTTCACTCCACCGTGAAGGCTCTTAATTTTGGGGCTAGCGGAGTGCGTGTATGCCATGTGAAATGCTCATAGGGACTACTTCCTGGGATTAGGAACCCAAACAAACAAGTAAACAGAGAAGCAATATTAGCCYGCTTTTGCCATACCATTAAAAAGGGTTTTACGACCTGAAAATCATACACAGACTGATTTTGGCAGCGCTTTCAAAACTAATCCAGGCTGCACATACATGCACCTATCTTCTTACTTAGAGAATTAGCTGTCACCATGGGACTCTGTCTTTATTTTCTTCAACAGATTTTTAGTGGGTTCTTCAGCCCTAAAAATAAACAATCTCTCCTGGGGATATATTTGTCTCCTCAGCCCCCGTGTGCAGGTTGCTGCATGATTCCTCCCGGCTGTACTGAGCTTTCTATCCCGGAGCCCCGTGCAGACCTGCCATGTGGCAGCATGGGAATGGTAGTTAGCAGATGAATTGTGGAGGCTGGTGGTTATTTGCAGTAAAGGGAACACTTTCTTTTATGAAACAAACAACAACAAAAAACAAGAAACACCAGGACTAGTCTTGCTCATCTTCTGTGTTTGATACTAATATGGTCAGTCGTTTGCAGGAGAGAGTGCCTACCATTCTRGCTTCCTTCTAATAGGCTGGGCTGATCAGCTGAATTACAAAATATGATAAAAAACAAACTGACCTGAGTCACTTTGTTGGCACCTATCTCAGTTATCTTTCATCTCACTTCCTTTTTGCAAATGTTCTCAGTTTCCTCAGATCATCAAGCAGTACGGTCCTGCAGAACTCAGAGCATTTGGGAGAAGACTGTGAACTTTTTCTCTCTAGATGACGCCAAATTTATGGATTACAGGGCTAATTTAGTACTCTGGAATTAGAGTTCTGTCCTACGTGAAGAGTTCTCATCACAAAATCACATGAAAATCTAGATTGGAAGAGACCTCCGAAGATCATCTGATCCAACCTTCTGTTGAAAGCAGGATCTTAGATTAGATGATTCAGGACATGTTCTTGAATATTTCCAGCAAGAAGGATTCCACTACCTCTCTCGGCAACCTATTCCACTGTGTAATCATAAGGATGATGAATCATTTATTATTTTTAGAGCCATCTGGGTTTTTCCTTAGAAGACACTTGTGCCCATTTCCTCTTGCTCTGTCACAGTGCATCCTTGAGAGGTAAGTATCTTCACCTTCTCTATAACTACCTCTTAGGTATTGGAAGACTGTGTTTAGATAGACCCTTCTCAAGACTGAGCAAACCCAATTCCTGCAGCCCTTCTTCATCAGCCAAGTTTTCCAATCCTTGGATCATTCTAGTGGCCTGGAGTCTCTTCAGTTTCTGAGGCCAGACTAGCGTACAGCTCATGTTCTGAGCATACTTGAAGACACACATGCACATATAAAGTCCCTCTCAGAAAGCTAATTTAACTGGTCTTTTTGGAATGCCTAGGCCATATGGTCCTGATTATTTATACAGATAATTGTGTGTATTTTTCTCTGGCTAAAAATAACCAAACTTAGAGAAGGGAGATGCTTTTGTGTAAATTATTTAAAATGGGAAAGCTGATAATCCCTTGAGAAAACACTCGCTAGTGTTGGACAAAGTGCGAGGAAACCCCTGAGAATACAGAGATTGGGCCTGGACACTCAACTATGCTTCAACCAGGTTCTTTTACACTCCTACTGTGACTACTCTGCCTGCTTCCTTTCGAGCTAGTGAACATTCCTATAGAACACTTCATGAAATAAAGCTACAGGGCAAATGCTCCTCATGTCCTTCAGTGGTGTGTCTTCTTTCCTCCCTCTACACTCCTAGTTTTCAACAACCACCCTTAAATTCTCACAGACTCTAATGAGACTTGGAAGGCTGAATGCTAACATCTGTGTCTTGTTCACTGCATAAGCCATGAACCACCTTCATGGTGAAGATCATTCTAAGTTACCTTAGCAGCCTAGGGCAGAAGGAGCCATAGAGCTGTGTGGGACAGTGTGTGAAGACACTCAGGTCTAAGGTGGGTGGATGTGGGTTGAATGAGGGCCCCTTAAAAACACTTGAACAAAATGCACCATCCTCCTTTTCTGTTCCTCCTTCATCTGCTTTGAGGCTTGTTGTTTAATCAGGGCTATGTGTTGCCCATGGCTCCTTACAGCTACCATGTTCTCTCAAGCCATCCTCAGCCGGCTGTGCTATATCTTGGCATATTGCAAGAAGGCAACGAGGCCAAGGCTGCCTTTTAGCTGGGGCTATTTGTTGTTCTTGGCAATCTGCCATCCTAGAAGCTGTCTCCTCTGTCTGCACCTATGCCTGTATTGAAGGATTTCATGAGGTTAAACGCACTAACGCTTGACAAGGTCTCAGAAGTAAGTGTGAACAGAAAGGGAAATGTGCATATTGTTGTTCATTTTCAGGTGAACAAACAAATAATTAAACATTGAATTTCTCCTCAGTTACAGCATTGTTCCTTGTGGCATTCTTCACAAAACAGCGTTGTTTCTTTTTGCAAATGCTGAACAAAAAGTCCTGTTTCTAAGATTCACATAGGACTTTCTCAAATACGAATTTTATATGGCACAGTTCATAAGCTTTCTTCACCTGCTTCTATCCCCTATCTCATTCTCTAAGAAAGTTGTCCTTGAGGGTGAAACTGCAAGGGGACCAGCTATTTCTGTCTCCCTGATATTTCTCATTACAGTCTTCCTCATTCTCCCAAACAGTTTGTTTCTGACTGTCAGCATTGCATAACCTCTTTCATGACCGTGGGGGAGATCTGACATTTAGCTGAGCTTTGCATTGGTTATCTGGGTGTAACAATGTGGTGGTTTTTTATTACTAATGTTATTATAATTTTCTGGAGCTACTGTGAGAAAATGAGAAACATCTTTCTGTGTTGCAGCTCCCCTCCTGCAATGACTATTTCCATGATAGATCGTTGGCTCGCTCCAGCTCCCCGCTATTCCACAGCAGATCCAGATCTGTGTTTTATCTAGGCCTCCAGATCCTGTGTGTTTCTGTAGCTGTTGTCATAGTCTTGGAGCACCTCCCGTCTGACCCTGCCAACATTTCTGTTAAGAAGGGAAATACGTTTGTGCCCATATTGCAGATGAGTCCTTAAAACACGAGCAGAGCATGTAATTTGCCTTCACTTCTGTCTGTGGGAGGTCAAGACTTCTGATCAAATTCCCTCAGCCTTGGAAGCGGTTTCACCGCTGGATGACCTCTTCATCTCTGCAGCTACCTCCTTTCCGGCCTGTGGGGACTTCTTTTGCTTCTGTTTCTCAATCAGTGTTTCCACACCAGATTGGGCTGCATTACTGAGCACTGAACTGGCACAAAGTAGAGGAGAAAACATCCAAGCAAGCTGGGGTCCAGAGCCTCTCAGCAGCCCAGTGGATACCAGACAACCCTGACCCTCCCTGGCAAGGCAACTTCTTCCCCAGTTTAGGAGCAGGCAGAGGGCATTAGACTTTCCACCTCACCTTCGGGTCACCAGAAATATGGAAGTGATTTCATTCAAGTTTAGTCAGTCACTGAGTCACAACGGATCAGATTTCTTGGTGCATCTCATCAGAGCTCACTGGATTTGAGACCAGCTGAGAAACAGCCTTATCATGCCACGGGGATATATATGTATTATTTATGTGCCTATATGTGTATATAACAAAGATTAAAATGATGTGCAGAACTTTTGGGGAAACCAGATAAAAGCCTCAGACTATGGTTGATCTATATCCCAAGATACCATGAAGTGATGAGCGAAATCTCCTATTCTTTGAAAACAAGGAGACAGGGCAAATGTCCTGCTTGTCATCCTCTCTCCCTKTGGAAGGCCCTGTGATGGTCAAACTTAATTAGAGACTATAGATGGTCAGAAAAAGATCTCTTCTCTTCATCAGATGAGAGTTAGACATTGTTTTCATGGTAGCTGGCAGAATTGGTGATGTTGCTTCACATCCTCTAAGTGAGTTCCAGAGATCCAGCACCAGCAGTTCTAGAGTTCCAGATCCAGTATCCATTTTTTCCAC